>CM017443.1:9968079-10029660 GCA_007726485.1 Eragrostis curvula
CCATGACTAAACAGCAGCAGCGCACTAGCAAAGGACCGCCACAGCGCCGCACATTCAGCTCCTATTTTGTGCACAATAAAACCTGCGCCACACCCCAGCAAGCATCAAAACCGTTCCCTCTTCACTCTCCATCAAGTACCATCAAAGAGAAATGAAAACTGCTGTTGTAATGGTCATTACCCGAGCTCCTTCATGCCTGGCCCTTTCTCCTCACCCCTGCCCTCTCATCTCCCTCTCTTGGACCTACAGAAGCATGCCTAGGCGTCCCTTGCCGAGCTGATGACCTCTTCTTCCTCTTCCATCCAATCCCGAGCTGCAGGTCGAGTTTCCTCATCGCCTTCTCTGCTGCCTGCCTCGTCCAGCCATGCCGCCTCCTGGTTGGCCTGGACGTTCCCGATGATTCAACCAACGAATTGTCGCCAAATTTTACCAGGTGATGCATCCCTTTGTCGTCTACATCATATCCGAATTTCAAGGCCATAGGTGCTCCGATGGATTGGAATCTGATTCGCCGTTTGATTCCTGTCTGTTCACTTTCAGCCGCAATGTCCTCGGTTGGCATCATCGTTCCCGTCGTTCTGTTCATCGGAATGTCTCCCAAATTTACCAGGAGATGCGCACCGTCGTCCCCTACAACATATCCAAATATCTATTCCATTGGAGCCATGATGCGACCACAGTCCACACCGCCATGCTCCTAGCCCGAGTTCTGGATCCACCCAGCACGCGCGATTGTAATTTTCTCCATGTTATTCGCAATACAGAGGCTGTATTCATGCACTTTCCATACCATATCAAGTCCCATCGAGTCCTGTTCATTGTCGCAGGGGGATTTGGTGTGATTCACAGTGATGCTCCAAGAAACGCGCTCCAAAGATTTATCGCCGTTGCACGGCTCTGCTATTTTTCTAAGCCACCACAGATTTGCGTCCCCGTTCCGGCTGTTCCATCCAACAAAATGCAGTGATTCTCCACCATCCTGTGCCTCTGGTGGTCCACAATATCCCCCATAAACAGTTTCCCCAGCAGATCACCATGGACGGCGAAATTGAGGTCGCCGTCACCGTTGTCGCGTGTCTGTGCGCGTCCAGGAAGCGCGGCTGCAGTTCTCTCCTCGTTTTGGTCAATTCGTTAGCCAAGATGATGCAGTGACCATTTGTTAATGCGTTCCAGAGTTTCTTCTTCATCCTTAACCAAGGAATCACGGAGATCAGACACGAATCCCCCATGAACGCGGTTGGCGTGTGAAGTGTCGCTGCGCGACCTCATCAAGATCGACCCCATGAATCTCCCTGTAAGGTGAACTCATGTCCGAATATTCATGTCTCTGTTATGTCCCATATCTTTATGCACATTACTGGATAAATACTTCTCCAAAGCCTGAAACAAAACATTGGGAACGCGCATATCTATCTCATGTTGTCTGTGCACTGTCATGCAGACCACCCAAATGCACTATAGCCTCTGTCCTATTAGTTAATCAAACTCACACTTCTTGCAGTCTCTGCTATCTTGCGTGTAAGCCCTTGTAATCCAGTTGTTACCTCAGTTTAGCCTCATAACCTTGTTTAACCATATCTTTTTGCTCCAAACTCCAAACTGAATGTCTCTCGCGCCCAAATCCTTGTTACAACCTAACCTATGAAACCATAGCCTTGTTAATCCTTTATCTTATTGTTTTCTCCCCTGCATTGTTTATTTATTGTATGTTTGTTTTTCATGTTTGCGCGAATAGGGTAGTACGCTCGGGAATCGCATGAATGTCATGAAGATCAAGAATTATATACTCACTGAGCAGCAATACTTCCAAGGAGGCAAGTGTCCTTGACCATATTGTACCTAGCTTACAAATGGTTTGTTTGAAAAATTGCATGCTTGAGTCAAATGAATGCGAACCTATGTGTAGGGTTTACTAGATTTCCATATCACTTTTCCTTGTCACCTTAGTTTGCTTTACTTGTTTATGGGTAGAATTGCTTTGCCTTGCTTTGAGTTGGGTTTGGGTATGATGTTAACTTGACTAATTGAACTTCCGTCACATGAGGGTTAATGGGTAATGTCTTTAGCAACATGGATGGAGCTAGGGATTTGGGTGATTGTGGTTTGGGAGCTATGCTGGGGTTACCGGCAGCTCGGGGACTGTGCTGGGGTTACCGGCAGTCCCTTGGTTTTGTTGATCACCTAAATCTAAGGACCGGTTCGTGGAGCGACCACCCATGAAAACCGTACAGCCACGAGTCCAACAATGGGCGCGGCCTGGCGTATTACATTGTGGAGACCAGTTTTGTGCGTGCCAAACGGCGGTGCGAGGAAGGCGGGTATGCTGGAATCGTCAGGAGAGAGATGTGTGGGGACAGGAGAGTTACTCCTCGGAACCATCTGGCACAAGAGGGGGCCTCTAGGGGTCAAGGGTATACTTCCCCTATCGGTGGAACCTTAGTGGGCACGTACAAGCTGGAGGAAGCTGTGGAAAAGCTTTGTTGTGATCTCCTGGCCGCACACCTAAGGAAGTGTGCATGTGCTTGGCCGGCATGGCATAAAGGAGACTTTAGTCCACCTGGCAACAGGGGATGGAATCACAACTCGTGGGGAAATGTGTACAACCTCTGCAGAGTGAAAACTGTCATGACAGCCGTGCTCACGGTCAAGAGCGGCATGGACCCTCACACGATTAGTTGGGAATGGTTGGATGGGTAATCACACTGGGGTAACTGTGATTGGGTACAGGTGGAGTAACCTGTAGAAACGTACAGGGTGGTTGGAACCCTTTATCTTGGCAAGGTGGAGTAACCTTGGCCGTTGGAGGTATATATCATCTAGTAAATAGTAGTTGCTTTTACAAAATATTTTACTTAACTGCATTTATGCAAATAAACCCTGTAAGCCTTTCTTGTTATTAGCCAACATGTCATACTTTCCCCCACTTGCTGAGTACTCTATGTACTCACGCGGACCCAAAACCACTTTTATTTGTTGCTCAGTGAATGAAGACATCGAGGAGTACTTGAAGGTGGAGAAGCGATGATCTAGGTATGCGGTCTTCCGGTCGACTTCCTGTGGAGATGAAGGACGCCAACGCTTAGATTTATTTTTCCGCTGCAATGTAATCTTTTCTTTTAGACCACTTGGTCATTCTTGTAATAATGTTATCGATGTAATAAAGATATTGTTCTTTTATCACATATATTGTCCTGTTTGCGTGAAAATTGATCCTGGGCACGCATACAGATGCATTCGGTTTTGGTTGTTGAAACCGGGTGTGACAAGTGTTATCAGAGCTATATCGACCGCAGGACGCAAGCCTAGATAGAAATGGCCGGTTTTCAAATGGTATTTTCAAAACTAATTCATAAAACTCCTTGTTCATATATTTTTCCTCTTTATTTCAATGCTTCCTTGATTATTTGTCTTCTTTGTTCATTTTAAAATAAAATGTTTGTGCGTTGGCCCAAGCCTTAGCTGTTATATTTAGTCAACTTCCTATGCCTACCATAGAACCTTATTCTAGAAGCTATCCAAAAATAGTTTTAGTTTTACGTTGTAGTACCGTTGATTGCATTGTTTGCCATGCTTGTTTTGAAATTTTATTTTATTTTATTTTTGTGTGCTAACGAAACCTTTTGTTCCATACCTTGCCTTTAGCCCCATTGATCCTATCTTGTTTAACCATTTGAACGTTTGGATTCTTGCTTTTTTGGGTGCAACAAGACGACCAACCTGAAGAGAGTCATCATCAACAACAACAACTCAAGAAAACAAGATTTTTGTCTTCAAGATTTCTCATCATCAGAAGTGAAGACTTTCATCCTTATGAAGAAAGCTACAAGTGAAGCCCTCCGACTAGTCAAGTCGTTGTTTGAGTTTTTCTTTGTTATGTTTGCTTGTTGTGATATAAGTTATGTTGAGCAAATCTTGCCTTGATCATACCTTGTTCGTCGAAACTTGTTTATCAAAATTGTGCATATAGTGTGATCCTTTATCAGTCCTATAAAATCATCATCTCCAAAAAACCAATTCCAACTCCTAGCTTCTGAATCTCGGGGCGAGATTCCATTTAAGAGGGGTAGTTTGTCACACCCCAAAATTTCCTATTTTGGGATGTGAACCGTTTTCCAACTTTACATGCTAATTTTCAATTTTTTAAAGGTTTTTCTTAATTTGTATTTAAATTTAATTTATTTTGGCTTAACAAATGTTTGCCTTAAATGATTTCTTTTATTTTAGTTCAAAGATTTACTTAAAATGGTTTGATTATGAAAATATTTAAATAAGCAAAATTTTAGTTTGTCTTACAACTTTGAAAATGCTTGACTTGAATTTCTTGTGTTTTCTTTAAAATGGTTTGAGTGCTTTGATTATTTTATAAACCAGAAAATACCCCTTACTAAATGGACCTCGAGCCGGCATAAATCTTATCGAAATATCCCACCCGAACTTTCTTTATTCTCTCTTTGTTTCCTTCTTTCATTTTTCTCAAGCCTTTCCTTTATTTCCATGATCTGCAACCAAGGCAGCTGCACTGAACTTTTTCTGCCTTGTCTCCACGTTCTATTTCTCTCTCCTTGGTCTCTCTTTTTTTCCCCATGACTAAACAGCAGCAGCGCACTAGCAAAGGACCGCCACAGCGCCGCACATTCAGCTCCTATTTTGTGCACAATAAAACCTGCGCCACACC
This sequence comes from Eragrostis curvula, assembly GCA_007726485.1. Lineage (NCBI taxonomy): Eukaryota > Viridiplantae > Streptophyta > Magnoliopsida > Poales > Poaceae > Eragrostis > Eragrostis curvula. Next base: position 9,972,755 of record CM017443.1, read on the forward strand.
CCAGCAAGCATCAAAACCGTTCCCTCTTCACTCTCCATCAAGTACCATCAAAGAGAAATGAAAACTGCTGTTGTAATGGTCATTACCCGAGCTCCTTCATGCCTGGCCTTTTCTCCTCACCCCTGCCCTCTCATCTCCCTCTCTTGGACCTACAGAAGCATGCCTAGGCGTCCCTTGGCCGAGCTGATGACCTCTTCTTCCTCTTCCATCCAATCTCGAGCTGCAGGTCGAGTTTCCTCATCGCCTTCTCTGCTGCCTGCCTCGTCCAGCCATGCCGCCTCCTGGTTGGCCTGGACGTTCCCGATGATTCAACCAACGAATTGTCGCCAAATTTTACCAGGTGATGCATCCCTTTGTCGTCTACATCATATCCGAATTTCAAGGCCATAGGTGCTCCGATGGATTGGGAATCTGATTCGCCGTTTGATTCCTGTCTGTTCACTTTCAGCCGCAATGTCCTCGGTTGGCATCATCGTTCCCGTCGTTCTGTTCATCGGAATGTCTCCCAAATTTACCAGGAGATGCGCACCGTCGTCCCCTACAACATATCCAAATATCTATTCCATTGGAGCCATGATGCGACCACAGTCCACACCGCCATGCTCCTAGCCCAAGTTCTGGATCCACCCAGCACGCGCGATTGTAATTTTCTCCATGTTATTCGCAATACAGAGGCTGTATTCATGCACTTTCCATACCATATCAAGTCCCATCGAGTCCTGTTCATTGTCGCAGGGGGATTTGGTGTGATTCACAGTGATGCTCCAAGAAACGCGCTCCAAAGATTTATCGCCGTTGCACGGCTCTGCTATTTTTCTAAGCCACCACAGATTTGCGTCCCCGTTCCGGCTGTTCCATCCAACAAGACGCAATGATTCTCCACCATCCTGTGCCTCTGGTGGTCCACAATATCCCCCATAAACAGTTTCCCCAGCAGATCACCATGGACGGCGAAATTGAGGTCGCCGTCACCGTTGTCGCGTGTCTGTGCGCGTCCAGGAAGCGCGGCTGCAGTTCTCTCCTCGTTTTGGTCAATTCGTTAGCCAAGATGATGCAGTGACCATTTGTTAATGCGTTCCAGAGTTTCTTCTTCATCCTTAACCAAGGAATCACGGAGATCAGACACGAATCCCCCATGAACGCGGTTGGCGTGTGAAGTGTCGCTGCGCGACCTCATCAAGATCGACCCCATGAATCTCCCTGTAAGGTGAACTCATGTCCGAATATTCATGTCTCTGTTATGTCCCATATCTTTATGCACATTACTGGATAAATACTTCTCCAAAGCCTGAAGCAAAACATTGGGAACGCGCATATCTATCTCATGTTGTCTGTGCACTGTCATGCAGACCACCCAAATGCACTATAGCCTCTGTCCTATTAGTTAATCAAACTCACACTTCTTGCAGTCTCTGCTATCTTGCGTGTAAGCCCTTGTAATCCAGTTGTTACCTCAGTTTAGCCTCATAACCTTGTTTAACCATATCTTTTTGCTCCAAACTCCAAACTGAATGTCTCTCGCGCCCAAATCCTTGTTACAACCTAACCTATGAAACCATAGCCTTGTTAATCCTTTATCTTATTGTTTTCTCCCCTGCATTGTTTATTTATTGTATGTTTGTTTTTCATGTTTGCGCGAATAGGGTAGTACGCTTGGGAATCGCATGAATGTCATGAAGATCAAGAATTATATACTCACTGAGCAGCAATACTTCCAAGGAGGCAAGTGTCCTTGACCATATTGTACCTAGCTTACAAATGGTTTGTTTGAAAAATTGCATGCTTGAGTCAAATGAATGCGAACCTATGTGTAGGGTTTACTAGATTTCCATATCACTTTTCCTTGTCGCCTTAGTTTGCTTTACTTGTTTATGGGTAGAATTGCTTTGCCTTGCTTTGAGTTGGGTTTGGGTATGATGTTAACTTGACTAATTGAACTTCCGTCACATGAGGGTTAATGGGTAATGTATTTAGCAACATGGATGGAGCTAGGGATTTGGGTGATTGTGGTTTGGGAGCTATGCTGGGGTTACCGGCAGCTCGGGGACTGTGCTGGGGTTACCGGCAGTCTCTTGGTTTTGTTGATCACCTAAATCTAAGGACCGGTTCGTGGAGCGACCACCCATGAAAACCGTACAGCCACGAGTCCAAGAATGGGCGCGGCCTGGCGTATTACATTGTGGAGACCAGTTTTGTGCGTGCCAAACGGCGGTGCGAGGAAGGCGGGTATGCTGGAATCGTCAGGAGAGAGATGTGTGGGGACAGGAGAGTTACTCCTCGGAACCATCTGGCACAAGAGGGGGCCTCTAGGGGTCAAGGGTATACTTCCCCTATCGGTGGAACCTTAGTGGGCACGTACAAGCTGGAGGAAGCTGTGGAAAAGCCTTGTTGTGATCTCCTGGCCGCACACCTAAGGAAGTGTGCATGTGCTTGGCCGGCATGGCATAAAGGAGACTTTAGTCCACCTGGCAACAGGGGATGGAATCACAACTCGTGGGGAAATGTGTACAACCTCTGCAGAGTGAAAACTGTCATGACAGCCGTGCTCACGGTCAAGAGCGGCATGGACCCTCACACGATTAGTTGGGAATGGTTGGATGGGTAATCACACTGGGGTAACTGTGATTGGGTACAGGTGGAGTAACCTGTAGAAACGTACAGGGTGGTTGGAACCCTTTATCTTGGCAAGGTGGAGTAACCTTGGCCGTTGGAGGTATATATCATCTAGTAAATAGGAGTTGCTTTTACAAAATATTTTACTTAACTGCATTTATGCAAATAAATCCTGTAAGCCTTTCTTGTTATTAGCCAACATGTCATACTTTCCCCCACTTGCTGAGTACTCTATGTACTCACGCGGACCCAAAACCACTTTTATTTGTTGCTCAGTGAATGAAGACATCGAGGAGTACTTGAAGGTGGAGAAGCGATGATCTAGGTATGCGGTCTTCCGGTCGACTTCCTGTGGAGATGAAGGACGCCAACGCTTAGATTTATTTTTCCGCTGCAATGTAATCTTTTCTTTTAGACCACTTGGTCATTCTTGTAATAATGTTATCGATGTAATAAAGATATTGTTCTTTTATCACATATATTGTCCTGTTTGCGTGAAAATTGATCCTGGGCACGCATACAGATGCATTCGGTTTTGGTTGTTGAAACCGGGTGTGACACCATCTTGACAATACTTCTCACAATAGTAATCATCCGCTATGAGAGGAATCACCCAAGATGGAATGGTGTGTTTATTGCCGATGATGTTGATGGTGGCGGGATAGGAACCAAGTCCTTTGTGCTCGGCATTGTTGAGTAGATTTCTTCCAAGAATCTCCTTGTGCAATGTCCTTCCCCGAGCAAGCCTTTCAAACCCATCCATCACCATGGCTTTCTCTTCCTTGAGCTTGTGATATTCCTTCAAAATAGACTCATCAAGAGTAACAAGCTCACGAGGAGGGGTTAGCTCATCACAAGTAATATAAGAGGAATTTGAAGGAGATGAGCTCGGTGAGGAACTTTTCGAGGTCAAGAGCTTGATATGCAACCTCAAGTGTCTCATGCTTCTCATTGAGCTTCATGTAGTCATCTTCAATGATCTTGTGAGAGATTGTGAGATCTTTGAGTTCTTCCTCTAGTTGTTCAACTCGAAACACGGCTACGTCATGCTCTTTCTCTAGCTTTGCAATGAGCTTATCTTTCTTCTTCATCATCTTGCCGGCTAGATCAAGAGCACTCAAGAGCTCTCTATAGGTTGGCCTATCCTTCTCTCCAAATTCTTCCTCTTCCTCATCTTCACTCTCACTATCCTCCTCCTCATCATCACTATCAAAATCTCTTGCCATCAAGCACATAGGAGGTGGAGGTAGATTGCTTGTGATGTCGGTGAGCACAATACCGGCAACTTGCTTGCCCTTGTGAGAGACATTATCGCTCTCATTATCTTCTTCACTTGAATCCTAATCGGTGATCTAATCTTGAGCAACAAAACCCTTGCGAGATGGCCTCTTCTTGTCCTTGCCCTTGGAGTTGTCCCTCTTGACAAACTTCTTCTTCTTCTTGTACTTGGGCCTTGGCTCTTCATCTTCATCATCACTCGAGTCTTGTGGCTTTTTCTTGGTCGTCTTGATGGGCTTGGTGCACTCCTTGGCAAAGTGGCCTTTTTCACCACAATTGTAGCACACGGAGTCTTTCTTGGACCGCCGATTGAAGAACTTGCTTCTTCTCATGATGAGTACGAGTTCGTCGGGGCGGATTTGCAAGAACTCATCATCATCCTCATCTTAATCACCTTCTTCTTCACTTGAGTTGTGGATGATCTTCTTGCCCTTCTTCTTGCTCGAGCTCTCGACCGAAAAAGCAAGGTTCTTGATTGGCTTCTCATTGGACTTGTGGTCGAGGTGGTAGCTCTCAAAGGCGGTAATCTTCCCAATCAACTTGTGCGTCGTGAGCTCTTCAAGTGAGGTGTTGAAGAGGCATGTGATGAGTGCGCCGTACTTCTCCCTTGGAAGAATCCTCAAGATCTTGCGCACGAGCCTGGCATCATTGACCTCCTCCTTCACACCAAGAGAGTTGATGTCCTCTACAATCAAGTTCAAGCGAGAATAGGCATCATTAATAGATTCACTTGTTGACATGGTAAAGGAATCATACTTACTTTGAGCACATAATATCTTTTCTCATTCACATTCGAGGATCCCTCATGAGTCACTTTAATTTGTTGCCAAATCTCATGAGCGGTTCCCGCGGACTTGATGCGAGCAAAGACATCCTTGGTGATCGCCTCAAACAAAGTATTTTTAGCTTTAGCATTAGCTTTGGTGAGTTTTTCATTAACCGTCCCATTGGTAGCGACAAGTTCAACCAATTCATTTGTCACACGCCACGCGTCGGGATCGATAGCCCCAAGGTAAGCTTGCATGCGAGCCTTCCAATAGGCATAGTCGGTCCCGTCGAACGTGGGTGGCCCGCTTCCTCTCGGCATCCTTACTCAAAGGCAGTTAAGCCCTATTTTGAGCACGAGGCTCTGATACCACTTGTAAGGATCACGGAGTACCGAGAGGGGGGGGTTGAATCGGTAGTCACTTAACGCTTTCTTTGGTATGACGTTTTAGCAACCTAAAACAAGCTAGGTGATAACAAGAAGCAAGCAATGCGCACACACTGGCAAGTCTAACTAAGAGCAGTCCTACACAAGGAATTCTACCAAGAGTAAAACACAAGACACCCTATCAAGCAATTCTACTAGCAAGAGGTAAATGCGGAATAGTAAATGCTAGTAAGTAAAGGAGATAGGATAGAGATTGCTCATAGATTTTTAGCCCGTGGTATCGGGAGGATGGCGCCTCCCCCTAGTCCACGTTGGGTCACTCCCACCGGAGTCTCGACCCGTCCCTCCGCTCGATGGCGATCCCCTCTAGAGCATTCTTCACCCTCCAAGTCAAAACGCGGGCATATCCCTCCAGCAACTCCGGATACTCCTCCGAGGGTAAGGATCCGCACGTGATGCGGTCCAAAAGGCGCTCTCTTCTTGTTGCTTCTTTCAAACGGGAAGCACGAAGACCGTGTACAAACTTACGGCGGCTTCCACACTCCTTGGCAAGCTCACCACCAACGCCTAACCGGTCTAGGTCTTGCCATAGACCAAGCGTAACAGCTCAAGATGACTCTCTATGTACACACTAGCCCTAGAGATCAAAGGATGCTCTTGTTACTCTCTAACTAGCACTTGGATCACTCCAAATCCTTGATAAGTGCTCTCTTCTCTTGCTCTTGGCTCCTCTCAGGCAACCACAACAGTTCCACTGGCCAAGAGACCCTCACAGGGGTAGGCAACCAGCTATTTATAACCTCAATCCATAAAACTAGCCGTTGCCACAAAAGCAGTCTTTTCTGCGTAGCCACCGTATCATACGGTGCCCTAGTCACCGTATCATACGGTGACTATATCTCCTTCAGCCTTCCCTGCTGTCTTCTCGATCTTCATAGTCACCGTATCATACGGTGACTAGCACCGTATCATACGGTGACTCATTTCTTTTCTTCTCCAGCAAAACGTCCATTTTGCACTTCCCCTGGAAACCATACGGTGACCCACCGTATCATACGGTGGTCATCATACGGTGACTCTACCAGAGACTCTCCTTTCTCTGGATTTTCCTGCCTGTAGCCACCGTGTCATACGGTGACTTCTACCGTATCATACGGTGACCTTTTCTCTCTGAACTCGCAGAAACTGCCATCTCTCTGGAAACCATACGGTGACCACCGTATCATACAGTGACTATCACCCCTCATCATACGGTGACTTCCAGCAGAGGTCTTCAGTCTTCAGTCTGCATTTCCTGCAGTCACCGTATCATACGGTGACTACCACCGTATCATACGGTGGCTTTTCTCTGAAGTCCTTCCTGATCATCTCCTCGATCCTTGACTTCATCTTCGCTCTTTTTGGTTCCTCAATCTTCTCTTCTGCCGCTCTAGTCTCTGAGAGCCTCCCATTGCATCCAATGATCTCTACCACTAGTGTGCACTAAGAGAATCAACTCGAACCCTCTTGATAGTCCGGTTTTTCCTATGGACTCAAGCCTACATCTACACCAAGCCAACACTTGCTTGGATCTAGCATGTCCTTGGCCTTGATCCATCTCCTCGACCGTGACTCCATCAAGTCCAATGTCCCGAGTTATCGAGGCAACCAATCATCGAGATATCCAATAGAGAAAAGGTTGACGTAGTCCTTCATCATATATGACCATAGGCAACAACCTACAAAAGAGTTAGTCACATATAACATGATCATCCAATCACCAAAATATTCATACCTTTGGGGTTTCCATACTCCAATGGTCATGAAGCTTACAGGCATTTATGAATCTGACCATCTTATTGAATTGTGAAGCCCCTGGTGATGTCCGTGGGGGATGTCATGGTGATACCAAGTAGGTACAGGACCTTTAGTAGGACAGTCCAAACCGGGACCCCGGGGAGGACTGGACTACCTTGTGGGGAAAGTTGTGCACCCTCGGCCGAGGTTAAGAATCTATCCGGATAGCCGTGCTCCACGGTATTGGACAACGCAAAAGCAATAGCCACACTATGATTAGACTTCCTGTGTGAGTATCCTTGGTGTGTTTTTGGAATACACCGGTGTGGAGCCGTGCGCTGGTTTCCGGCCAGCACTTAAAAGTGAGGAACTGGCTGGATTGAACCATTATTTCCCCCAGGGCCGACCAACCCCACTATATGATAACAATCTTGATTGTAGTTTGCGAACTTGCTTTGTTTGCAAAACAACCCTCGCATAAAATTGGCTTTCCGCCAACACAAGGAACCCTCAGCCTTTACCTTGATAAACCCTTGCATATGCTTTCCCCTTGTGTTAGGGTTTGCTGAGTATCTTATGTACTCACTGTTTGCGCCTGTTGTTTTTAGTGAAGTGAAGGCTTCATAGGAAGCGGCGACGTGTTGGTTTTTGGTTCTGCTTCTCAAGTCTGCCTGTGGCTTTGGGTCGTGCTTTTCGCTTTCTGTGTGTGATTGCTTCGCCTTTATTTGACGGAAGGACTTGGATACTTCTGCATCCTTGTCGTACCGCCACTAAAGGCTCAATATATCAGGTACTAAATTTATCTACCTATCCGAAGTATGCTTTTGATTATCATATCTGTGTTCTTGTGCGTATCAGCTACTGATCTAGGGACTGATACATGATGCATAGAGTGCTACAGAAATGGGGTACGACAGTATCACTCTTCTATTTTTCATTGTTTTTAATCAGAAATTATCTATTGACATGTTGTGTTCAGCATCAGGACTTGACCCTTAGTGCATTCATCATCATAATAATCAATGGTGCAATTTTTTTCTTGATTAATATAGGAATTTCTTAGCCTTGAGAGCCAGCGTGTTTTCCTTTCTTTTAACTTTGTTTTAGAATAAAGTGCATAGCCGGTCCTTAAACTTGCCCGGCTAAGTCACTTAGGTCCTCTACTTAAAAAAATACTGATTTGGCATCCTTAAACTTGTTTTAGTGTGTCACTTAGGTCCCTCTAGTTATTTTGAGATCCCTAAACTTGTTCAATTGTGTCATTTAGGTCCAACTAGACTCAAACCGACCTGACATTTTATATTTGACGGACAAACATTTCATGCAATTGTATTGGTAACAGATTAAAGGTGATTATTCATGCGTATTTTAACTAATAATAAGCTCGTCTGGTTTTTGCCTGTCATGAATATTAATACTATCAGGACTATTCTTCTAGTTATCATGGTTAGCATACATTTAGGGTAGCTACTTTTTTCTTCCATGCATTTTTTTTTTTTTCATTTTGGCTAGGAAATGGAGAGCTGGCATCATGCTGAAAGGGAGAAAGTAATATACTAAGCTTGGTCGATCAAGTATCGGCATGATTCCTGATGCAGCAGCAAGGAGGATGAGACCTGGAATTTATCCAAGGCTGGTTTGCCAAGTATCCACTTCTTCGATGATACAAAAGCAGTCCAGCTTGCTACAAGTTCAAACTGCAAGCATACTGATCGCTAATCGCCTTGGCGCTTCATCGTCACTCCTGGCAGCTTTTCCGTGTCCAAATCACAACGCAACTCCTTGTGCTTTCCTTCTTCAAGGTCCCGCTGGGATTATTAGACAGGTTAATAGCAGGGCACAGTAGAGCGGAGCCTGCAGGCTCGAACCGCAATATATTCGTGTTCGATGTGCAGTTGCGCGCGCTTCCATGAGCTGTGTTTTTTATCGCGTATGTAATTGTTGGTTTGTTTGAATTTGTGTAAGTGAATTGATTATGAGGTCGACGGGCCCGTAAAGTTGACATCCTGCAGCCGCCACTAAACAACAATTAACAACATTGACAGCTAGCAAGTGTATAAGAAAGATAGAAGCCAGAGGTATCAAAGATCTAAACCGGCCCGATTTGAAATATGGGCATTGTTCAAGTTGGGACGTTTGGAGTGCCCCGCATCAGAAACGCCGCCTCAGTTCTAGTAAGCAGTAACATTTCTTTGGTTTACTCCAATGCCTCACCAGGATTTACAAAACCGGAGCAACCCGGACTTACCGGTCCGGTCCGGTTACTAAAACCTGTCGGTTTTCGCCCAAAACTGAAACTAACTACTGTAGCAAAATCGAAAACTTACCGATTTTTACGGTTTCGAAAACTGTTGTTTTTCCGGTTTTTGCGAACCCTGTGCCTCACTGGAGTTCTGGACAGAAAATTCAAGCGAAGAGCGACAAGCGAGGGCATCATGGTTTCCCATGCAGTATGTCTACACTTGTATATCAAGACATGTTGGTAAAGAATGTGTTTGTTGTGGTGTCTTTTTTTTTTTTCTTGTGAAGATGGAGTCTTTATTTAGGTATGTTGCCTTATAATTCATGGTGCGATCATTTTTTACTCATGCATATTGTTTAGTTTGAAATTAATGAATTTCTGAGTTTTTGTATAGCTCTTCTATTTTCAGTGTTTTTAATCCGAATTAATCTATTTATGTGTTGCGTTCAGCATTAAGACTCTACCCTTACTGCATGCATCATCAGAACAATCAATGGTGTAGATTTTTTTCTTGATTAATATAGGAATTTTTTGGCCTTGGGAGCGAGTGGGGTTCCTTTCTTTTACTTTGTTTTATGATGAAAATTGATCTCACCGGAAATAAGCTCTCCAGTTTTCTGCCTTGTTATTCAATCGTATTTTAACTAACAGTTATTAAGCTCGTCTGGTTTTTGGCTGTCATGAACATTAATACTGCCAGGACTGTTCTTCTACTAGTTCTCATGGTTGGCATACATCTAGGTTAGCTACTTTTTTCTTCCATGTATTTTTTTTTTTTTCATTTAGGCAGATGTGACAGGCTAGGAAATGGAGAGATGGCATCATGCTGATAGGGAGAAAGTAATATACTAAGCTTGGTCGATCAAGTATCGGCATGATTCCTGATGCAGCAGCAAGGAGGATGAGACCTGGAATTTATCCAAGGCTGGTTTGTCAAGTATCCACTTCTTCTATGATACAAAAGCATGCAGTCCAGCTTGCTACAAGTTCAAACTGGAAGCATACTAATCGCTAATCGCCTTGGCGCCTCATCGTCCCTACTGCAGCTTTTCCGTGTCCAATTCACAACGCAACTCCTTCTTCAAGGTCCCGCTGGGATTATTAGACAGGTTAATAGCAGGGCACAGTAGAGCAGAGCCTGCAGGCTAGAACCGCAATCTGTTCGTGTTCAATCTGCACTTGCAGAGGGCATGGAGACCGAGAGACGCATGGATCCGGCGCTGTACAAGGCCGCGACGCAGGGGAAGGTGACGAGCCTGAAGCAGCTGGTGGAGAAGGACCCCACGATCCTCAGAGCCACGACGCCGCAGCTCAACTCGGCACTCCACCTCGCCGCGTTGCGCGGCCACGCCGACTTCGCCGGCGAGGTCCTGGAGAGGAACGAGGCCCTGCTCGTCGCCCGGAACGACGACGGCGACACCCCGCTCCACCTGGCGGCGAAATCGGGCAAGCTGGAGGTGGCCAAGCTGCTTGTCGCCCGCGCTCTGACCTTGCCGCAGGATGAGAAGAGCCCCCTGATCATGACCAACAAGGCAGGCAACAATCCGCTTCACGAAGCGGTGAGGCACCGCAGGTACGACGTCGCGGAGGCGCTGCTGGACGCCGACCCCCTGCGCGGCCACGACCACAACGAGCGGATGGAGACGCCGCTGCACATGGCCGCCCTCGAGGGCCTCGTCAACGTCGTCCAAAAGATCGTCGACCTCGCCTGGGTGGACCTTGAGTTCTTGCCGTCCGTCTCCCTCAGCGGCACGGCCCTGCACCAGGCCGTCCTCGGCGGTCACATCCGTAAGCTCCTCCTGCCATTCCTCTTCTTCTTCTCTTGTATTACAGCCGTTTGCTTATTAAATAGGAGCATTGCACCCACTCATTTTTGTTTCAGGGATCGTGGAGATCCTGCTGGACAAGCGGCCTGAGCTGATCGACCTGACGGACTCCGACGGCAACAACGCCCTGCACTACGCGGCGCAGAAGAACCACCCGCGCAAGGTGGAGCTGCTGATGAGCAAGCAATCGGAGCTTGCCTACAAGCGCAACCTCATGAACATGTCCCCGCTGCACGTGGCCGCGCACTACGGCTCCACGGACGCCATCAAAGCGCTGCTCCGTCACTGCCCCGACGTGGCCGAGATGGTGGACAGCTCAGGGAGGAACGCGTTCCACGCCGCCGTCATGAGCAATAAGGCGAACTCTTTGAAGTGCCTGCTCCGTTACGTGAGGCCGGCGGAGGTTTTGAACCATGTCGACCAGGAGGGCAACACTCCGCTGCACCTAGCTGTCAAGCTCGGCCTGCCACAGGAGTGTCAGCTGCTGCTCTGGGACAGCAGAGTGGATCCATGCGTTCTGAACCGAGAGGGCCAAACTGCACGGAGCCTCATCGAATCACAAGAGCAAATGCTCAACCATACGGTAGAATTTGCTTATGTTTAGAGAACTTTACTTGGTTCCCTCACGTCAAGTGATTTCTCCTTGCCGCAATTTTAACACCTTCATGTGTAATTTGATCCAGATATATGTGTGGAGCGAACTAAAGAAACTGGAGTGTTCCAAGGCGGGCAAGAGTATGCAGCTACCGCCAACAAGAACGCCGGCATGGTGGAGCGAATTCAGCCGGTACGTCGAGAATAGGATGGGAACTTACACCCTCGTGGCTACTCTCGTCGCCACGGTTACCTTTTCCGCCACGTTCACCATGCCCGGCGGATACGACCAGCAGGACGGCACGGCTCTTCTTGGCCACCGCACGGCGTTCAAAGTCTTCGTCATGGCCAACACCCTGGCAATGTTGAGCTCTATCGTTGTTGTTTTCAGCTTCATCTGGGCAACAAGGGTGGTCCAGGACGTCAAGACCAGCCAGGTCGCGTGGAGCCACTGGCTCACCGTTGTGGCCTGCCTTGCCATGGTCGCGTCACTCACGACCGCCGTGTACCTCACCGTCGAGCCAAAGTCACCATGGCTCGCATACTCCGTGATTGCAATGGGTTGCAGCACTCCTGCTGTGATGTCTGTGATGCTGGGGAAGAATGTGTTGTTCACACCTAGGGTTGGACAAAACATCCAAAATCCGAACACCGAAACCGAAACCGAAACAGAACTGGTTTAATCTATATTTTGCTTCATTTGGTTAATTAAAAAAATACTCCCTCCGTCCCACAACAAATGGCATTGAAGCGTTTAAATTTTGTTCCAGAACAAATGACATTATAGCCAATTTGTTGGGTCATCTAGCCAGTTTATGGCAAGTTAATCTAGTAATTTTGGAAAGCTGATTTGGTGCACAAAAATATGAACGCTGAAGAAAATCATGCATTTGATCAATCTCATTCAATGGTTGATGTGTGAGAAAGAATCCCATCGTCCGTGTTGCAGCTCTATTCACGTACAACGATCAAGATTGTTCATATATCAGTTTGTTTTCCTTTTTTCGACATTGAACCTGCTTAACCGGTTCAGGTTTGAATAAATTCACCGACATTCATGACTGAAACAAAGGATCATCATCACAACCAACATTGCTAGCTAGCGAAAAGCTTCCCCCCTACTATCACAGGAAAGGAGAATTAATAATTAAACCTTATCTTTCCTTGAAGTAATTAACTTTCTTTATTTTGGTTAACATAGAAATTATCTCTCTATCCCTGCGCTTTCCTTGTACCTTCGTACCTATCCCACTATTTAAGTACATTCTGACATGTATTGATTCTAGACCATTAGATCATTGCCAATTTAAGAGCTCTCATATATAGCTGATTTTTTTTCAAATAATATTATTTTAAAAGAAAATTGCAAAAATAGGGTCTCTTTTGAAAAAATCACAGAAATGGGTATCTGTCGGTCATCCGGTGACCAATTGGTCACCGGACGACCGACAGGCCTACGTGGCAGCTGACATGGCAAGTGGGCGGGGGCTTATCGGTCGCTGGATTACTTTTTTTTTTTTAGGAAAGGTCGCTGGATTACTGATAGGACCTATAGTTGTCAAATTATGCCAAACAGGCCTGTTGGGCTGATTGCTAGGACCTATCGGTCATGGGAGGACCGATAGGGAGTATTGCTTACGGAGTTGCAAGATGCATTTCCCTTCACGTGAGGCTGACTTCAACAAGGCCATGCAAAGCTATTTTTGCCTTTTCAACAGCAACTGTACACCATGAAATCCTTCTCCAACAGATGAGGCAAAGGAGCAGCCATTTTTGCATAGGAGGAGAGAGGCGAGCTAGAATTACATTCCCTCTCTCCTCAAAGCCATTTGCTCCCGCTCGCCCCCCGCTGGCCGGTTCTCGCCGCCGCTCCACCAGCTCGCCGCTGGCAACCCAGAAGTGGTCAAAATCGTTGCCGGAGAGCCCCTTCGTGCCATCCCCAAGGTTTCCCCGTCCGATTTGGCAATGATTTGCTCGCCATCGAGGTTGCCTCCACCTCGGACGACCCCGACACGCCGGACGGCGAGCTGCGCGCGGCGGGCTTCGGCTGGCGAGCTGCGATAGGCGACGGCGGCCGGGCTCAGGCAAGATGCGCGTGGCCGGATGGGCGGGGGCGAGCTACGTGCGGCGGCGAGGGCCAGCGAGCTGCCCGCCGCGCGGCGGCGAGCTTGGGGGAGTTGCGCACGACGGCTTGGGCGGGGGCAAGTTGCGAGCAGCATGCTCGTCTGCCTCGACGCCGGTCGCTGCGTGCATGCCCAGCGGGCGGGCGACGCGCGGTGAAATGAGCAGCAGCAGCGAGGATGCGAGCGAGAGGAAGGAGAGTGCCTGGAGGCGCGGAGGAGGCGGCGCGGTGGGCAGCGGGGGTGGGTTGCGCGGAGCTCTCGGCTGGCGCGGAGGCGAGCTCGCGCGCAGGCGGAGGCGGGTGCGAGGTCGGGGCGCGGCGGGGGCGAGCGTGGGAGGACTCCGGTGGCACGAGGGGCTGCAGCGGGGCACCGGGACGCGGCCGTGCGAGGGGCCGCGGCGGGGAGGCGGGTGGCGCAGCGGGGAGGCAGGAGCGCGGCGAGATGCAGAGCATGGCGGCTCGTTCTTCGCCGTGCTCGCGCGAGCGGGCGCGGGCACGACGCCGCTTGACCCCGAGCACCTCCACCGGCCGCAAGAGGCTCGGCTCCACAGCACCATTCGTGCTTTTCTCTAGCTCAATCAATTAGCTCTGCACGATTCGTGCTTTTCTCGTTGAGCTGAGCTCGTCCTCACAACACCCAAGTTCATCACCCCTCCAATTGAATTCAACGCTGCACAATTCGAGCCTCTTCCATCCAAATTGAGTTAGCTACCATTCGTTGCGTGAATTCAGATTTGACGGCGGACAACTTTGCAGCTTGGGAGAGGATATGCGGCAGGATGCTGCTGTACGCGAGCAGACCGGAAACAGGATGCAAGCATGCGAGTTGGAGGAGGAGGCGCGCCGGGTGCGCGAGAAGCGGTTGCAGGGGCTGGTGTCGCCATTCGGGTCCTCACCGCGGTGCTCCTCGCGTTCGTCGCGTCCACGGCGCGGCGCAGGTCGGGTACGCGGGGCGTGAGGCTGGACGAGAGCGCGACGCAGGTGGGGTGCGCGGGGCGAGCACGGCGCGCGGTTGCTGGCCTGCACCATCCGCCACGACGGCCACGGCGCGCGGCGGCAGCAGCTCAGCTCGCGGCGCGAGGCAGGGGCGAGCGTGGTGGAGGAGCGCCGGCGGCGCGACGGTGGGGCGCACCTGCCGCCGGCGTCTTGCCGAGTGCTTCGCCGTGGTGGTTTGCGCGCGAGCCGCGGCAGCTGTTCAAGCTGCTGGACATGCTTGACGCCGTGGTCCAGGAGCAGGCGGCGCGGGCGCGCTGGCGATGCGGGCGGAGCAGGTGAGAAGGGAAAGAATTGCAATCGCTCTGTTGGAGATGGTGCGATGGGAACGAATGCAAACCACTGTAGACCCGATGCAATCGGGGGATTGCCTCTGGAAAATGGCTATTGTTGTTGGAGTCAGTCTGATGACATCAACCGTTGGATGTGGATCGGGTCCAGTCTTCTCTGCCTGATAACTCGTGAACTCTCTAGGCCCTTAAAGAGTCCCGATCCCCTTCGCGCAATGCGTCCCACGGCCGCGGCCGCAACTCCGGTCACCAGTGCGCCGGCGGTAACCTTGAATAACATCGCCGACTTATCATTTCTTTCGCATAATTTCTACTCCCTCGTTAGATCCCACCAGCGCAATGCCCGTGGACACCAGGACGAGATCCGGCCGCCTCTATTGCCCTCAATTTCAAATCCAATTCGAAATTGATTCATGTGCGCTACGATGGACAGAACTGTGAACAGATCAAAGTATTCTCCTAATCCTTCCTCAATTCAGTCCACGCCACTGCCATTCGACAAGGAGAGAAATAGGATATGATATTACTACCGTTTGGAAGGGACCTCTATTCTTTAGGATCGGCCCTACAACTGGCCCTCTTGTTTCAGCCTTGGGCTGTACGAGTATGGAAGCACCATGGCATGAACATCTATCTATACAGCAACGTGTTCGTTTCGCTGCAGCTGCAGCTGCAGAAAAATAACTGCAAGCATTGTAGCAGCTACAGAAACACTGTAGCAGCTGCAGAAGAAATAACTACGAATACTGTAGCCGCTGCAAAGCAGCCGCTGCAAAGCAGCGAAACGAACACGCTGCTGATCAAACGTGCAGAAAAAGGCGGCCCCTCGGGCGCATAGGCGCACAGCGTCGGCAGAAAAATCGCGAACGTATGGTCTGTTCTCATCGCGCCGTTGCATGTCATCCACGCGCCTAGCTTGTTTTGCAAAACGGCCCTTCGATTCTTCACAAAACAACCCGCAGTCCAGAGACATCCTTGGACAACAGTGAATGCGTTTACTGTTTTTACGTATAAGCCCTCGTCATTGAAAATATTTCAATGCGAAGAAGACGAAATTCTGAAGTCGTGTCATAATTGCAGAAAACCGCCCGCTTGTATTTTTTGCGGAGAGCACCCCCGCCGCTTACCAGGAGACGCGTGTTCGACTCTCGAGCCGCACTGCCGCTCGCCTTTTCTGCCCGTTCTGAGCGAAGAGGAACACGCCACCGCCGATTTGCATCCATTCGGCGCCGCCCTCGCCGTCGCTCCGCCTTCCGTGTCGGCTCCTCCGACGATGCCGCTCCTCTCCTGGGCCGCTGCGGCCTCCGCTGCCGAGCTGTCCACCTCGCCCAACAGTTGGGACGCGCCCGAAAATCAGCAGCGCCGCCGCCTCAACTGGTTCTAGGAGCGGGGCGTCGGTGGAAGCTCTCGCCAGTGCCCGTGGTCTTCCGCTGAGGTCGAGTCCGACGGCCGCCTCTTCATCGTCGCCCGAACTGCCGGCCGCCGCGCTTCATTTTCGGGTGAGCCTTATCCCTTTCCTTTTTCCTCTCTTCTCCGACTTCTGCCTCCTGCGCAACCGCCGCCGCCCTTCTTCCTCCACCTCCCTGACGGTCGTCGCGCCCACACCCTCCCTCACTCTCCTATCCTCCCCGCCACACACCAACGGCGACGGACGAGGCGCAGGGGTTGAGGCGGCGGCAGCGGCGACCGAGACCACCGATGCGCGGGCGCGCGGGGCCCAGGCGTTGCCGACGCACGGCGGGGCAAGGCTGACGGCCCCGCCTCGCGCGTGGCTAGCGAGGCAATGGGGCAGGGCGGCTGGCTTCAGGCCAGGTCAAACGCCGGCGGCGCCGCGCTCCCGTGCTGGGCGCCAGGACGAAGCGCGCGTGTGGCTCCGGCGTCGACGACGGCTCGACTCCATCGTCGAGCAGTGGAAGCGCCGCGTCTCGGGTGGGCTTGGTCGCACCACTGGCCACTCCCCACGTTCGGCTGCCTCTTCGCCGCGCCCTGGGTGCAGCCGCCGGTGCCTCGCCCTTACTGCGCAGGGGTGGTGGCGTTGGCCATGGCGAGCGTCTGGGCGAGCTCCTTGGTGTGCGACCAGTGCGGGAGCGATTCGAGCCGGGATGGGGTGCGGCTTGGGGGTCCGGCGGCCAGTCCGGCGAGCAGCTGCGCTGCCGGATCTCGCGTCAGCATCAGGTGAGCGGATCCTTCCCTACTCGATTCCTTTTTCTCCCAAAGTTTGTCTATTTCCGATTTCCTGAAGATTGGTAGCAAGGCGGATGATTTCCTCCTTTTAATTTGATTTGAGGCAGGAGAGAGCACGAAGGATTGATTCGCTGGTTCTGGGAACCATCACCTGACCTGCAGGAAAGTGGATATTGGGAGACTGATTTCTTGCAGTTAGCACGATCTGCCGTGACCTGGGAGAAGAATGCTCAGGTATCAATCTTTTATATACTGAAACAACCTTTTGTACGAACTATCAAGTGCCTCTTCAAATTAAGATACAAAGGGTTGTGTATCATCTTCCTAATTGCATTGCCTATGACAGTACGCGATGTGCCATGCCACTGATAGGCCAAAAAAAAATTGAAAACTGGATCAATTAGTTGCATTCCAGGAACTTGAGTCATGAGGTGACAAGCCAAAGTTTGGAATCTGAATCAAGTAGTTGCATTCTGAAAATCTGATGTCTCATTTTGCTGCTGTTTTGATACACTGAAACATGTTATTAGTACCATTTTCTCCATTGTAAAAGGTTTCAGTAGTCTTTGATTGTAGGACTGACTACCCTTCCCCCCTACCCACCCGCATTTTATGTGTAGTCACGGCGATTGAAGGAACATAATTAAAATTGGTGGACCTTCGTTTGATCAAGAAGTATGCTTCAAGTGTAGAGTGTTCCATGACGGTTTACTTTTCAACAAAATTAATAGCTGATGTGCCCTTCTCATTTAACTAAGTTATTTTATTGCTCTTAAATTAAACAACGGATGTGGACGATATTAAACAGCTAGAGGAACTTGTTGCCAGTCTTGTAGCATTGCATATTTTGCATCCTATTATTGTCATTGCAGTTGAGAGATCAACCCAAGGTTGTCAGGCAATAAACTTTTTTTTTTTTTTTGTGCTTCCTTCTGGGTTCAATCTCTGCTTGATAATGTTCACGTTTGATCCCTCGTATTTCCAAGTGTTTGAAGTGATTTGACTGAATATGACTTAATTTACTGGCAACATAGCTTCATCCCCCCCCCCCCCCCCCAACTGAATTACTTTTATTGTTTGTTGCCGCAATTACAATTTTTTTCCCACCTGCCATGCTTTAGATTTTGCTTAGTGTTCAAGGTGAAAATATAACTTGAGCACTGCAGGGTCAATTTGTAGTGCTCCAATGATAGCTTTGGTTTCCCTGATTTAGTTCACATGTCGGCCCTATCTGGGCTCGCTTTGATGACTCGTGCAAATTCTGATAAATTCGTATACGGGATGGGGTTGGATGAGGTTTCAGTGCCTAAATTTCAGGGTAAATGGGTAGTTGTTGTTGACGATAAGATTTTATCAAAATAGTTATGCAAAGTTTTTCATTTCACTGTCGATTTTGTATCACACAACACACTTTCTTTTCTTTTATTTCGTGCATCTAATTAGACTATGATCCTCGAAGAAGTATTGTTACCTGTTCATATACTGCGCCTGCTAATGCCAACAACTTAATTTGGTTTATCTTCAGTTTTTTTTAAAATGGTGAACTCTGATCTACCAATCTGATGTACATACAGATGAGGAAAAGCAATAGGCCACTTTTAAATTACTTTTTCCATGTCTCCAACATTTTGTTTGGCAGCGTATTGATTGGACACTACCATGGACGAGCTAGAAGTGCAGTATTTCGTGTCAGTGCAGAAGCTTTTTTGCTAGCGATATGTGGCTGAATGAGAATTGGTTGTTCACTTATGTGGTTCCATACTTCCATACACAAGCAGCCCAAGGTGGAAGCCGAAATGAATGGAAAAGGCTTGTATTCTGGATTAGTCAGACATCTTTCTTGCATTCTCCAAACAATACACTATATCCCTTTGTCATATTGCAACTGTTACACATCACATGGGCAATGTGTTTTTTTTCTTTAAATTTTAAAGCGATTTACAACTGCAAGATGTCACTGCTCATAATTTTAATATACCATCCTTGGTCCCATGCTAAATTAAGTTATTTTATTAACTCTTGGATGATTGAACATTATAATTAGATGGATAAGCCAACCGTATCAAGACATGCGTTTGGGTATGATATCCTGCTCGCTAGCTACTTTGCTAATCAGTTGTAGAGCTTTTTTATTCTTTGAATAATCTGCTGGTACTTTGATTAAAAGTATTAACTGGAGAGGGATTCAAGAAGATATGGGTTGACACTGTTAATAATACTGCTGTTAGAGTCTTCCTGGTATTTCAGTGATCATTACCGGTGATGGCCCTGAAAAAGTGAAATACCAAGCTACTCAAACATGTATACTCAAAAACTTCAGTGTTGGTTGGTTCATTGTTTTTGTATGACTGTGCATTAAGATGATTATTTCGCATTACAAATTAAAAATCAATAGAGCAGCATCTGACCTCTATCGTAGCAGCACTACAACCCTCCACGGATCTACGCACCATATTATTTAATTTGTAGGTTGTTGAAGTTTTAATAACGCTCTTCTTTTTCTTTGTTGCAATTGTACCAGTTTTAGAAAGTGGGTAACAATATTGGAATAGGAGGCTACATGTTGCGTTTAGAAGATTGTGAGAAAGTATACATACTTCTTTTTTTAGATAATGAAGTATACATATTTCTAGCAATCTCAACCTCTTTATCATCTGTAGCTCTGGTTTATTTTAACTTTTTACATTTAGAACAGGCAATTAGTTATGGCACTTTAAAACTCTCTCTCCTCTGTTTTTGTCTATGCAAGCAGGGAGTTCCATCTTTCGCATGTATCATGCAGTGTTTAAAGAGGAGATTGGTGAGTCCCAGGCTGTGCGCTTTCTTTGCTTGTGAATATTAATAGGCTGGCCAACATGGAGAAGCCCATGGTATGCACTACTAGATTTTTGCAACTATTTGGGAGTATCCACTTTTTCCTCTGTCAGAGTATCAGCTACTCCCACCTTCTCTCTGTTCATAGGGAAGTACCAAAGGAGCTTCTGAGATATGAGACGGGAATGAAGGATGCCAGGCAGAAGCAGAACATCGTATACTTTCAGACATGGCAAGAACATAGTACTTTGCCGCTGAGATAAGGTACTCTATGAAAGTTTAAGTTCCACTATACATGCTTTGTTTAAAGACATCCTTCTGGTCAGTAGTGTGTTTTTTCTTGAGTGTGTGTCTATTTGTCGTGTGTTATTTGCTTTTATTTTACCTGACAGTTATGCTCTGCAAGCGAGTAGTGGCATTTGAACAGCTAAAGAAGTAATTGTAAAGGGAATAAAACGTGCACCCTGAAAAGCATTGATTAAGGTGCATCATTCATTGATTACAGCTCCTACATTATTTACCGTTTCCGTGTACATAAATAACTGTGGTAAAATCTGTTCGTTTTTTTTTCCTTAAATAGGGATAGGGACTCATAGTGCCCAGGCATTCAATTGAAGTAGATAATCAATCTCTTAACATTGGAGCTTCGTCTTGTCTATATTGGGAGATGTGCGGTTTCTGTTTTAAAATTTGAAGTTAATTTATGTAAGAATACGTTAATTTCAAACAGTAAATGTTATTATGATTCTTTGGGCAGTTTTTGGAGTCAGAACATTTCATATCATCAATTATAATTATTTTATCGTTTTTGGTTTTTGATACATCATACGCTTCTTTTATGCAGGTCTTGATGCCCTATTTGAGGACGAATGTCATCAGAACAAGACGGAGCATGCTTTAACAGTTATCTGGTTCCTATTTCCTTCGACTATGAAATAAGAATTATGAAACTCTTGGTAGTGACAATCAGGATTTTACTAAATTATTACCTTGTTACCTGTCCTTTTTGCTCCCTCCCCCTCATTGCAAGACATTGTTTCGCCAGTGTGATCATGATCAGAAGCTTGTATATATACTGGTGGCTTCAGATTTGACTCTTATATCTGAAATTTTTCCGGTGCCATTGTTGTCTTTGCCGAGCGCAGTTTGTTTCTTTTCATTTTTTGTGTTACATCACAATAGCCAAGTCAGTCTACGAACCAGTATGCTAACAGAAAGAAGCAATAAAATATTGGAACGGCGAGGAAAAGAAAAGAACAAAAGAAAGGATGTAAGAGCGCGTGTTGTATTGTTTAATCCAGTTTATGTGTAATCGTGTGTTGTAAAACATTCTAATAATTCGCAGCTACTCTCTGTCGTGTTTTCTTTCCAGAAAAAAAAATGTGCACTTCGCTCTATATTCGGTTATGCAAACAGTTCCGTGTATCTGTATATGTGAATAGTTTTTATTTTTGTGAAAGAAAATGTGACAGTGATTTATGAAAACAGGCACGGCAGAAAAGATGGGAGCGCGCCAGCGGCGCGCCACAGCTTCTAGTGTCTATAGAATTAGAAGGACGAGCAACACTCTCAATAGTGGATCGTCTAAGCAAGGTCAGCAGTAAGGAGTGCTCATTCGTTCATGCAGGTAAGCTGTTCGGTTGAATGTTTTAGAGGCTTATTTATCCCCTGTGCCAAAGTGCAGCTTGATTAGGTTCTTGATTACGTTCAAACGTAGCTTACATTTTTGTGCTAATTATGTTTCATCCAGATATATCTAAACAGAACTAAAGTTCAGCTTAGTGGATCTGAACTTTTTCATTTTACTGCTGTGAAACCTTGTACAAACTTTAAGTATCAATGACAATTTGTGAAGGGGAATTTTGACCAGATAAACCTAATCCTAGATTCCTAGTCATCCCATTTTCCTTCACCATAGATCAGATCCATCGTACTGACCTCTGGCCGAGCCAATAGAATCACCAAGATCTTAGAGAACCCAACACCACAACAGCAGCTCTTTTGATGGTAGAGATCACACAATGATTGTGAATATTATCGCGATATTCTATTCTCACTTCCATGTAGTTCATGTTCTTGAACATATTTCCTCAACGAAATCATCAGCAGTGTCATGTGAGTTCTTCATCTGCGAGATTCTCAGGACTATTGTTCGTAGCTCACACTATACAAACGACTATTGAGTGTTCAGCTTCCGTTCAACTGAGTTCACAGTAATCAGAACCTTTTCCAAACAAGGGATAAGGCACCTGAAATCCAACTAAATGACCAACTCACACGAATTAGTACCTGTGTTCATAATCCAACAAATCTAAGGATACAAGAAAGGGATTTGAAAAAGGAATCCAACCTGAAGAGTCATAGAACGAAGACTAAGGATACATGAAAGAAGAGAGTACAAGAGACATCTAGAATCTGAACTAGGAAGGGCACCAATTAGAACACAAAGCTTTGGCGAGCAGCGAGGCTGTGGGAGCAACTACATAAATTATTTAGAAAAATAAAAAAGCTTCTAAAATAAGGCACCAAAACTACTGTTTTAAATTATATGTCTTATAAATTTTCATAGAAGCAAATAGGGCTCAACACACACCAATTTCACTGTCAAATCATGACTAGCTTATGAGCCGGAAAACTTATGACTTTGATAAATGGAGATAACTATAGCATTACTGTAAGGATCACGGAGTACCGAGAGGAGGGGAGGATGGATCGGTAGTCACTTAACACTTTCTTCGGTAAGATACTTTAACAACCTAAAACAAGCTAGATGATAATAAAAAGCAAGCGATGGACACACACTAGCAAGTCTAGCAAAGAGTAACCCTAAACATGCAATGCTACCAAGAGTAAAACACAAGCAATCCTATCAAGCAAGTCTACTAGCAAGAAGTAAATGTGGAATAGTAAATGCTAGTAAGTAAAGGAGATGGGATAGAGATTGCTCATGGATTTTTAGTCCGTGGTCTCGGGAGAATGACGTCTCCCCCTAATCCACGTTGGGTCACTCCCGTCGGAGTCTCACTTCTCCCTCCGCTCGATGGCGATATAGATGGCCAAACGGGCGGGCCAAAATGGGCGGGCACGAAGCACGGCCATTTTGGCCCGGCCCAGGCACGGCACGGCCCACGAAAGTTCGGGCCGGGCTGGCACGGCACGAAGTAGCGGGCCGTGCTTGGGCCGAGGCTTCAGCCCAGTGGGCGGCACGGCACGGCCCATCTAAGAAAATATTAAGTTTATTTTTATTTTTACTTGTACAACAAAGGTTCTATGGTCTAGTGGTTAGACATTTGCTTTACATCCTTGAGGTCTTAGATTCAAATCCTCTCTTCTTCTCTATTTTGCACTATTTTTACACTAAAATAGAGCTATATAGGCTTGATGGGCCATCATTATAAATGGGCCCATCGTGCCTAATGGGCCGGCCCGGCACGATTAACACACGTCGGGCCGTGCCGTGGGCTGACCCCCCCCCCCCCCCCGCCCATGGGCTGGCACGGCACGGCCCACCTAACAGATGGGCCGTGCCGGCCCGATGGCATATGGGCCGTGCCTAGATGGGCCTGGGCCGTGCCGGGCCGGGCCGCCCATTTGGCCATCTATAGATGGCGATCCCTTCTAGAGCATTCTTCACCCTCCGAGTGAAGATGCGGGCACGTTCCGCCGGCAACTCCGGATGCTCCTCCGAAGGTAAGGATCCGCACGTGATGCGGTCCAAAAGGCGCTCTCTTCACGTAGCTTCTTTCACACGGGAATCCCGAAGACCATGTACAAACTTGAGGTGACTTCCACAATCCTTGGCAAGCTCACCACCAACGTCTAACCGGTCTAGGCCTTGCCATAGACCAAGAGTAACAGCTCTAGATAACTCTCTATGCACACACTAGCTTTAGAGATCAAAGGATGCTCTTGTTACTGTCTCAATAGCACTAGGATCACTCCAAATCCTCAATAAGTGCTCTCTCTTCTTGCTCTTGACTCCTCCTAGGCAACCTCACCCGTTCCACTGGCCAAGAGACCCTCAAAAGGGTGGGCAACCAGCTATTTATAGCCTTCCACCACGAAACTAGCCGTTGCCCCAAAAAGCAGTCTGTCAACCTGCTGTCTTCACTGTTTACCGTATCATACGGTGACTATACTTCCTTCAGCCTTCCTGCTGTCTTCACTGTTCTCACAGTCACCGAATCATACGGTGACTACTTTCCTTTCAGCTTCAGCAACTCGTCCATTTTGCACTTCTCCTGGAAACTATACAGTGATCCACCGTATCATACGGTGGTTATCATACGGTGACTCTATTAGAGACTCTCCTTTCTCTGGATTTTCCTGTCCATAGTCACCGTATCATATGCTGACTATCACCGTATCATACGGTGACCTCTTTTCTCTGAACTTGCAGATTCTGGTGCTTCTCTGGAAACCATATCATACAGTAACTATCACCATCCATCATACGGTGACTCCAGCAGAACTCTTCAGTCTTCAACCTGCAATTCCTGCAGTCACCATATCATACGGTGACTACCACCGTATCATACGGTGACTCTGTTTGAAGTCCTTCTTGATCATCTCCTCGATTCTTGACTTCATTTTCACTCTTCTTGGTTCCTCAAGCTCCACTTCTGCCACTCTAGTCTCTGAGAGCATCACATTGCATCCAATGATCTCTACCACTAGTGTGCACTAAGAGAACTAACTCGAACCCTCTTGATAGTCCGGTTTTTCCTATGGACTCAAGCCTACATCTACACCAAGCCAACACTTGCTTGGATCTAGCATGTCCTTAGCCTTGATCCATCTTCTCGACCGTGACTCCATCAAGCCCAATGTCCCGAGTTGTCGAGGCAACCAATCATCGAGATATCCAATAGAGAAAAGATTGGCGTAGTCCTCCATCATATGTGACCATAGGCAACAACCTACAAAAGTGTTAGTCACATATAACATGATCATCTAATCACCGAAACATTCATACCTTTGGGGTTTCCATACTCCAATGGTCATGAAGCTTACAATTACCGATCAAGCTCGCAAATATAGCAAGGACATCATGACATGAGTAAACTATGAAGATGCATGACAAAGTTCAGATTGGTATGCAATCCTTTTTCAGAAGAAAAAAACATATTCAGCTCCCAATGGAATGGATTATAGGAAGAACCACATTTGCAGCTGAAAGCCTGAAATAATCATATTGCATAGCTGTATCTGATTTTGACGTTTTATTTACAATCTGAAGAATAGAACCATGACTAAAGCTCAACTTATTGGAGGAACATGAACATTATGCTACTTCAGCGAGTGGAGGTATTGGCAATTTCTGATAGAACTGATGCCCCTGTACGTTTCGTGGATCAGTAGGCCAACAGTGGCAATTTCTGTGGCTCCGAACTTGCGATACGTGTCAAGTTATTACCTATTACCATGTATACAATTTACACACCACACCATTTATATGTATAGAGCACCACAAAATCTGTAACTGGTCATTACATTTTATCATGCATCATCTATATATATATCAATTAATGAGGGCAATCGATTTTTCTAGTGAGTAGTACTATTTTACCACGCCTTAACTTTAAAATGTCATATATTTATCAATTTGCGTCCGTTTTTAATTTCCTTTGCACCATTGCATTCAACGTGATGAGACGATCAAAGCTAGACCCCATTTGCATATATTTAATAAAGTTTATATAGAGTAGTATTTATATTTTATAATAAATTTTTTATCAGAACGTATACAAGTGGGATCTAGTTTTATTTGTCTTTTCAAGTAGAATATATTGGTGCAAACGAAATAAAAAACGAACACCATACCCAAGAGTTATGATGAATTGAAGATAACGAAATCATTTTTTCCCTTGATGATGTCACCTGCATGCAACTGAAAGCAACCTCTCCTTTTTTCCTACCACACCAGACTTCCTACGGCTTGTAAGGAGACACGTGGCCCACACCTTCTCCAAAATGCCGGGGACGAGGCTCAAGGCGTATCGGTCATCGGAAAACCAATAAGTGGCAATGGGGGGGGGGGGGGGGGGGGGGGGGGTATCCCGACTGGCTACACCCAGCAATCGGTTTTCTGGTGACCGACATGCATCTATTTTTATAATTTTTTAAAAAGGTGTCACAAAACTGCAATTTTCTATTAAAATAGTATTATTTTAGAAAAAAAATTCTATATCAGCTCGCAAACACCGTAAAACATCTTGGAACAACTCCAACAAGTTAGATAAAACATGTTTTTCTCTAAATATGGCTAGTACTATTGAAAATTGCTCTCTAATATGTTGTCTCGAAAATCACACGAGGCCTAAGAGATTTGCTTGACTGTAGTGCAGGACCAAAATCACACATGCCCTTTCTCACATCTTCTCCTCTTTGTTGTCTTTAATGTTAGCAAAAATATTATTGTAACTGATTTCGTTTGTATTGAATTATGTTTGACCTTGGCGATGCACGGGCATCTAACCAGTAACTTCAAATTTCTCACAACCAGGACTTTTGTCTCCCATGATCCATTAAGAAAGTTTAAACTGCAAGCATACTAATCGCCTTGGCGCCTTATTGTCACTCCGACAGCTTTTGCATGTCCAACTCGCAACACAGCTCCTTGATCCCCAGTTGCAAAGGCATGGAGAGCGAGAGACGCATGGATCCCGCCCTGTACAAGGCCACGACAACCCCCCCCCCCCCCCCCCCGCTTCATGGTTTGTAAAAAATTGCTGTTTGTTATTACTTGAACCTTAATGTTCTAGCATATAGCATAGGAAATTCACAACGACCGTTACCTTTGTTCGGATACTAGTTAAGCTGGTCACAACACGCTGAAGGGGCACTGATTTTGTTAAAAGATGTGATTTTTTACGACAAACTAAACATGCATTTCAATTTTATCTAATGGTTGCTTGTCTGCCCCCCACCCCCCCCCCCCCCCCCCCCCCCCCCCCCCGGCGCCGAGATTCTGGCTCTGCAACTGCGCGATGCAGGAAAATGTGTCGAGCCTTACGAAACCGGTGGACAAGGACCCCACGATCCTCAGCACCACGACGCCAAGGCTAGCCACGGTGCTCCACATCGCAGCGGTGCGTGGGCACTACGACTTCACCCGGAGGTCCTCGAGAGGAGCGAGGGCCTGCTTGTCGCCGGGAACAACGACGATGACACCCCGTTGCACCTGGCGGCCAAGGCGGGCGAGCTAGAGGTGGCGAGGCTCCTTGTCGTCCGCGGCCTGGCCTGGCCGCCGAACACGAGAAGCCCTCTCATCAAGATCAACAAGGCCGTCAACAATCCGCTGGACCTCTGGGAAGCTGTGGAGGTGGCGCTGATGGACACTGACCCTGCGCGCACTTACGACCTCAACTAGCGCGCACTTGTGTAATTGATGTTAAAAAAAAGAAAACAAAATACCCAACACTTTTATTATGAAAAGATTAGTGTAAAATATCCTCCACATATTTATTTTTTTTAAAAATGCCCCTACTGCTATTTAAAAAATAGCCTAACACACCATATATAGGTTTATAAATTTGTATTACTGCTAAGAAATGAAAGAGATGGTATCATGCGACCCCTGATCGACCAAGCTTGGCATATTGCTTTCTCGCTTTAAGCATGATACCAAGGCTGATTTCCCAAGCAACCTGTACTTGCATGCTACGAAAGCAGTCCAGCTCGCTGGAAGTTCAAAGTGCCAGTATACTAATCGCCTGGGAGCCTTTGTCATCACTCCCTGGAACTTTTTCATGCCCGTTTCGCAACGCAACACCTTGTTCTTTCCTTCGTCTGATCCTCTGGAATTACTAGATACACAGATTAATAGCAGGGCACTCCTGCAGCTAGAGAACACTTTGTGTTCGTGTTCGATCTGCAGTCGCACGCACAGGGCATGGAAACAGAGACGCATGGATCCGGCGCTTTACAAGGCCGCGACGCAGGGGAGAGTGTCGAGCCTGAAGCAGCTGGTGGAGGAGGACCCCACGATCCTCAGGGCCACGACGCCGCAGCTCAACTCGGCGCTCCACCTCGCGGCGCTACACGGCCACGCCGACTTCGCCGGCGAGGTCCTGAAGAGGAATGAGGACCTGCTTGTCGCCCGGAACGACGACGGCGACACCCCGCTGCACCTGGCGGCGAAATCGGGCAAGCTGGAGGTGGCCAAGCTGCTTGTCGCCCGCGCTCTGACCTTGCCGCAGGATGAGAAGAGCCCCCTGATCATGACCAACAAGGCGGGCAACAGCCCGCTGCACGAGGCGGTGCGACACCGTAGGGGCGCCGTCGCTGTGGCTCTTCTGGACACCGACGGCGACGCGGATTTTCTAAGAACGCACCGAAATACGGACCCTTCCGACGGCCGACGCGTGCCCCGATGGGCATCCACGCTGGCCTCTGTGCTGGACTGTTGATGCAAGGTTTTGTAGGTAACAGTCTATGCTGGACCCCAAAACAAAGCAGGAGATTCCGGATTCAAAACGTCATGGGCCCAAAGCACGATATGGGCAAAGTGATATCGCCGGCTACATGGCAGCTTTTGTCCACGCCGGCTTGCGTGTAACTTGTTTCTAGTAAATCTTAGGAGACCAAAACAAAATTAAATTGTCTAATCCGTGACATACATGTTACACCGTAAACTCTAAAGGCTAAACTGTCGTGGTTAAGGCTAAACCCGAGAAGAGTAAACCTATAATCGACAAGGCTAAACCGTTAAGGTACGAAGCTTAAATTGTTTGTAGTAAACCATAGGTGACCAAAGCAAAACCAAAAAAGCTAATCCGTAACATACAGACTAATCCGTAACATACAGGCTAAACCATCATAGTTAAAGCTAAACCGGGGAAGAGTAAATTTGTAGCCAATAAAACTAAACCGTCAAGGTACGAAGCTTAAACTGTTTGTAGTAAACTAAGGAGGCCAAAGTAAAACTAAAAAGGCTAATCCGTAACATACATGCTAAACCGTAAACCCTAAAGCTAAACCGTCGTTGTTAAGGTTAAACCCAGGAAAACTAAACCTATAACCGACAAGGCTAAACCGTCAAGGTAGGAAATTTAAACTGTTTGTAGTAAACCAAAGATGCCAAAAAACAACCAATAAGGCTAATCTGTAACATACAGGCTAAACCGTCGTGGTTAAAACCAAACTCAAGAAGACTAATTCTGTAATCAACAAGACTAAACCGTCAAAATACGAAGCTTAAACTATTTGTAGTAAACCAAGAGGCCAAGTAAAACCACAAAAGCTAATCCATAACATAGAGGCTAAACTGTAAACTTTAAAGGCTAAACTGCCATTGTTAAGGCTAAACCCGAGCAAATAAAATAAAATATTAAAAAAATGCATGGCTCCTCTGAACACGTGCGCATGCGAACGGGGGCGTGACTTCAAACGACCCAGCCCATAACAGCGACAAGACCGAACGAGCATGCCCGGCGTGGCCATCTGAAAAAGTAACTCAACGCATGCAAACACTGCCTGTTACCGCGTGCCACTGCCACCGTGTCACAAATTTAGTCCGTAAACCATGCACCCAGTCAGCACATGTTCAACTGACACATCTAGACAATCCGAATCTTGGCACATGACGTCCAAAGATGTGTGGCAAGATTCAAAGTCCGTACTTCACGACGTTCTGAGAAACACATTTCCGACACCGACCCCATGCGCGGCCACGACCTCAACGAGCGGATGGAGTCGCCGCTGCACATGGCCGCCCGCCTGGGCCTCGTCGACGTCGTTCGCATGATCGTCGATCACGCCTGGGTCGACCATGAGTTTATGCCGTCCGTCTCCCTTAGCGGCACAGCTCTGCACCAGGCCGTGCTCGGCGGCCACATCCGTAAGCTACTCCGGCCGTTTATGTTCTCGTCACTGTCCGTTTGCAGATCATATAGCATGACGCCCACCCCCCTTCTTTTTTTTCAGAGATCGTGGAGATCCTGTTGGCTCAGCGGCCTGAGCTTATCGATCTGACCGACTCCGACGGCAACAACGCCCTGCATTACGCGGGGCAGATGGACCACACGCGAGTGATGGAAACCGTGGAATTGCTGCTCAACAGGCAATCGGAGCTGGCCTACAAGCGCAATCTCAATAACCTGTCCCCGCTGCAAGTCGCCGCCCACTACGGCTCCACGGAAGCCATCAAGGCGCTGCTCCGGCACTGCCCCGACGTGGCCGAAATGGTGGACAGCTACGGCCGCAACGCCTTCCACACCTCCATCACTAGCGTCAAGGCGAACGCGCTCAGGTGCCTACTCCGCCACGTCCGCCCGGCAGAGCTGCTCAACAGCGTCGACCACGGCGGCAACACACCGCTGCACCTCGCGGCCAAGATGGGTAGCGTCAGGTCCGCGCTGATGCTGCTCAAGGACCGCCGCGTCGACCCCTGCGTCCGCGACCTCGACGGCCAGACCGCGCGCAGCCTCGTGGAGATGAAGCTGCACACCGGCGAGATGGAAGCCTACTACCTCTGGAAGAAGCTCAAGGACCAGGAGTCCAAGAGATGCCGCAATCAGCAGCTGCCGCCACTCGCCACCTACTCCACCAACCGCAGGGCCTCCAACAAGTGCTTCAAGAGCATCATCGAGACGTACATCCTCGTCGCCACGCTCATCGCCACTGTCACCTTTGCCGCCACCTTCACCATGCCCGGCGGCTACGACCAACAAAAGGGCATCGCCCTTCACGGAAACAGCACGGCCTTCAAGATCTTCGTCATCTCCAACACGACAGCCATGTGCAGCTCCATGGTCGTCGTGTTCTGCTTCATCTGGGCGTGGCAAGACCCCGTCAAGTTCAAGGTCAACCAGCTCACGTGGGGCCACAGGCTCACCGTCGTCGCCTGCCTGGGCATGCTCGTCTCGCTCATGACCGCCGTCTTTATCACCGTAGCGCCCACTTCACGTTGGCCCGCCTACCTTGTCATTGCCATATGTGCCAGCACTCCAGCCGTCGTCATCCTTGTGCTCGGCTGGGAGGTGATCTACGTCCCTATGTAACATAACAATTAGTAGTTCGTGAATGAAAGAATAAGGTCCTGTTTTGATAGAATGAACTAACCGTTAGTCGACTAACTTCAAACAAGAGTACTAATAAGTTGGACTAATTGTTCGTTCATAAAAAAAACTAATAGCAATCTTACTAGTACTAATGCACTGCACGTGCGCCACGCACATGTCTAAAAATCGCGTCATTTGGAGAATCATGAGAATTATGTGGAACTTGACTTGACTACACTTTTTTCATAATTTATCAAGAATGCCAACGTTGGGAGAGCCCGAGTGGCCAGAGCCGGTGGGCTCCGGGAGCGTCGCTCCTGTCGGCCACCCGGGTTCGACTCCCAGCTGCGGCACCGCTGCAGTGAGCAGTGCCTGAAAAATGGTACTGTTCACTGCAATGTGTAAAAAAATCCCCTCGCCCTCCCCGGGTCAAAGCACATGGTAAAGACTCGCGCCGGAGCTCACAACGGCCAGCTGAGTCCCTGTGTAGGATCGGGGAGGGGGTTCGGGGGTTTTCTCGACCTGCGTGAGAGGCTATTCTCCTTAAGCAAATGCCGTCGGGGGCGGTCTTACCCCTGGCAGGTCGAGTTTTTTATAATTTATCAAGAATTAAATAATTTGAAAAGAATCATGCAGGAGTACGTATCCAATGCACGTACATTATGTATATGTGTCTAAAACGATCAAAAAGACATTTACAGTGGAGTTGTTTACATATTCCCAATGGATCACAAAAATACATTGATTTAGCCAACCATATCTACCTTTGTATGTTCCGGTTCTTATATTTGAGACTATCCTAATTCAGTTTTCTGAATATTTGTATTCAGGATAATACACTTCCTCGAATTAACATAAGTATATATCAATATGTACTGATCCATCTGATAATTTCGGGGTGGGGTGCACTTTCGAAGGAAAAATTTACTGATCCTAAGATCACATGCTTTCAGCAAATTACTACCCAATAAAACCTTCAAAAACCATTTTCAGTCATCCATCATGATGGTCCAGCCTGTAAGGACCGTGTGACCGAGAGGGAGGGGTGAATCGGGCACACCATGAACTAATACTTTTTGCACTTCTAGCTACTTAATCTATTTGCACATGTAAAGGGTCCATAACATAAGCATACATGTGCGCTACGTGTAAGTGAACAAGCAAGAATAACCATGTGCTAGGACTTGTACATGCTAGGTGCAAAGCATACATGAGCATAAGAAAACAACCTAACATATAGATATCACAACATAAGCTCAACAAGTCCTACACATGCTAGTATATAAGATAACGACGATCAAGCAATCTAGCATGCATATAGGGAACACATAGGAAAGCTCAACAAGCTATACATGCTAGTGTATATGATAAGTATGGAACAAACAAACTAGCATGTATAAGTACATAAGGCAAGGCTCAAGCTAGTGATCATGATAACTAGATAGATACAATATAAGCATAGCAAGATCACTATATGATAACAAGCAATTGTGAGCTATCACAAGTAGGTCCAAGCATATATAAGGAAAGCATGTATCACTAGATATAACGAAGAGCTAGCACACAAAAACAATCGCTAAGCAATCATATGAGATAAGCACACTATCTACTACAAGCATATAGGATAAACAAGATAACAAGTGCAAGTAGTAAAGAGTAAGAGTAAGAGATTGCTCATCGATTTTTCCCGTGGTATCGGGAGGATGGCGCCTCCCCCTAGTCCATGTTGGGTCACTCCCGCCGGAGTCTCGACCCCGTCCCTCCGCTCGATAGCGATCCCCTCTAGAGCACACTCCACTCCTCGAGCCGGTGATGTCCCCAAGAGCACGCTTCACCCTCCGAGTGAAGACACGGGCTTCACCCCGCCGCACCTAGCAATGCTCTCTTTCTTGAGACCATCCACCACTCCTTGAGTGAAGTCGCGGGCACATCCCGCCAGCATCTCCGGGTACTCTTCCGAGGGTAAGGATCCGCACGTGATGCGGTTCAAAGGACGCTCCACTAGTCATGCTTCTTTCACACGGGAAGCTCCAAGACCGTGTACAAACTTGTGGTGGCTTCCACACTCTCCTTGGCAAGCTCACCACCGACGCCTAGCCGGTCTAGATCTTGCCATAGACCAAGGGTAACAAACCAAGACCGCCTCCCTATGACCACACTAGTCCTAGAGGTGTATGGATGCACTCAACCCTCTCAAGCACTAAGATTTCCTCTCCAAATCTTCTCCCAAGTGCCCTCTTGCATTCTCTTGTCTTCCCTTGTGTTTCCCCACTGGTAACAATGGCCAAAGGCTCCCCAAAGGGCCAAGCAACCGGCTATTTACAGCCTACCAACCTCAAACTAGCCGTTGCTCCAAAAGTGCCCAGTTTCTATGTAGACCGTACCATACGGTCTCATACAGATCATACCGTACGATCTCTCCTGACAGCCTGCAGTATTTCAGTCATAACTTCTTGCTTCGAACTCCGATTGGGGTGTTCCACATATCAATGGAAAGCTCATGAAATTCCCTACAACTTTCCTATTGGCAGATCTTCAGATTCGGCTATCTTCATAGTGATTTGACCACCGTACCGTACGGTCCTGATGATAGTACCATACGGTCTCTCCAAATCTGCTGCTTCTTGTTTCTGCTATAACTTTTCACTCCGAACTCCGATTTCGATGATCTTGTACTTGTTGGAAAGCTTGTGAGAAGATCTATACAGTGACCATAAGTTCATCTTCATTATAGAGATCGTACCATACGGTCTCTAAGATCGTACCATACGGTCTCCTTTTCTTTCTGCCAACAGAAGCTTCCAACTCTCTGATGTTTCTGTCCATGTAGACCGTACCATACGGTCATATGATCGTACCGTATGATCAATGTTACGGTTTTCATTTCTCCAGCTTCCAGAAACTCAACTTCTCTGTCTAGAACTTCAAATTAGACCGTACCATATGGTCTATGTCACTGTACCGTACGATCTTCTTTCTTTCTGCTTCCAGAAACCTTATCTTCTCTGTCAAGATCTTCCATAGAGACCGTACCATACGGTCTCTATGACCGTACCATCCGGTCTTCTCTGCAGAACATGAAACTTGATATTCCTCTTCATATTTGCTTCCAACTTCTCCAACTTTGGTTCCTCTTCTCCCCTGCTGTCACCCTAGTGCCTGAGAGACTCTCTGAGCATCCACATACCTCTACCACTAGTGTGACCTAAGAGAAACGACTCGATCCCCCTTGATAGTCCGGTTTTTCCTATGGACTCAAGCCTACATCTACACCAAGCCAACACTTGCTTGGTTCTAGCATGTCCTTAGCCTTGATCCATATCCTCAACCGCAACCTCCATCAAGTCCAATGATCCTTGTCGTCATCCGTCGTTGAGGCAACCAATTCTTCCGATCATGTGACCATATGAAAACCTTTCCTTCATCCACAAATGTTAGTCATAATGATCTCGTTGCCATAAAGGACAACTCGACCGAATCATCATATAATGTGCATAAGATATGTAACTAGAACTAGCACAATAACATCATCATGATATAGGAATATGAAGCAAGCTACATGATGAATATATGATGAACATGCATATCATGGTAAATAGTATATAAGCAAGATCACATGACATGACAACATAATGATAAGATATAGTACACATGAATAAGCACATTCAAGCCATCATCACATAAGAGACAAGATCATCATGGTATAGGATATAATGTAAGACTAACATGATGATCAAGAGCATGTCAATGTATAAGATGCATAGATGAACACATGACATACTTAACTTGTCTCTTACCTCATATGTGTAGTAGTCATCTCATAGAGTAGCCCTCATGTATGCTTCTCCTCTCTTTACCATCTTCCTTGCAACCTTTGAGGTGTTGGCACTCCAACAGTGTATCACTACATCCATGAGACTAACCATCTTGCACACTAGCAAACCTTGTTAGTTCCATTGACCATGTTGACATCAATCACCAAAACATATGAACCATGCTCTAGGTTCATTGATCTTACACAGCCTCATACAAGTCGACCACAACATTTATTAACTGGCGGTCAATAATACGAACATTTGGATAGACCATGATGTCGTAACATCAAAAGATTCTGCAAATCTTCTGTCAACTTGCTTACCATGCAGGTATGGGTAAATGTAGCTGGCCATGATACTATTCTGGACACCATCAATCTCAGGTTTTTGCGCATTTGAAGAAACTTCACATATTACTCGTTATTTGGGCCTTTTACCAATGTTTGTATTACTCAATTTTATCCTAATCAACCTTATGGACAAATAGACAATATGATTATCGCCATTTCAGTAGTAGAAAGCACACACATTTGTAAATTATCTCCCCAAGAAAAATAGACACAATGATATACCAACACTTTTTGGAAGCAATATGCATCAATACTTCCATGGACATACATTAATTCAGTAGAAATCAGTTTGCCAACATAACAGAGTGTCCACAGGATGTTGGAAACTACGACACCGTCCACCATAGGACTGTCAGCCCCGCTCTTCCAAGTAGCAATTTTCCTTGCACACTTATTCTTGCTGAGACGCAATCTGCAGATCCCAATGACTCCATTTCCTATATAGCTGCACAGGATCTATTGAAAACTGTAGTCATAACACCAAAACGACATTCTGCAAATCTCAGATGAAGGCAAGCTCTACAGGTTTAATCCTCTTTATTTTTGCACTAATACTTCTGCTTAGGTTCCTGGAATCTCTGGTACGCTGTGAAGGGGAATAAAATATGCTTGTCCATGAATAAAACATAATGCAGTTTATCCTACTTTGAAATGAAAAATTGAAACTGGAACGTTTCAGTGACAAGTCTCGTACCAAATGAACCAGCTAAAATTGAAACTGCATGCAGCCCTCCTTTGGCTTTCCAAAACGATGAATAACCCCAAGAAATTCGAGTAGACATGGAAAAGCACATAAGTTGACTACCAAAACTGCAATGAAACAGGCTACATATACCACAAGATACACATGAGTTTCAAAGTATATCATCGTATCATTCTTCATTCATCAAAACAGCACCATACAAAGGGATAAGCAGGGAAGTGAAGAAAAGGCGTGGAAATGTAAAAACTCCTTTGTTATTAAGGCAGTAGATGCAAGAAGCTGAAGATAACAGAAATTTAAATAGCTGAAAAGAACAAGTAGAGAGAATAAATTTGACCGTGGAAGAATGCTGAAAGATTTCGCTGTAGTGGAAGACAAGCAACTTAGGCCTTGTGCCCCTGCAGTAACTTGAACCTGAACGTTTTCTCAAACCTTGCCAACAGCTTAAGATGCACCAGTATTTATAATACATACTCTTTACTGAGACAGCCTATGAAAATGAACAGAGAAAAGGCAACTTTGAGATTAATCTTTAATTAAAAAAATCAATCCATGAAGTTAGCCTAAAGAGAGAGGTTATGGCTATACATGAAAGGAAAGCATTTCCACACCTATTGAGGGATACAGACGTAAACCAAATGGTGCATACATTACTGAAAAGAGATTTTAGTTTATACAAGAAGCAATAGACGGTTACAATAGAAACTTGTCAAAGGATGGAAGATAGAACGAATTGTGTATCCATAACTTAATTTTACAAATCAGATCTCTAGAAATGAGTGAGTAGACAAACTTTATTAAGCTCCCATCATCGATAAAGCACTAACGACATTCATGCAATAAAATTATATTTTGTATATAAAGGAGTTTTGCAAAATTAGTTTTTTCTTAATCACTTGGCAGTTTTACGAAATTAGTTTTTTTCTTAACCACTTGGCAGCTGCAATATACTGAAATGGATGTAAACAAAAATAAAAGGAAACTGAATCCGCATAGTCGACTTCTAGAAACAAAATAGGAACTAAATAGTGATTAATTACCTCAAAATATGTGCTGAACCATATACAAGGACAAGGAGTCTTGCAAAATTAGAATTTTCTTGACCACGCGACAGCTACAATATAAAATCCGCTTACGACCTCAACGAGCGCGCACTACCCAACACTGTTATTATGAAAAGATTAGTGTAACATATCCCCCACATATTTTTTAAAAAAATTACCCCTACTGCTATTTTTTTTAAAAAGCCAACACACCATGTATAAGTTTATAAACTAGTATTACTGCTAAGAAATGAAAGAGATGGTATCAAGCCCGCCCCTGATCGACCAAGCTTGGCATATTGCTTTCTCGCTTTAAGCATGATACCAAGGCTGATTTGCCAAGCAACCAGTACTTGCATGCTACGAAAGCAGTCCAGCTCGCTGGAAGTTCAAAGTGCCAGTATACTAATCGCCTGGGCGCCTTGTCATCACTCCTGCAACTTTTTCATGTCCCTTTCACAACGCAACACATTGTTCTTTCCTTCATCTGAACCTCTGGAATTGCTAGACAGATTAATACGTAGCAGGGCACAGCACATCAGAGCCTGCAGCTAGAAAACGCACTCTGTTCGTGTTCGATCTGCAGCGGCACAGTGCAGAATGGAGACCGAGAGACGCATGGATCCCGCGCTGTACAAGGCCGCGACGCAGGGGAGAGTGTCGAGCCTGAAGCAGCTGGTGGAGGAGGACCCCACGATCCTCAGGGCCACGACGCCGCAGCTCAACTCGGCGCTCCACCTCGCGGCGCTGCACGGCCACGCCGACTTCGCCCGCGAGGTCTTGGGGAGGAACAGGGACCTGCTCGTCGCCCGGAACGACGACGGCGACACCCCGCTGCACCTGGCGGCGAAATCGGGCAAGTTGGAGGTGGCGAAGCTGCTTGTCGACCGCGCTCTGACCTTGCCGCCGGACCAGAAGAGCCCCCTGATCATGACCAACAAGGCCGGCAACAGCCCGCTTCACGAGGCGGTGCATCACCGCCGTGGCGCCGTTGCGGTGGCGTTGCTGGACGCCGACCCCTTGCGCGGCCACGACTACAACGAGCGGATGGAGTCGCCGCTGCACATGGCCGCCCTCGAGGGCCTCGTCAACGTCGTCCAAAAGATCGTCGACCACGCCTGGGTGGACCAAGAGTTCTTGCCGTCCGTCTCCCTCAGCGGCACGGCTCTGCACCAGGCCGTCCTCGGCGGCCACATCCGTAAGCTCCTCCTGCCAACAATTTCTCTTCTCTTCTCAATGTCAACCGTTTGCAGATTAAATAGCTTGGCACTCACTTATTGTTTCAGGGATCGTGGAGATCCTGCTGGACAAGCGGCCCGAGCTGATCGACCTGACGGACTCCGACGGCAACAACGCGCTGCACTACGCGGCGCAGAAGAACCACCCGCGCGCGGTGGACATGCTGCTGAACAAGCAGTCGGAGCTCGCCTACAAGCGCAACCTCAAGAACCTGTGGTCCCCGCTGCACATGGCCGCGCACTACGGCTCCACGGACGCCATCAAGGCGCTGCTCCGTCACTGCCCCGACGTGGCGGAGATGGTGGACAGCTACGGCGGCAACGCGTTCCACACGTCGGTGACCAGCGGGAAGCTGAACGCGCTCAAGTGCCTGCTCCGCCACGTCCGCCCCGCCGAGCTGCTCAACCGCGTCGACCACGGCGGCAACACGCCGCTGCACCTGGCCGCCAAGATGAGCCGCGTCTCGTCCGCACTGATGCTGCTCAAGGACAGCCGCGTCGACCCCTGCGTCCGCGACCACGACGGCCAGACCGCGCGCAGCCTCGTGGAGTTGAAGCTGCACACGGGCGAGATGGACGCCTACGAGATGTACCTGTGGAAGCAGCTCAAGCACCAGGAGTCGAAGCGGTGCCGCAAGCAGCAGCTGCCGCCCATGACCGCCTACCCCAGCCGGAGGGCCACCAACGAGAAGTACTTCGAGCGCATCGTCGAGACGTACATCCTCGTCGCCACGCTCATCGCCACCGTCACCTTCGCCGCCACCTTCACCATGCCCGGCGGCTACGACAACGGCTCGGGCCTCGCCATCCACAGACACACCATGGCGTTCAAGATCTTCGTCATCTCCAACACGATCGCAATGTGCAGCTCCATCGTCGTCGTGTTCTGCTTCATCTGGGCATGGCAGGACCCTGTCAAGTTCAAGGTCAACCAGCTCCTGTGGGGCCATAGGCTCACCGTCATCGCCTGCCTGGGGATGCTTGTTTCGCTCATGACCGCCGTCTTCATCACCGTAGATCCCCATACACGGTGGCCTGCCTATGTTGTCATTGCCATCGGGGCCGGCACTCCTTTCGTCGTCTTCTTCATGCTAGGCAGGGAGGTGATCTACGTCCCTCTATAACAATTTGTTGGATCAACACTAGTTGGCCGCTTAAACTAGCTATAATTGTACGCAGCACATATATAATGTTGATCAATTTTGTTTGATCAACATTATTTGTCCGTTTGATTTATATATGTTCTTCGACAATAGCTGTTTGCATGGAAACTTGAAAGGCTTACCACTGGATCGAATTAAGACGAAGAGATACAATTGGTGGGCTGTAACCTCCAAGGGAGGCAAAGGCCGGATACTCTTTCTCCTTTTTTCTTTTGGAGATAAAGATACTCTTTCTCCTGTTATCTAAGGGAAGAATAACCGATGCAATATGTGTTTGCCACTCCAGCCCGTTGCCGCGATAAGGCGTGTATTCTACTTTGTGCAGACAAAAGAATTTATCAACTAGGAAACCACAAAAGAAAATGGAGCGAAAGTTTACTCAACCGGGAAAGCTAAACGCCACCCGGGTGTTTCTGGCGACGCCAGCACCCGAATTTCTGACCGTGCGATGCGTCCTTGCTCTGCCGCACGTCCGTTGGATTTGTGCTCTGTCTGACATGTGGGTTCTGCCTTTGGATTTTGGGATCGCGCTTCTGTTCGAGCCGTTCCTTTCTCCTCTCCATTTCGAGCTCGTCGCCCTGCTCCGCCTAGGGTTTGGCGCAGTCACCGGAGGCGATTTGCCGGCGATCTTCAGGTTGATCCATGGAGCTCCATTCCTCCCTCCTCACTTTGTTTGCTCCATGTGTCTCGATTCTGTTCTCATTTTTCTCTCGTATGGTTTGGATTGGGTTCGTTCTCGTGCGGCACAGAAGGCGATCCCCCTCTCCCACCTGTTGGTGCTCTTGCTAGTTTTGGGTCATGATTCGATTCATTTGATGTGATTTGTTTCCTGCTGTACACTCTACTGATTTGGTTTGCTACGATTTTGTGCAGACACTACGGAGGAGTTGGATCCTGTCTCGTTGGAAGCGATTGGCCAGCGAACTTCCGGTTTGTTCATTGAAATCTCCCCCTTTCTCCTACGTCTGGTTCCTCATGTGATTTGGTTGCCTGTCTGTGGATTCGTTGATGGTTTGTCTCGATTTGATGCGGGATTTGGCCATTCGAGCATGAATCAACCCCCTGTATCTGAATATATTTTGATTGTCTTGATATATACGTGCAAGTGCTTACTGATTAATCAGTAAATCTGCTTCAAATGGCTAGGAAAGAAAAACGCCTCCTGTTGTAGGTACCCAGAGCATTGATGTTATTGCCCTAAAAAAAAAAGGAGCATTGATGTTATTGACCTCTCTCGTCTCTACTATGCAATAGGATAAAATATTGTGTTTGAGGGATCTATGACGTATTGCATCTATATTTGTGGATAGCTGAGCAATTTTCCAGTTTCCTTGCGTAATGAAGTTGGATTTTCAGTTTTGTCATCAGGACTGCAGTACGTCATTGATTAAACTCCTATTTGTTTTCCAATGTTCACATGCATGTAAAAAAAAAAAAAAGAAGAAGGCGATAAGCTCAGGTGCTGGCCTTCATAGATTTTGGATCCTCTGTTCTCTGACCATTGCTTTGTAGTTTTGTTTTCAGGTCTGAAGAAATGTCTATAGGCTTCAGCAGTAACGAAGACCCTGACTTGTTTGTTCCTTATGTAGTGTATCCAAGAGAGCTTTCTGATGCGTGCTTGTCTCAAATGATTTAAAATTCATTACCTTCTGACTAATCATGACACCTTTAATTGATTAGTTTATCAATTGATGTTTTGCTTGGCTTCAGTCTACCATAACAATAGCCGTATAGTTGTTCTTCTCTGTTAGGAACTGATCCTCATGATTGCATAGATACCATCATGATGTCTCTATCTTCATTTCTCATACATCGGGCCGGGTTTTGTCCATTTAATCCCCGCGCTTGTACTAACGAGTAGTTGCTCGTTTCATTTCTCTGTGAGGCGCGTTTGTTGCTTCTGTTTAGAGGGTTCATCCTCACTCCCATCTTAGTCTTATGATTTTTGATTTTTGTTTTTGAAACATCATTTTGACCAGTTGAATTCGATTCAAAGTTGTTCCCTTTATCACACTCATTCGCTTTGATGTGCTTGACTGCTCCTTACTATACGAATTTCTAATTGTTTGATAGCCTTGTCAGAGTGGGTTATGGTGCTCAAAATTTGTTCACAAAACCTTTGTCTGTAAGATTTATTTCTGGAAGAAATTTCTCAAACTACTTAGTTTACTTTCTGTATGCAACTACCTGACATTGTGGTTCATGTAAAGAACCTTCTATTTTTGTTAACATATGTCATTTTGGGATGATCATTAAATCCAGTGACCCTCTATCTCAATCTGAAGTGAAAAACAAATATTTGGAAATCTTTTTCCTGCATTTGATGATTTAAACTGATCCAACTAGTCCGAAGCATATTTCCTGTTTTCTAAATAATTTTTATAGTACCTGATCTCCCTTTTGAAATAACAGTTGACATGAATAAGAATGTCAAGGAAGATGCTATTTTCTATTTACATCATTCATATTTTAGCTCTAACCTAAAATTTACTTTTTGTCTAGTCTGATTTCCACATCTTTTTCTTAGTTTTCTTGGAGGGACTTCAATAAGATAACAAATTCCTATTTTATCATGTAATCTGCAGGAAATTTTTCACTTAAGGAAACAACGATTACCAGTTCTAACCATTCATCCGTAATACACATACAATTTGTTAGAGTTACAGTTCTGATATGCTAATATTACACCTCATTATTCATGTAATTTTAGTTTGTGTGCATTATAACTTTTATTTTAAAAATCAATGTACCTGTAATTCTGATGTGTGGTACCTATTTTATCATATGGCTTTAGGTTACTTTTCGTTTGGAATTCATCACTGATGATGTGGTGAGGTTCCACTTCACGAATCGTGATTTGTGGAGCTCATTGGGTTGGGTTTTGGTAAATTCTTGGGAGCCTGCATGTTATTTTCTAGCTGTCTGTTCCTGTGCATCCTCTGCTGGTTACTTTGTTGATCTGCGTCTCTTTTTTGTGCAGAAGCCTGCACTCGTTTCTTCATTCATGTTTTATGTCTGAAGAAATGGACAACTAGTCATGGCGCTAGGCTTTTGTTGCGTGTGTGCAGCTCATCTTGTTTTGCAGGACCGAAGAGATGCACAATGGTTCAGGTTCTTGAATTCAGTTGTCCAGTGGTATGGAGGCTCATGTTTTTGGTTGTGAAGGTAATCAAATTGGCAAGTGCCACAATGCTCATATCTAGGAGTAAGCATTGTTTGAATTCCTTGGTTTCCTGGTAGCTCACGTAATGATGATCGTGCCATTTTAATGTTGCAGTTCATTCTGTGGCACATTTTAATGTTGCAGTTCATTCTGTGGCACTATGTCAATATGAACCTCATAGAATATAATCAACTAATCTGTTGTCACTCTTCTTAGATAACTGAATTTTGGAATCTATCACTATGTGTTTTTCTTTATTCCACTGAATAGACTTCTCAAGATGCAGTATTGCAGCTTGGACTTGCCGTATTGCTTTGTTCTTGTGCCACACAGTATTGCAGCTTGGACTGGATCAGGGCAAGGTATGATTCTCCTGCATTTTGTTTTGGTGTCTGAAACCTTGTAGATTGTTGGATTTCCTCCACTGAATTAAGACCAGTCCTAACGTTTGCTATAGACTTACACATGTAATTTGTTAAAGTTACATGTCTAATCTGATAATATTACACCTAATTATTCATGTCATTTTATTCTTTGTGCACTGTGACTT
Organism: Eragrostis curvula; assembly: GCA_007726485.1. NCBI lineage: Eukaryota > Viridiplantae > Streptophyta > Magnoliopsida > Poales > Poaceae > Eragrostis > Eragrostis curvula. The sequence continues at coordinate 10,015,668 of CM017443.1, forward strand.
CCTTGTAAATGTGAAATTTGGTCTCTTTTGAGATTAACAGGTATGATACTATTGCTTTTACATAACAAAGACAACATGACTGTACATTTTTCTATATAATATCAAGTCATTTTAAATCTACGATCCTTTTGTATTGCTGCAGGACTTGCAATTATGTCATTTTGAGGATGTCAAGTCATTTTAAATATACGATCCTTTTTTTTTTTGAAATATTTGACCATCTGACTTGCAGTGGTATCTCAGTTCATGTACTTTGGCTCTTTCCTTAGTCTAACTCTTGCTGACTTTCGAATATTACACATACAATTTGTTAAAGTTAATGTTCTGATATGCTAATATTACATCTCATTATTCATGTAATTTTAGTTTTTAGGCATTGTAACTTTTATATATAAAAAACAATATATTTGTAATTGTGATGTTTGATACCCATTTAAGATGAACAAGTTCCTGCTGTCCAACTGCCAATATTCTTGCTCATTATGCTTTGTGCTATCGAGCATGCATGACAGTGTATTTTGTGCATTTTCTTATTCTGAGATTCTATTTATATTTCCCATCAAAAGCTATGATGGTTTGATCAGTATAGTGAGTCATGCCTAGTAGTAGTTTATTTTGTTTTTCGCAAGACTAGTCCTGTCTAGTTGTGTCTATCGTACCTGAATTTCATATGATGGATTGCTCCTTATGTGACCTGCATGTAGGCTCTGTTTCAGTAATGTGTGGTCGTGGGGCATCTCTTCGTGCTCAGATAAGCTATTTTGGAAATAAGTTGTCCATGTTTTAGTAGTTCTATTTCTATGAGCCTGATCTGAAATTGGTAGTGCTTCCAGATCCAGAAAAAGTTACAATTTGATTTTCAAGAAATTACACTATGTCTTTGATGTATGTTTAGGATACTCCGACTGTCATTTTAGCAGTAATAGAATGTAATAATAAGATTTGTAGTTTTTATTCTGTTTAAAATATTAGTATTAGTTTTTGTGTGAGTATGTCCTTTTCGGTTTTTGAAAAAAATGTACTAGTAGCCTTAACAGCATCACGAACTATTTTTGTGTTGCCCCTTTTTAATGTGATTTTGTGAGTACATTTTTGTTTTGGAGAATCTAAAGAGCATCCATCTCTGTTTTTGTGCATACTCTGCATGTTTATTTGTTCATCTGGGTCACCCTCTTGTGCAGAAGCCTGCACTCGTTTCTTCATTTCCTATTTTCAGGTCTGAGAAAATGGACAAATAGTCATGGCGATAGTCATCACGAAGGTTCAGGTTCTCAATATCAGCAGTCCAGCAGCGGGAAGGCTCATGTATTTGGTCGTGAAGGTAATCAAATTGGCAAGTACCAAATTGCTCATTTCCAGCACTAAGCATTGTTTAAATTTCTTGATTGCCTGGTAGCTTACGTGGTTGTGATCATGCCATTTTCATATATTGCATTGTGATCTTGTTGTGTTTCATTCTGTGGCAGTAATCGCTCTCCCATGAATGATAATTAGCTTGTCCATTTTTTGTTTCTTGTTGTAAAGTCAACAGCAACCTGTGCATTGCCTGTATGTTTGGCTTCGCAAGATATAGCCACCTCCACTTGTTTTGACTTGCAGCTCGATCAGTAGAGAAAATTCCAAGTTTTTAATCTGTGCTGGTTTCCTCCTGTAGCAATAAGGTAGCTCGATTCTTTGCAATCTCTAGAAGTGGTTGCTCCTAACGTGATTAGTTAAAGGAGAAATAATTTTCAACTGTTTGTCTATCTGGAGGAAGCTAGGCTTGTAGCAGCAAGAATAATTTTTTTTCATCCTAAATTTCTATAGAATATAGCTGTTGTGTCTTGTTACCAGTATTTTGGAGAGTAGCTATCTAGATCTTGTTGTTAGAGCGTACTGTAGCAAACATACGACATTACATCTTCAATATGTCAAAATTACACCCTGGCTATGGTGTCATTTAATAACACTTTGACTGTCATTTTTTTAACATATGTACTTCTGGCTTATTCAAACCATTGATTGCTGCATTAAGTTTGACTGTTGTACCTTTAGTTTTTGGTTCACTGGTAATCATTTTCCTATCTAGCAATTTGTTTCCATAACAAATATTAGTGACTCGGATAATCATTTTCCTAGCCATTTGTTTCGGCAAAAGTCATTTTTCTAGCAGTAGCTAACGCCACTTTTTTACTTATTGCCATGTAAAGTTTACAGTTTCAATCAGATGAAGCTACACCCTTGCACTGGGGTAATTTTAGCAGAGTCTCTATGTCACTTTCTTGTTAAATGCATTTTAGTTCTTCTTTTTACTCTATTGTTCTATTATATCTGAACTGTGTCCTAGTAAATTAATTGACATGTAAAAGTCACAGTTTCAATTAGGTGAAGTTACACCTTAGCACTGGTGTAATTTTAGTAGAGCTCTGCCTATCATTTTCATGTTATAACTGAAAAGCGTCCTAGTAAATTAATTGACATGTAAAAGTGACAATCCCAAACATGTGAAATTACACTTTGGCACTGGTGTAATTTTAGCAGAGTATGCCTATCATTTTCTTGTTAAATGTATTTGAGTTCTTTTTTGTACTTTATTCTAGTAAAGTGTCATTTTGTAATAAGTTTTTGCCATTGTATATTTTGAACTTCACCAGAATTGATGCAGTTGAATTATTTTGCTCAGTTGTTGAATCTGGCAAGAGCAGCCGCAGTGATGAAGGAGAGCATGCTCTCACTGATGATTGAAGTCATCCTGTTGCCACGTGCCTCTGTCTATGAGGTATTAGGTTATATGTGCTTAGAACTTCTATATGTATCTGTGATGTGCTAAGAACCTGAACTTTCTATGAATGGCATGAACTATGACTATGGAATGCTATCAACCAGACTTCCAACCTGTTTTTAAATTTTTACTTTTATATGCATGTATGCATCCACATTTGTGTAAAAGTATATGCTGTTTTCCCATGGAATGGTTGATTTGGTTGATCAAACAGTCGTTACTTAATGCCATTTAGTTACCAAAATTTGTTTCATTTCTGTTTTTGGTGTCAGCCGTTGTATAATTTGAACTGTGGATATGTTGTGTTTTTTGGTCTCTTGGATCTTGAATCAAGGTCTAAGAATTCAGGTGCTGGAACCCAACCCAGCACCCCGAATTTCTGGCCACAAAATTCGGGTGTTCTGAGCTGCCCCAGCACCCGGGTGCTGGACAGGCACAGAAACACCCGGGTTCCAGGTAGACGCTCCCGCTTTTATTCATGGGTCATGTGTGTGTGTTCATGCCTGTCTCGGCCTACCGATTCGGAACGGGTTGTTGCCAAGCCGAGTCCGATTCTTGCACGGGACGTGCCATCGCGTCCGACGCACGCCGTCGCCACCACCCAACGGCCAACGCGACGCCGACGGGAGGATATGAAACCTCCCGGTTTCCATAAACGGAATTAATCGTGCCGGCGAGCGTGCGCCCGTAATTCCTTCTTCGCCTGCAGCTTCTTCCCCCGCCGACTGCAGCGCACCGCGCGCGTCTTTTCTTCGCCACGCCGCTCCCCGCCGCGCGCTGCCCGCGTCTCGCCATGATCCCAGGCGAACTGAACTCCGAGGAAGAATACCAAGGGACCAAATCTGAAAGCGCATCCAATTAGCCTCCCACGCGCATTTCAGCCGAGCAAGCCGACCGGTGCGCGCACGCAAGCAACTGGGCACGCAACGCTGCTCTACTCCCGTGTTCACTCGGACTCCGGCCGGTGCGCATGCATGATGCAACCCCTCGGTCTCCAGATCAGAGCACCAAAGACAACGGTGCGCATGCAACCCTTCGGTCTCCGTTGTGCTACATAAAAAGGGCATCATACACATAGGACATCCTCACCCTCGCATCGGCTTTCTCCGAGCAATTCCGTTCCAACTTGCTAGCACGCATGATCTAGGCAACACAATAGATAATCACGGGAAGACGACGGCCAACAAGCCAAAGTCGAAGTTGAGGAGACTCGGCTGCTTTGGCCGTGCGCCGTCGTAGACGAGGATCAGACAGCACGTGATCGAGCTAGCCCGAGTTCACGGCCGAAGCAGCGAGGGTCGACGATGGCCTCGCGGAGATGGTTGCGACGTGGTAGACTTTCGCGGGATGGTCGCTGACTTGAGCGGGCTTGGGAGGAGCTTGAGTGTCAGGAACTTCTCTGAAGATAGCTGCATATCCGAAGAAACTGCATTTCTGACCTGTAATTAGCACATCTTGAGCAAACGAACGGCTCAGATGCGAGGGTAGCACTTCATCAAGATCGGACGTCTGGTTCGCAGACGGCTGCTCCCCGAGATATCAGCCCGAGATAAAGCACAACACTTCGTCACGGTTGACAAGATGTGTCCCTTTCTGAAAGAAGTTACTTTCGATCGATGTGTGATCCATTTCTCGAAAGAGATGGATACGTACATGAAGTATTCTTCTTCTGTTTTAGTTCGACACTTGTAAAGAGAACAATACATGAAGCGCGTATGTTCTGTTCGAGAAATGCTATAAATCCAGGTTTTCAATTATAAGGCGGGTGGTCAACGAGATTAACTATTGTATGTACTTAGGGCCATGTTTCAAATGCCCAAGATTTTTTTGGCAGGCATAGGCTCTCTGCAAAAACCTAAGGTGAAATGTGTCTTTTAGCATGTATTTCATGTGAATAAAAAAGACCCCTTGGGCAGAATGGGGAGGAACCCGTTCATTTATAGAAAAAAGAAAAGAAAAATAAAGCTCTCTTTCATTCTCCCAGATCCCCCCCCCCCCCCCCCCCTCCCCCCACCCCCCCAAAAAAAAAGACGGTTGCCCTTCGTCTTGTTAGTCAATACTTGTAAGATAAAGCACAACACTTAGTTCAATGATCCGCATTGAAGATTTTGCATTTCTTGGATGTACAGCGCAACGATCAACACATGCTTGTCGGTGACTCGGTGTTATGACAACACCTATGTAGCACAATTTTTTTTTTCCACTTTTGAGCTAAAATATACAATGTACTTGCAAAAAAACAAAATACAATGTGATGTCACGAATGAAGAGAGTCGTTTGTATTTCTCTTTATTCAAATTAAGCTTATCTTTTATGTTATTTGAAAGGTTAATTTCATAAGGCTACATCTTTAGGCCAAATAGATGAGGGACAACATTATGAAAACATAAATTTTATAAGGATGTCTTTAGGCCAAGGAGATTGTGCAGGATGTAGAGAATTTGGCTACTTCTCGAACAAATATAGTTAACTACACTCCTTCTTTTTAACCAAAAAAATTGCACCGGTTCGTTTTCTTGTTTCATTGATTTTAGTATTTCTTTTCGGATTTGCTTTATCTTTTGATTCTGTTGATTTTAGCATTTTTTTCCTATTAAAAACTTTTAGGGAAACTATTTCGAGTGCGGCTACCCCCTCCTTTCCCTTATACTAGAAGCTTGGGCGCGCCATGGCACCCCACTCTTTCGTGCCTCATCGATTTGTGCATTGCTAATCTTGAATGCACAATTCTTTAGAAAATTAGATTCATTGTTTGACTGGGCGACCTGTGAGTGGAGAGTAGTAGTAAGATTACAGACAAATATTTTGTAAGCCTCGACGAACTATGGAGAAAAAACAAACACTCATAGTGGCATGAACCCTGAGCCTCATAAAATTATTAGTGCTAGTAACATAAAGTGAACGAATTGTATGTAATATAATTGGAGTAAAGCCAATTTCATGAGAAATCTAATAATGAACAAGAACAAAATACGTAAATGTTATATTCCAGCACTACTTAATGGGAACAAATTACGGTCTGCTGATTTATCATCTCTGAAGCAACCATGTGTCTTCTATCACTTCATCGGCAGTTTTGCTGATTTCTCCAATTTTTAGAAGAATAAAATGAAACAGATCAATTAAAAGGGTAAGAAGATGAACAAAGCATAAAAGATTTTATTATCTCGATTAACCTTAACGTTGACATGAGAATTGTGATCAAAAGTGTGCAAGTATGCCCCTTAAAGTCTATCAAATGTCTCGATTCATTACATGGACAAGTGAGAGATTGTTAGAATTTAACGTAAATTGGCCATGTATATTAAACAAAATGATGTTTATATTAAAGGCCTACACGTGATGATTGCTTAGACTAAAAGTTTAAGAATTATGGGTTGAAAGACCCTCTCCTCTCTCTTCAAAGACTAAAGATTAAATTTTGCATGTAAGCTAGTAAAGTGCACATAGAAAATATTTTTTTAGGAAATGCACACAGAAAATCTGTGCATTAGGCTACTCCCAATGGGGAGTTTCATTTCATTGTTTCAAGGTGTCACATCACCTAAAGAGTTTTGAAACCATCAATGAATAGCTATGTTCAATGAAGAGTTTCACTGTTGTTATTTCATAGGCAAACATAGCATTTAATTTAGAGGAAATTCCTTGTATGGCTTCGAAACAAATAGCCATGCTTTCTATCTCCCAGAGTTAAAGTTCCTCCTAAGGCCCAAAACCAATTTTGCCTTCCCTCCATGGCCCTTCCGTTAGTTTGAGACGGTGTCAAATAGAAGGTAAAAATACTATTTTTACCCCTGATTCGAAATGGACATCATTTATATTCAAAAAATTTATGTGGATGTGAGTATTAATTTACAAGTGTATTTTGTTTTCAAGTTGTATATCTTGGCTTGTTATTTCCGAAATTAGCATTATTTTCATACTTTAATTTCGTAATTAGACAAAAGGTTGTCTATTTGCACAAAAAAAATTATAACTGCATAAGTTGCAAGTTTCAGAATTTTATCAAAAGCCAATCTTTTTAAATAAATAAAAAGGACTAAAAAAATTCCTGTTTTCCAGGAATTTAATTTCGTAAATAATTTTAAATTAAAATCTTGCAATAACAAAAGTTTCTCATCCTGAGATGATCCGTCCTCACAAAAATTGGCAAAAATTTACAAGCCTTGTAGCCTAATGTTTGGAAGCTATCGGAGAACAGCATTTCAAATTCATTGGAAATAAAAGGGACGTGTGGGACCCATCTGTTCTTCTCTCTCACGCCACACTCTTCTCTCTGCTCGTTGCCCATGCCGTGCCTATATCGGCGCTATGGCCGTCGTCACGCTGTCGACCAGTCTCCAGCGCAGGCCATCCTCATCCCTGCGCTACTGGCCGCCCTCTCTTCCCTCATTCCTTTTCTCCCTCTCTCTCTTTTCCCTCTCTTCCAACCCGGCCAGCACATGCAGCCATTGCCGCCGGGTGAAACTCCGCATCGCGCCACTGCTCCATTGCTTCCCCGAGCTCGACCTCCGCTGCAAAATGAGGCGCCAGTGCCTCCTCTAGCTCCTCCCCATCACCAATTTCAAAGCTCCCTCGACCCTGCTCGAGATCGACGCGGAATTTCGAAAATGGCCGCCGGGTGAGCGTCATTGACCTTGCCGTGAAATCCTCCCTCTTCGGTGAGCGCAACTTCAATTCCACTCGTGAGTAGCTTCCTATTTCTCTTGTGCAACTTCCTGACGTGGTCTCATCGTCCATCTCGCGGCTGGGGGCCCGATGGCGGCGCCGCCTTCCACCATGCGGTGGCTGCCGCTAGCTTCGTTTCTTTTTTTCTTCTTTTCTTTACGAATCGTTTTGCGCGGCGGCTCCACTCTGGAGAGAGGCAGAGGGGTAGAGTCATCCATTTGCATCGCCTGGGAGTCAATTTTCACGGCAAAGGTGACAGAAGGCCATAGAGGGAAGAGGAAATTTGTTTTCGGCCTCAGGAGGAAGTTCGATCCTAAAAGGGCCATAGAAGGCATGGTCATTTCTTTTGAGGCCATACAGGAAATTTCCTCTTTAATTTAGGCATGATGTTATGACCAAATGTACCATATGAATTATGTAGCCATTCTCAGTTATCTCCTACCGAAGACTACTATACTAGAACTAAGACATGCATGAAGCGGTCATAGTATGTGGCCATCTTGGTAATCACGTTGGCAAATAATGAGCTGAAATAAAATAGATTAATTTACTTCAGTAATCATATGATAAGCATATATGAAATAGATTACATATAGCTTATCACATATTAATTTACTTAGGTCTAAACTTTTGCCCGATATGCTCAACCAAGTCCCCTTTTAAAGTGCCTATGAGTTGGATGATCCCGAAGTAGCGAAAGTGCATGTAGCCTAGTGGTTACAAGAGCTCAGTAGCACCTGAGGGTCCTGGGTTCGACTCCTTGAGAGCGAATTTTGTAGAATTTACGGCATTGTGCTTTTAGTGGTAGACGACGTCCGTTGACAGCGAGGTGCTAGTAGTGACTTCGACAATCTTGAGAATTTATTGCTCAGTCTTCGAATAAGTGTGCGTATGTTGTGAGTGTCTGAGTTGTACTATGTAATTAAACAAAAAGAATGATCCCCAAGTTCATCATTTTTCTCTAGCACTCTATCGAATGTCGCACACTGTTCAGGAGAGAAAAAAACTCGACCTGCCGGGGGTAAGACCGCCCCCGACGGCATTTGCTTAAGGAGAAGAGCCTCTCACGTAGGCCGAGAAAACCCCCGAACCCCCTCTCTGATCCTACACAGGGACTCAGCTGGCCGTTGTGAGCCACTGTTCAGGAGAGAATTGTGGTGCTTGAACAGTCGATGCTCTTGGTGCCTTATTCAAATCAAGGTTCTCTACAATGTGAGCAAAACTGAACATACGTATGATGTAGACCAAACAAATCAACCAACAAGAGCCCTATCAAAAAAATAAGAGCCCTATTAAACAGGTGCTCTCTTACGGTGGCTTCAGCAGATCGAACACGAGAGTATAAATTTACAGAAAACAAAAAGACGAACTCTCTTGCCTTGGATTGTTTACTGCAATTCGACCATTTTACAGAATACAGAAATTAAAATATACAATGAGGAGATCAGTCGAGCGCTCACCCAGAACTCATCGCTGAACTGAATTCAGAATTCATTCCATCTTTTATGGTGAAGAGACAGAGTGGCCGATCCTTTGGTGTTGCTCATGAGGAAACAATAGGTCCTTGGCACTATTAGCCCCAAGCAGAACGAGCTAAATGGTGCCCTGCTGCTCCTCTCAAAATAGTTGGTCGTCCTCCACACGCTACTACAGGCTGCAGGTATACTCTGACGGTAAGAAAGACGAACAAATTTTTCATACCTTGCACCAACGCACCGTTTAATTTTCACAGAAAAGAAGAACCAGGTGACCTCTGCTTTGATCCTCACATGATATCGCTCTTTATTGTTTCTTTGTTGAAAGAAAAAACACCATGCCCACGATTGCACCGCATGAATGGACACGTACAAAGCAAAGCAAAAACAGAGGAGAAACAGAGTAGTAACAAGAGAAAAAAACTGCACGTACCTTGCGCTCGCTGCCGCTGTTGACGACGATGAGCTTGACGAGCCCCTCGGTGTTGATAACGACGCCCAGCATGATGGACTCCCTCACCGACATCCCGCACGCCATGGCCACGGCGAAGGTGCCGGCGGTCTTGCTGGCGCAGGCGGTGGCGATGACTATAGTACCTGTTGTCGAACACGACCGGCGCGACGACGTCAAGGTTCTGCGCCCTGTCGGGGGTGGCGGAGTCCTGCCTGGCGAGAATCCTGGGGAAGTCGTCGTTGGCCCTGATCAAGCCGCAGCTGGCCTTGCCGACGGTGTGCCCGCCGTAGAGCTAGCACGACGAGGTCGGACGGATCACCGAGACCGTAGCTGCCGAAGATACGCAGGAGCGTGCCCACGCCACGGGTGTGGCGAGGCCCGGGAGGATGCCAATCTGGTGGGACGAGGCGGTCCGGAAGCTGTCTTGGCAGCTGAGGGACAGCCCTGGAACGGGATGCTAGCGACGTTGACTGCGTCGCGTAATGGCGGGCGCGAGGATGTCGGCGCTCGAGACAAGGGTCCGCAGGTGGCGTTAACCCGGACGTGGATGTCCTCGACGAGCTGCTCCGCCCGGGGTTGCAGTGACCCGTTGGGACAGAAACGGCGATCCGGGTCCAGGAAGACGGAGCCGTCGTAGCTAGCCCTGCGGGAGGCAATTGTGGAAGAAGATGCGGAGAAGGCCGGCCGTGATCTACACGTCACGGCAGAGTACGGCCTGCCCGGCAGCGCGCACGATGCCCGGCAGCTGCGGGCACGAGTCCTGGTGGAAGTCCGGGGACAAGAAAACTTAAGTTTCGTAGTTCGCCACGGTCGCGACACAGCAGAGGCTCTGCCGCCGGCGCCGCCACGCAGATGGCGAGCAGGCATTCCCGCCGCGTTCGCGCGTCGGACCACCCAAGCCATCTCCTGCTTCACAGCCACCATCCACACCGTGGTGAACGCCGCGGCGCAGAGCACACCCATATGGAGACGACGGGGAGACGGTGACGGCGAGCACGAGGAGCACCCAAGGCGACGACGTCCAGCCGTCGGGGTGGTGAGCAAGCAGCTTGAGCTCGTCGGGGTGTTAAATGCACCGCTCGCACCCCTCATCGACGCCCACGCAAGAAATATCACGACATTGTAGAAGTTCGAACTGGAAACTGCTAGTCAGCATTCAGCAATGGCGGCGCAAAACAATTTTCTAACCAGAGTCATATCCAAACGCATTCAACCTCCGCGCCGCAAGCCATCATCGGCAGGGCAAATTCTGTGAGGACCGTCCGCAAACGCTCATCTTGCGGCCCCACTCAGATGGTTGACACGTGGGCATCGTGGGGGCATCCACGGAGTAGCGGGTCGCATGCTTCCGCACGGCACGGCTTAATTCGGCTCCTCGGCTTTCGCCCTCATGCTAAGTTGCTAACCGCCGGACCGTGGAGCCACATGGACGTCAAGGAAGCAAGGTAACCCTGCTGCCGATGGGCGTGCCGGCCGAGGTCGACGAAGTGGCCGTAGGCGAACGCGGCGTTGCCGCCGTTTTCACGCAGGACGAACCTGGACTTTCCATGGATCCGCTCCAGCCCGATGCACGCCCTAGATGCAAGGATTCCAATCCCCATCCACCTTCAGCACGAACTCAGCGTTCTTCGGTGCTCCCGAGTCCCGACGGCGGAGGACGGAGCTCGCTCAAGCCGATCCTTACGAGAGCCAAAAGACGTGCGGAAGGATGTGATGGCTTCTCCGTTGGATGTCCTCAGGCTGTCCACGCGTCAACCATCGGGAAAGGGGCCGCAATGGGAGCCTTTGCGGACGGTCTGCACATAATTTATTTCCGCAGCGGGACACCGAGCCCCCAAGGCAAGAATGCCATTGGCTACACAACATGCAGGGCGCACGAAGGCGCCACATCGGCAGCCACGGAGGAAAACAACCCAGGTTCATGAACCACCAGTCGGCAGGAGCGCAACAATCAATTTGTAGCTCAATAAAGCGCATGCAACTGGAACATGTGTTCAGTGGAAAAACTCCAAGCGGGCAGTGTTCTGAAAAAATGCCGACAATTCCAAATTTGCCCTTCTTTGCATTGACTTATTTTCGCACATAAGGGCTACTCTCTCTGTTTCATAATATAAATAGTTCTAGCATTCAATTTTTTGCCAAAATAGATGTAGTTCTCACTTCCCAATGTATTTGTCTCCTCTCATTCCCACTTCTCAATGCATCGTTTCCTGTGTCTATCTCTATCTCTCTCTTCCTTCACTTTTCATTGTTTTATGTGCCCATCACCTTTCCACGTCTCCTTAATTCATGTGCCAAGCCTAGAACTACTTATAATTTGAAACGGAAGGAGTACTTCATAAGAATTTCCAACACATCCACCGGCCACCCAGGGACGTCCTGGAGTGCAAAACGTTTTTGGCCTTAAAACAATCACATAAACCAACAAGGACGCGCGGCTGCGGATCGGCGCGATCGCACGGCCGCAAATTCCCGGTGACGCGGACGCGCTCGCAGGGGCTGAATCCCACCTGACTATATGAAGTATACTTTTCTACATTTTGAATTTGAGTTTATTACTTTCCTCGCCCCATTGAGACTCCATTTCTCGTCAAACATGGGCAATATCCTATTATCTTGCACATGTATGCCACATGGCAGCTTTACACATGACTTGCATGACCAATAAATCTAAATCCAATCGGTTCTATGAAATCACTGAAACTCCTTGTATTATAAACCTTATGTTTATCCTTGATTTCCCTTCTTTATTCAGCAGATTTGCGGTCAAGTGTTGACACACACACACACACACACACACACACACACACACACACACAAAACACTTTGAGAAAGTTATAACTAATTCAAGCAGCTCTGACATATTTTATCAAAGTTGATGTGGTTCTGTTGTTATTCGTGGATCTACTTAGATTTCTTCATCTGAAAGGATGCTGGTCAGCCATGAGAAGCTATCTAATCCGTCTTGGAATGACCCACAATAAAAAAAAACATAAAAGAAAGGGGTTCAGCGAGGATTTGGAGATAGAAACAGTCTACAGGGCACTTCATACAATTACTGTCAAATTTAATTTAGATACTTCTTCATTTGATAGTCTACAATTACTTTTTCATTTGCTAACATTCTCAGTAGTTATTACTTAAGTGGAATATCCATTTTGTGTAACTAAGGGAAGATTCCTTTTGACTTGTGAAATAATATTGTAATGTTTGGCTCTCTTTCTTAAATCTGCTACTACTGCATCTTAATTTCCTTCCCTTTTGAATTTCAGGGGGTAAAAATGGTGGAAAGATGATGTTAACACTATGTTCTAGCTGGATCGACTGCATCTGATATCTCAGGAGGTGGTGTTGGCAAGCTGATGCATAAAAAGAAGCAGTGGAATTACTACATGTTGGCTAGCGATTTGAGTGAGCAGCAAAGCACACATGCAGGGCTAAAAGGTTGGTTCATTTAAATGTTCCATTCCTCTGTCTTTCATGTTTCATCATGTGAATTGTGAAATGCTTCAGATGGTGAAAGGTACGCCACAACAGCAATAGTGAGCAACTTTTGGCTGTAACAATGACCATGAACAAGTACGGTGGCTTGTACTCCTTCAAGCTTTTGCGATTCAGTGGATTGGGCAATCCATGCCACTTGCCAATTCATCTGGAACCAGGATGAAGTATTTCAAGTTAGATCATGATTCATCTATGAAGAACAATGGTTAGGGTAGTATCATTAGAAAGTACAGCATGCAGGAACTTTGATTATGCAGACATGAATTGTTGTCTACATGAAGATTTGTTATCTGTACGTTTATATTATTAGTGTAATGTCAAGCTTTTGTTCTTGATGCAAAATGGCAAACTGAGGAAACTGACTGAAGTTTTCCAGTCGAGTTCCCATCTTCTAAATGGCAAACTGAGAAAACTGTTCATTAGCATGGCCATTTTTGTACCTCCCAGAGTCGCACGAACACCGAAGTCAATGGCCGGTCAAAAGATTGTCAGTGACCCTGAGGATGAGAGGACAGGACATAGGGTAACTGTTCATTAGCATGGCCATTTTTTATTGCTTCCAAGAGTAAAGAAAGGCAGCAGCAACAACAGTCCACCCAGCCCTGCTGCATCCGAACGCCGCCGTTGCCGGCGGCACGCCTCCCGCTTTAGGGGTTGTTTGGATAAAAGGAAATTCAAACGAATTTTAAAGGAATCCATTCTAAAAAATTTTTTCCTACACTTGCTGTTTGGGATGGAGGAATCATGAATTCTTTCCCAGAGAAAAGGAATGACTTCCTTCACAAAACATAGGAAAAAAAGCATGAGGTTGGAGCTAAAGGAAATTTCCTTTACTTTGCATGTGGCGTTGGCTGTAGAGTGCCCACATGCAACAACCTAATTGAGGTAAGCTAATGCACATCTACGCTTTGAACTTAATTAACGTAAACTAATGTATATGTATCATGTACGTGTTAGCAAAGGCCATGCAGGAATGTCATACCTTGAGAAATAAAGTGAGTAGTTAAAGGTGGTAAGAGGTTAGTAATTTAATTATGTGCATTGAAAATTGATGTTATGGCTTGTATAAATACTTTATTTAGTTGTAATGCATTTAGTTCCTATGTTTACAATTTCTACATTTCAAACATC
>CM017443.1:10030660-10466127 GCA_007726485.1 Eragrostis curvula
ATTGAAGAAGGCCTTGTCCCGTAATGTTTCTTTTTCATTCTACCATATTTGTTCTTTATGTACACTCTTCTGTTGCACCATTCTAATGCTTGACCTGTTTTCAGACTTGAGATGACTCGGCATGTTTCGATGATTTCAATTACCTTGTCTCCCGAAGAGCTGGACCAGAACACTCCTGGGTGAGTTGGATGTGTATTTCTGTCAATTATTTAGACTTTGTATTAATGGTGTCCAAAGTAAATTATACTTGCGAGTAAAAGACAAGTGCAAAGGTTTGGAATATTAATTCATTTTTATATAGGTATCAAGCTCCAGCTTATGATGAGCAGCCTAGGCAGCAGCAGCGCCTCCAGCAGGCGCCACCACAGCGCCAACCTCGCCGACCACAGGGCCACATCCAGCAGTATGACTATGAAGGTCTGTAAAAGTGCTAATTTAGGATGATATTTGTATTTATAGTTCGGAGGTCTAATAATTGTTGCTTGGCAGATTCCTATGCTCGGGGTCGAGGTGGAAGGGGCCGTGGACGTGGAAGGGGTTGGGGTAGAGGAGGCTATGGTGGTTATGGTGGATATGGAAACAACCAAGGGGGCTACAACCAAGGCGGTGGATACTATGATAATCAAGGTGGATATGGCGGATATGATAATCAAGGCGGGTATGGTGGTGGTGGATATGGCTACAACCAAGGCAGATATGGAAACTACCAAGGTATTGAATGTTATATTGGTACAAATTGTGAACAGGTCTGCTTGATGTTATACATGATAACTTATATTTATTTGTGAACCAGAAAATGGTGGCTATAGCCGAGGCAGAGGTGGTATGCGTGGAAGAGGAAACTATAATTACCGTGGTGGTATGCTGTCTCATTCTTGTGCTTCTAAATTGTGTTTAACTCATTCATGCTTTTCAACATGTTACATCATTCCTGTTGGCTTGAGATGTAGTGTTGAACATTACTCCTCCTTATCCATCTAGAGAACTCTAGTTTTGTGAATGTGTAAGACATTATTAATATTGCCAATCACTTATGACCATAGATTAAATTTTTTTGCTGGTATAGGTGGAGGAGCTTATGTTCATTGATTTGCATCGTTTTACCGGAGCTTTGATGAGTATATGTAAACAATAAACATTGCTGTCGCTGCTCCGTAGATAGCGTTCTTCATGCCATGAAACTGTTCTGATTTTATTGGCTTGCAGGCTAACGAAGGAGGTAGGGTGGATATGGAGGCAGGGGCGGCTATGAAGGAGGCCGGGGAGGGTATGAAGGAGGCCGGGGAGGGTATCGAGGAGGCCGGGGAGGCTATGAAGGTGGCAGGGGCGGCTATGAGGGAGGCAGGGATGGGTATGAAGGAGGCAGGGGCGGCGGTATTCTGGCGGAAGGGGGTACGGTGGCCGCGGAAGGGGAAGAATGGGTGGCCGTGGGCAAGGGAACTGAGACAGGTGCTAAATCCATGGGCTTCTGGATCTGGTGTTTCCTTTAGTGCATGCTTTATTAATATCAGGGGAAAAGATAAGTTCTGAGGATGTGTTGGAATCCGTCAGTTATGTGTGAGGTTATTTTCCCTGAGCGCAAGGTTTGGTTGTGAGCATAATGCTTTTCCAGGTTATCATGTAGTCATCTTCCAATGTTTTCTGCCGCAGAGGTTTTTGCTTATTTTCCAATGGTCGTTGAATGCTGAGCATGCTGCCCTATGTTCATGCCCATCGCATTATCAAGATGGAAACTCTTTCCCTGTGTTAAATTGTTCATTCTATGTGTGCAGTTATGCCTTTGTCAATTAATGTATCCATGTGATCCGAATTGTTAGCACTAAAAATTTTCTTTTGTTGCGCCATGTTGGTGTCCGTGAGGGTTTTAGCTGGCCGGCTAACGCTGTTTTTTATACCTAAAAATTCACTGCGTGGCGAGCCTTGCCATGAGTGTGCGGTTCTTGTCTGCTGAAAATTTGGAACCTACGATCATCGAGTACCGTCATTCATCGATTATGTTTTGAACGATTTTATGTGTTCTGCTGATTGAAGGCCGTGTGCCTCCAGCGGGTCGAGCTAATTTTCTATGGCTGAAAATCGTATTCATTGCAACTTTCAAGTTCTTGACTCTGTTGTGCAACATGGTGGTCGGAGGTGTATCGTGAGGATCTTAACCATTTCTGAGAGAGATTTCTTACCATGGTTATTTTACATCATGCAAAAAGGTTATATGATCTCAAAAAAAAAAACTCTAAAGGTTATATTGACAAATCTCTTCTTTCTAAAAGTCCCAATGAACAGCAACAAACTGTACTGGCTAGGGTAGCTTTTCAGGACAGGACAAAAATTCTTGTACTTGGTCGATGAACCCCCTAACCACATTCTACAACACCGGGTAAACGATGTAACTATTTTTTCTGCTTATAAAGTGCGTCAGGTGGCTTCCCAAAAAAAAAAAACTATACTGGCTCACAAACAACGGCGATTTGCCACAAGCAAAGGTGGCTGCGGCGCATGTATAAAGGCGAGCTACTTGAGAGTTGAGACTCGAATCACGCCCATTCCCGCCGGTGCGACCACGCCAAGCATGCGGCCGTACATCACCAAGGCCACCTTCGCCTTCTGCCACTCCTTCCTCACGTCCCGCCTCCTCCCCACCGCCGCCTCCTCCGCCGCGCCACTCCTCCCCGTGCAGGCCCTCCTCACCACCGCCGGCCTCCTCCCGCGCCACACCGACCTCTCCCTCCTCGCGCTCAACTCCCTCCTCCACGCACTCTCCCGCCGCGCCGCCTGCCCGGCGCATCCGCGCCTCGCGCTCCGCCTCCTCTGCCTCATGCTCTCCCCCGCCTCGCCCCTCCCTGCACCGGACCACCTCTCCTTTCCCT
This sequence comes from Eragrostis curvula, assembly GCA_007726485.1. NCBI lineage: Eukaryota > Viridiplantae > Streptophyta > Magnoliopsida > Poales > Poaceae > Eragrostis > Eragrostis curvula. Next base: position 10,033,525 of record CM017443.1, read on the forward strand.
TCGCGCTCTCCGCCGCCGCCGCCATCGACGACCCCTCCTCCCCCGGGGCACAGCTCCACGCGCTGCTCGTGAAGAACGCGCTCTTCCCCGCGGACCACTACATCACCACCGCGCTGCTCCAGCTCCACGCGCCCCGGCCGGACCTCGCGCGGAGGGTGTTCGACGAATTGCCGCGTCGCGAGGCGATCCACTACGACCTGGTCATCGGGGCGTACGCGCGCAAGGGGATGGCGGCCGAAGGGCTGCCTGTGTTCCGGGCCATGTTCGAGGACGGTGTGGCCCCGGACGCCGTCGTGCTCACCACGGCCGTGGCCGCGTGCGCGCAGGCCGGCGCGCTGGACTGCGGCGCCTGGGTGCACCGCTACATCGAACGGGCCGCGCCGGGGCTGCTCGGGGACGCCTTCGTCGGCTCCGTGCTCATCAGCATGTACGCCAAGTGCGGGTGCCTGGAGGAGGCGGTCCGGGTGTTCGACGGCATGCCGGAGCGGAACGAGTACGTCTGGGGCACCATGGTGGGCGCGTTCGCGGTGCATGGCATGGCGGCGCAGGCGGTCGCGTGCCTGGAGAGGATGGCCACGGAGGACGGGGTGCGGCCCGACGGCGTCGCGGTGCTCGGGGCACTGTCCGCGTGCGCGCACGCGGGCAAGGTCGAGGACGGGCTGCGCCTGCTCAATGAGATGCGCCGCAGGTACGGCGTCGCGCCGGGGCACGAGCACTACAGCTGCACGGTGGACATGCTCTGCCGTGTCGGGCGGCTGGAGGACGCGGTGGGGCTGATCGAGACGATGCCGATGGCCCCGCTCGCCTCTGTGTGGGGCTCTGTCCTCGCCGGCTGCCGGAACTACGGCAACGTCGAGCTAGCCGAGGTCGCAGCGCGGGAGCTCGAGAGGCTAGGCGCCGGCGCCGACGAGGGCGTGTATGTGCAGTTGTCCAACATCTACCTTGATGCCAACCGGAAGGACGACGCGCGGAGGGTGCGGAAGCTGATTGGCAGCCGGGGGATCAAGAAGGTCCCAGCGTATAGCGCTGTAGAGGTCGACGGCGAGGTAAGCTCGTTTGTCGCCGACGACCAGGCGCACCCACGGCGCTTCGAGATATGGGACGTGCTCCGGCTGCTGGCACACCAGATGGGGCCTATACCAGACGAGGAAGAAGAAACTTTCTATGAAGTGTTGTAACGAAAGTAATTTTTGCATGTTGTCATGGGCGTCAGCAACGACGTTCGAAAGTTTTTGTTAAGGATCCACTATTTGATTATAGTGTCTGATAAAAAAAATGACGGATGCGATTTCCCATAAATCAAATTTCAATAATACGTTTTACATCTTCCGCTGGTTATCTTTTGAGCGATTTGGACAAAACATTGTATATCCACGGAACAACCAACCCTCACAAACCGCTGGTTATCTTTTCAAACAAAAAACCACTAATTACTATACGCTCCAGCTATGCAATCTCTTGAGCGATTTCGAAACCGCTACTCATCTTCTTTTTTTCCAAAAAACTAATTACTGTACGCTCCAGCAATGCAATTGCTTGAGCGATTTCAAAAAGGTGTATTCAGGTAGATCGGTATAAGCAATATTAATATCTAGAACCGAGGCCGATATTCATTCGTCACCTCGTGCTCCTATATACAGAGAACAATCGTCTTGAGACAAACAACAGATACTGACTTAACAGGAACAGAAGTGATGATACAGTGTTTACAGCTGACAAAATTTTGCGCCGTGACAAGGAACTGACAAACAGGCGCAGTGAGTCTACTAGATTAGTCATGTGAAAGGGGGGGAATAAAGAGGAAAAGTCCAGTAACACGCACTTGATGCTGACGCTGGATGCTGCAGCCATTTTCTGCTGCTAAATCCTGAAACCCACTTTCAAACAATAACATGCTTGAGGATGCATGATATTGGTTGATCAAAAACGAAAGAATGGGATATCTGTCACGAGTGCTTGAGGTTGAAAATTGCCCCCAGAAATTATGTCCCATAAATATGTCTGTGAACTGGATCACCGAAGCCTTCAACCACGTCCATCCATCGCTTCTCTACTATTAAAATCGAACTGTCCAATAGGTGCCCAACAAACAGGACTGGATCTTTAAACGCGAAGAAGTCAAAATTATTCCTTTTCCCTTGTTTCAACTCTTCGTCATGGGCCTTGCGCTTTTGCTTTGTCAGTCCACTTGTTCCATTTGGCAATTGAAGATCATCAACAACAGGCAATCCGAAATCAATGAAGCACATAGCCCTAAAAAGCAAGGAGATTGGAATTTCAGCATCACATAGAAATCAACCATAAATTTAACCCCACAAGTCTCGTCATATTAACACAGCAAGCAAACAGATAAGGTAGTAAGAAAAGATCAATCCGTGTATATCTCAAGTTCATTGCAGATATCCATAAAACCGGTAAAACAAGATCAACTCGGTACTACAGATAAGCTAGCGCAGTAAGTTAGAAGCAACTGGACTTGTGAGTTCACATGCAGTGAATTCACAAGGTCAGCACCAAGAGACATAAATTAGCAGAAGTACATCACCAAAAGGAGGTTACCTTGTACTGTATACCACAACTGACGAAGAGCTTTGGGGAGGAAATGATAGGCCAATGACCTCTCCAGGAAATTCCTGGAAGCTTCTTGGCAAGTGATGCGTATAGCGCTTAGACCATTCGCCTAATTGTTTTGCTTCTACATCAAATACATACACCTCATTTTTGGATGTAGTTATCACAAGTGCATTGTTCTTGGGACAGAAGCCACCCGATGTAACAGAGCCATCATTCATTCTAGGTACAAACCAATGTTGCCTGCACATATACGAAAAAAGTTCAGCAATGTCAGGCATCTGGCTTTATACGACTGCAGGCAACAACAAAAGATGTATGTGAGGCAAGTCAGAAGGTAACAAACTGTTGCATACCTTTGCACCTCAAGGTTGAATACATAAATATCCCCATAGCAATTAACAGCAGCCAACCACTGCCCATCTGCACTAAGGAACATTTTTGTTACTGGCGATTCTCTTGAAGAAGTTTTCGACCCATCCGTCTTCCTTGTCGGATGAAATACGTTTGAAACTTCTCTTGTTGCAATATCAATGATCTGACCGATGCAGCAGAAAATGGAGAATGGTGTCAGTTATAAAAACAAGATGCGAGAAAAGAGAGCATAAAAACAACATGCTCACATACTACACTAGCTACAATAATTTAACAAAAATATTTTTTTAAACCATGCATGGGAATGGCCAATTTTACCAGACATCGGACTACTAGAAAACAAGTTACAAGGATAGAATAGTGCATTATGTCTCAATTACTAGGCAAGTAGACTTCAACATTCAGTATAGGGTGATGTCTATGGACATCCAGTACACATGATTCACAATATGAACAAAACCTAAGACAAGTTTAGCAAAAATATATTCCAGACAAATAAGAAAAAATAGTGTTTATCATATCTCCTATAGCATACAAATAAAGAAAGAGTGGTTATAGGAAACTCACATATATTTTGCCATCACGTCCGGCAAGTATCAAATTGGATGAGTCAACAGTAAACATCATACTCTGAGAACATGGCAATCCTTTTGGCAGCTGTAATTTGTCCAGGGTGTACTTTCCACCCTTATGTTTAAGTGCAAAAAGGCAGGGCCTGGCACAATCCGAGTAAGCCAAAAGTGTTCCGTTGGTAGAGGCAGCACTGGAAATGATTTTTCTGGACCCCCTGCTTTTCAATCGAGCTAGGTGACGCACTGTTGCATCTCCTTTAGATGATGTACTAGGAGTCAACTTGTTATGGACTGTGACAAGTAAAACATCCAACCAGTTGGCGGATTGGACAAGCATTACAGAATCTCCATTGACTGTGCTATCTCTTGCCAGACTTATCAAAGGGCGCTGAGGTGCCGGGCAGAAGTTATGAGGTGCAAATTGAGTAAACTCCTTTGCTGAATAAGCAAAGAGCTTAGTGTCATCACCACCAGATATGAGCATCGGAACACCAAGATGAGCCCATTTGTGGTAACTGGATTCAGTTTTTTCACGCCGGCGAATCTTCACCGCCTTTTCTTCTGGTGAATTATCTAGAGAACGAAAGAATGTGAAAATGTTAATGTACAACCAACTGAGGGAGGTAAAATTAAATGCACCAAAATAATCACAAACCTTCTTTACAAATTGGTACAGCCATGGTCAATGCCCTTACATCATGAGTGTGAACCCTTACATATTTCACATAGATCCACTTTCGCTCTTGCTCATCTTGTGATACTTTGTACAAAATTACCTAAAAATATAGCACGCCAAAGGAAACAGAAAGTCAACAACAAATTATTACATGCTGTGGTCAAACTTTGAATTAACCAGAGCAAAAAAAAAACATTATGGTGTGCGAGTGTGCATGTTTTTTATGTGTGAGGGGGAGAGGTGTTCTATAAGATTAATTAATCCACCTAATAGCTGTTTATTAATGCTACCAACCTGCCCATCAGACCCTGCGGAAAATACCCTGTTCTGACCAGGCACAGTTGCAAGTGCGTTCACATCGCCTTTGTGGCGAGAGTGAGCTTGTAAAAGAGTTCCATGGCGGCTATCCCAAAACTGTACACTGCCAGTACTATCCCCACTAACAAGTGTTCCACACCTAGACAGAAGCAACAATAATCAACACAAGAAAAATAAGGAAACAAATTGAGGTTCTGGAAAGACATGAATAGGCACTGTCTCACCTCAGAAACAATAATGACCAGATACAAAGTTCAGGACCAGTACCAGCTCCTCCCAATCCAGCAGTGATACGATATTTCTCATGGAACGATGTTGAATCCCAGCATCTAATTAAACTGTCAATGGCAGCAAAAATGCAGCATAAAAAAACAATCTCCAACCCCAAAAAATGATGAAAATGAATCTGATATCTATAGGAAATGTTTATTAGGACGAAAAATGACAAAAACATGCATCACTATTACAGTAAAAGGATGTATACACGAGCAAGGAAGGTTGGACTTACCCATCACTGCTTCCCGAAAATATAAATTTACCATTATTACTCCATGTCACACTCAACATTCGCCCTGTAATAAGAAGGTAATACGTAACTACCAGAGTTGAAATTTGGCACGATGACCAAAACTGAAGTGTACATTGGACATACCGCTTACTCTCGGGAGAGCTCTGTAGTAAGTCAACGCTCCTGATTCAGATACGTTATATAAGCGTACTGAGCCATCATCGCAGGCAAGTGCCAGCCGCTGGAACTCATTCACATCATGTGAAGAGCTTGTCTTGGATGAACCAGATTCATCATCGGAGCTGTCACCATCATCAACATTACTCGTGTCCGAGTCGCTGTACTCATGATGATTGGAATGGCCATTAACAGACAATCCGGGGCCATTAATCTCAGAACTTTTGGAATCATCTGAAGGCTCCAAAGCCATCTGCCAGATTGGTACTCCAATTGTATCTAGGACAGTCTACAACGCAAAATGGCATGCTGGATCACTAAATTCATGAAGCTAAAATGACTCTTAGGTAGTAAACCGGCAGACAATATAAATACAGTCATAAACATCTGGTGTGTGACTAGGTAATGAACTTTTAAGTCACATTCCTAGCCTATTTTGTTGTTTATACCCAGTACTACAGGCCCTTTAGTCACTACCAATTCCAAACATTACAATCCCATGTGCGAACAGATACATAACATTAGCTCATACCAACACAAGCTCGATACCTCAGATAATCTCACATTTTAGTCCGCTAACAGTACAGGTTACCAGTATCTAATAATTTTATTCACTGTCCCCAAATCAAAATTCGAATGGAAACAAAAATGTAGTGTAAGGAAGCAAAATCAGATACCTTCTGCTGCAGATGAAAGATATCCCACTCGGCCACCGACCCATCGACGCTGGACGAGAGCAGCCGTCCGGTTGCCCCACCACCGCCTCTCCGACCCCACACCAGCGACGTGACCCTCGATTCAGCGTTCCCTTGTATCGTCTGCACCCACACAAATCCCCAATCAGGTCACTGAAACCCCAGGCTGCTGGAAAGAAATCACAGGGCCACCATGTGGGGATGGGCGAGGAAAGCGTACGAGCTGGTGGTGCCAGCCGACGGAGCCCGGGGAGACGAGCCAGAGCTCGAGGGAGCCGTCCTCACGGGCGGCGGCGACCTGGGAGGCGCATGGGGAGGTGGCTAGCGCGACGACGGGGGAGGGAGACCAGGCGACCGCGCCGCCGCCGCAGCGGTGGACACGGAGCTTCTCCATGGGGCGGCAGCCCGACTCAAGGGCGCCGGCGGCGATCTGGCCGTTCTAGAAGGTTCCGTAAGGTGTTCCGATGGCTCGATGGCGCGGACTGGGGCGGCGCAGGGGGAGTGGGAGGCGCTCGAGAGAGGCGGCTCGCCGCTCGTTAGGGTTTTGATGGCGAGGAGTCAAGTAGGGTTGGGTTGGTTGATGGCTGCGTGCTTGCGGGCTACGTGACCTGAGAAAGCGGTGGCCCTGTTCGAAGAATTGGTTTGGCCCAGTGGGCTTTATGAGTTGAGCATCACTCATCCCCGACAAAATGCTGCTACACAAATTCCTTTCCTCAAAAGAAAATATAAAAAAATCTCCTCAAAAAAAAGAAAATAAAAAATGCTACCCAGATTCCAATGTGTTCCATAGGAAAATAACCAAGTTTTCCATCTCCAAATATTATCTAAAGATCCCAAATGTTTCATATGCATCCCCATCTGATTGTATTGAAATTATAGCGAACCAAAAATCAATGGCCTCGCCTTTTAAAAAAACGAGGCAAAAACTCAACATCGCCAAGCCAAGAAAAACAAAGCAAAAACCCTATATCGCCGAGTCGGTCCAAGCAAAGCCATGACAACATAAGCATACCTAGAAATGATTGTCCTGCCTGGAGCTCCAGGTCATTGCCCCACAGGTTGCTCGGAGCACGAAGGGTTGAACACGGGTCTGGGTGTTGGCGTTGTGCGTCGACGCGCGAAGGGTTCCTCAAGGCGGGGTGGAGTGGCACGGGCCACCGCCGCCGAGAACGTTGCCGTCGCCAGCCAGCCGCCGCGTAGAGTGTCATCGCCGCCAGCCACGAAGCCTCCACTGGGATCTTGGGCGCGTACCTATCGCGGTTGCCGTGTAGCTATCGACGCGCGACTGACCATCACGCCACCGCAGCTTTACGCGCACCACCACTTTTGTCAGATCCGGCCGTGAAGGCCGCGGATCTATCCATGCCGACGCTAGATCTGGTCGCAACGACCGCATATCCGTTACGACGCCGACGCCATGGCGCTCCATGAGCTCGGAGAGAGCGCTTGCTGGAGGAGGAAAACAAAAACATCTCACCGTCGTCGTTCCGGCTCACCACGCAGGTTGTTTCGGCGGCTTACTTAGGCGGCGGCGTGGCTGGGAAAGGAGGAGAGGGTGGCGGCGGGCTAGGGTTTGTGGGTCGCCGCCTGAGTCGCCCGCTCAAGAGCGATGTGGGGGTAGACTGATGCCCTTGTTGCGGTCTCCTTATTGAAATTGAAAGTTTGTTTACTAATAAGTGTCCTTTCTAAAATGGCATTTTAAAATTATATAATGAAAATCAGCCTCGTTTGAGAAAGCTCCTCGCACTTTGGCTTCTTACTACAATACCCCATTAAATAAGCTTATGGCGATAATTGGTAAATCCGCATTTAACCGTTTGGCATATGCCGTAAACTTACCACAAATACCTATAACTATATTTATGGTTTTATTATGTATCTTTTTATAGTGTTTTTATGTACTAAAAATGCAGTGCTTTACTTCTATTTTAGGGAGAAATCAAGACGACAGACGCGGTCTCATCCTATCCAAGTGGGCTTTCCCGCAGGCGGCACTGTTTGATCACCGGTAATTAACACAAAGCGAAGACACCAGAATGACAGCCCCGACCAGATGTGCAACTCCTGTCTGTTCGTCGCCGGCCGCTTTCTTGCTGCTGGACCGTCCAGGCGTCAAGGTTTACAATTTCGTTCGGATCGCTAAAACCGACCGGGACCGGTTCCACCGGTTATCGTGATAACCACGATAACCGGTCGATTTTCTAACAAGAATTCAAAAATCAAATTTCGAATTCAAAATCCGCAAAACCGACTGGTTTTACCGGTAATCGACCGATTTCTGTGGATAACCCATCGGTTTGATCGGTTTTGGAACCACAGCTCCTTCGTTTTCAAAATTCGAAGTCCCTGCAGAATCCGCTCGCTTCTCGTTTCGGCCCCCTCAGCCCACACGGCCGCCCCTTCATCGGCCCTGGAATTGACTGTCTCCACTGGAGTGAAGAGGTCGATTGGATGGATAGATCGGATCCATAGTACAAGAACAGAGGCAGAACAAGCGGCTCCAAAAATTTCAATTCCCGCTTCTCTAGTAAGTTCCTGTTCGATTCCTCGCACACATAGCTTCCTCGCATCCCTAATAATCCATTTGAGTCATCTTACATGCAAATCCATCACCCAAATCGACGAATTTTGAGGATTTTTGGCCGTCGGTTTTTGTCCCTGTTCAGTAATTTTTCGGGAATTATTTGACCCATCAACAAACTCCAATTCGTGTATGGTTTTCACAAATGGTCTGAAAATGACGTCTAGTTTTTTTACATATTTTTTGTTTCAAATTTTTTCAAATTTTCAAAAAAATTCAAATTTCAAATTCGAAAATCGGGGACCGATAATCGACGATTTTGTAAACCTTGCCAGGCGTCCGCCACTGGTTACCGTGTGACATTGGAATCCGATAGCTCACACAAAGATCTGGAATATGCCGTCGCCGCCACCAGGCCGAAGCACCCACCAAGCCAATGCGTGGCTGCCCTGCGAGGCAGTGGCGTGGGCCCCCGGAGTCCCATGAGAGACACGGGAGCTTCCAGTTTCCAAAAACAAAAGAACAGCGGGCGACAGCGGCGGGGCTCGCGGGCAAGGGCGACGTGTGGACGTCCGGCCTCGCGCGGTCGCGCCGGATAGCGTGGCAAGCGAGCCCGAGAAATCTCACTCTTGCTCACCGTCTCGTCACCCCTTACAGATCACTGACATCTGTGTCCCGAAACGTTCGGACCCACAGGTCAGCGGGAGCCACTGCAGTGATAAGCAGTGTGCCCTCTTCGTCGCCTCGCCGTTCTTCTATCTCCAGCCACTGCCAAGGGAACTCGAAGGCTTCATTAAATGCACACACAACTCACGGGAGCCTTGAAGCTGGGAAACGCGACAGCCGTCGACGCAGCTGCCATTGTTCGGGGAACCAGTGCGCGGTGCGAGCTAGATCGTTCCGGTTCAGCGTCGGCTGCCCGCGATGAATCTGCGCGTGGCCGCCGCGCCCGCCGGCGTGCGCGTGTTTAGCGGTGGCGTCGCGCGCGTGCCGCCGCGGCCGTGGGCTCTCCGCGGACGGAGGCGCCTCTCCTGCGTGCGGATGTCCGTTGCGACCACCGAGGCCGCCGCCTCTGCCGTGGATGCCGCCGTCAGTGCGCTCTCCTCTCTGCCTTAATTTGTTTTGGTCTCTGTCTCTCTACCTCGCCGCGACTAATGTGTGTGCTTCGTCGGGTGTGGTGCAGTCGGAGGAACAGATGCTGGAGGCGAGGAACTCCAAGACGGTGGTGGCGGTCATCCTCGGCGGCGGCGCCGGGACCAGGCTCTTCCCGCTCACCAAACGCAGGGCCAAGCCCGCGGTGAGTGTAGTACACTCTAGCTACGTTTCAGACTCTTAACTCACAATCACATACACCTTCTTGCACTAAGAATCAACAAATTACAAATGCGACGCGAGCCTGTAACACTTGATTGTGCCGTTCCAGGTGCCGATTGGCGGAGCGTACAGGTTGATCGACGTGCCGATGAGCAACTGCATAAACAGCGGGATCAACAAGGTGTACATCCTCACCCAGTTCAACTCGCAGTCCCTCAACCGCCACCTCTCCAGGGCCTACGATTTCAGCAATGGCGTGGCGTTCGGAGACGGATTCGTTGAGGTGCGAACTAGCTTTGACCGCCACTACTCTGGTTGCTTCGTGCTGGTACACTACTGAGGATCAGAGAACATGGCAGGTACAGGAATTGAACTGTTTTTTTTTTTTTCAGGTTCTAGCAGCAACGCAGACGTCTGGGTCGGAGGGGAAGAGATGGTTTCAGGGTACTGCTGATGCTGTTCGACAGTTCGACTGGCTTTTCGATGTATGTCTTTCGCTTAGCTTAGCAGATGTACTCTATGCCTGCTTTGCCTTTTAGATATGAATTGTGATGCACCGTGTACGGTGTGAGTGTGTGACAGAAACATGTCCATACGGAGCAACTAATTTAAGAGGCTAACAGTAGTGTTTACTGAAACTATACTTGTCTGATGATTTTTTTTTTTGGGCGCTTCATCCTACTTCAATGTAAGAGTCAATGATTCATGTTCCGATAGCAAGTGCTGTTCAATTACTGGTACCACTATTATGGGAATCACTAACTCAAGGAACCAAGGATGTTAACAAATCATTCGCCAAAAAAAAAAAAAAAAACTCCGCTGACAAATAACCGTATTACTAAATTTACTGTACCTCGTAGTAATGTCCTAGTATATTTCTGTGATGTCCTGACCGTTACACAATGTAGCAATAGCGATACCATTTTATTTTCTTCCCTATAAAAAAAATTGGCCAGAAAACAACTTGTTCCTTGCAGAAAAATGTAATGTGCTATGCTTTTCTTCTTCAGGATGCCAGAGCTAAAGACATTGAAGACGTGCTGATTCTTTCTGGCGATCACCTCTACCGTATGGACTACATGGACTTTCTTCAGGTAATTAACGCAAATAAATCATCTATAATTATTGTCGGTTCAAATAATACACAGTTGCATTACTTTTGGTGATTTATTTCACAGTCTCATCGACAAAGAGATGCAGGCATCAGCATCTGTTGCTTGCCAATTGATGACAGGTGATTCCCTTTTCTTTTCACTAGTCATTGGACATGACAATACAATAACCTTACAAAGAGTGTTCGATACATTGAAGTTTCTTTGCTCGGTTGCCAAAATAAGTCTGATTTTGAGCATAATATGTACTCTCTTTCATGTGCTACTGCTTTTATTCCGTCAATGCGGTCCTTATGGATCTGTACATATGAATGACTCTTTTATCATGCAGCCGAGCGTCTGATTTTGGTCTAATGAAGATAGATGACAATGGAAGAGTTGTTTCATTTAGCGAGAAACCAAAAGGTGATGATTTGAAGGCAATGGTATGTTGAATGTATCCACTAATTACTAAATAGAACCGTTTTTAGATAGCCCAATGTGTTATGATGAACCTGCAAGAAGCTTATCAGGTATTCATTTTTTTCGGCAGCAAGTTGACACCACGGTGCTAGGTTTATCACCGGAGGAAGCAAAAAAGAAACCATACATAGCTTCAATGGGGGTCTACATATTTAAGAAAGAGATACTCCTAAACCTTTTAAGGTATGATTCAACTATTTTATGCTCAATTATTTTACTCTGATTAAGATGCATTTATAGAATAGACAACAATGTAATTGCTTGTAGATCTTAATCTGTATTTATCATCGTTAGGTCAGATGGCGTTTTCCCACTGCAAATGATTTTGGATCAGAAATAATTCCTGCTTCAGCGAAAGAAATCAATGTAAAGGTACGTTTTTAATAAATAATAAGCTCCTCAAAGCAGTAGGTACACTGCTCACTAGTCGTTGGACAGGTATCACTATTCATATTCCTAGTTACCTGTTGAAAATTGATGACATACATGTCTAGGATTTGAAATTTGTTAGTAAGCAGTACCAACATTTACTGTGTTTGTTACAGTAAGCCCCTTAAACTCCCAAACTTACTAGAAAGCTAAAATCATTTAGCCAGGGGAACATCATTGGCAGCCGACCAACTTTATATTTATTTATTACAATATACTCCACGCTAAATCTTCTTCGTAGACCTTGAACTTCCATATCATGTTTGCTGGTATCTAATATAGAATATTTCAGGCGTATCTTTTCAACGATTACTGGGAAGATATTGGGACCATTAAGTCCTTCTTTGAGGCAAACCTTGCCCTTGCTGACCAGGTAAATATGCGTTTTGTACCACTTTGTTTGAAGATTTTTTTCCCCTCAAAATAAAGAGTGCTAGAGCGAACCCCTTTGCCAGCAGCTATTCATATATGTTGTCATTTTTCACATTATTTATGAGACATCTGTAATGTTTTGGATAGTGTGAAGACTTAATCCCTTCGTTATGGTCTGTCCTTTGATTAATCTATGCAGCCTGCAAGGTTCAGCTTTTATGATGCTGACAAACCAATGTTCACATCACGAAGAAACCTGCCACCATCTATCGTCAATAATAGCAAGGTATGTAACAGCCTATCTGAAACTAGCTGTGCTCATCAGTTTTGTTCCTGTTTGTGGCATTTTAGCTATTCCCAGATATTCGTTCTTTCGCACATGTTTTCAAATAGCAATCATGGTATTATGGTGCTGTGCCTTTTTGTTCTCACTAATACTGTATTTGATGCTTCGTATATCTTTTATTACAAACAATAACCAAACATTATACTTCAAAACTAAGTTCATTTGCGATGCCACGTTCTAACATTCGGGGTCATCGCAGATCACTGATTCAATCATTTCCCACGGATGCTTCTTGAATGACAGCAGAATAGAACATAGTGTTGTTGGAGTCCGTTCTCGGATAGGCTCCAATGTTCACCTCAAGGTTAGACATCTTGAATTTGTGGGTTGAATTTTTGCATTATTCCAAAACAGAGAAAAACGAATAATAGAAGCAAAAAAGAAAAAAAGAAAAAGAAAAAAAAGAGCCGATCCTAATGTTCACGGTTACTAGGTATAGGTAATATGTCCTTTCCTATCTTTCTTACAGGATACAGTAATGCTCGGTGCTGATTATTATGAAACCGATGTGGAAAGAGGAGAACTGCTCGCGGAAGGAAAGGTTCCAATCGGGATTGGGGAGAATACAAAGATCGAGTATGAAGTGATTGTTTCCTGAGAAGCACAGGTTCATTTTTAGACATCAATGGTCATTCAATCCTAATGTATTCGGTTTGTTTTCTGCAGAAAGTGTATCATTGACAAGAATGCAAGGATAGGAAAGAATGTGACGATCTCCAACTCTGAGGTAATCATGATATCTGCCACCATTTTTTGTTCAATGACAGTATTTGAAGTCAACATGAGATGCAAGTTGCAACACATTATGATGGCCACAATGTATATGTTATCTCTAGTTTTAAGATAGTATTTTCTTTTGCTAGCTTTGCTCTCTTTTTTCTAGTGCATATTCTTCAGAAATTTAAAAATCTGGATGGCTGTTGCACCTTTTGCAGGGGGTTGAGGAAGCTGACAGAACCTCCGAAGGCTTCTACATCCGATCCGGCATCACCATCGTACTAAAGAACTCAATAATTGCTGATGGAACCGTCATATGAATTGGAAAGGCTCGCGAGACTGGCATTTGCGACATGAATAAGCTTTAGGAGTTCTTTGTAGTTTTACAATAAGACGTGCAGGATTTAAGAGATTCTGTTTGTCCATATAAAGATCGTTTTGTTTTGCAAACCTGCCCGTCACACCATGTTGTATTAAACTCGGAACAACGTTGTGGAACATGAACAGCGTTTCAATTTACTGCTTGCTGGACGATGTACACGAAAAGGCCTACAGGCTTTCAGTCTATAAGATTTTACATGTGCATTTATTTCCCTTTTTTTCTGAAAAATCCATGGCCAGTTTTCAGGTGCTTGCTCACAGAAATTTCTGCTTGTCGTGTGAGTAAAGTGCTGGAGTCAAGTAGCCTTAAGCCTTGTGCATAAACTTCCGCTCAAATAAAGGGTGAAGCGTAGAAGTATCTCTCAAAAGCAAATATGCTCGCAAGCTCCTCCCCTGTAGAAGGCTACCAGGAATGAAGAGCGCCTTTGAGCTTCAAAGGCGGAGGGTCAAAAATACGCGAACGTCTCAGGCCTTTCCTGCAGACACCTACGCCGCCAACGCCGGTGAGTTCATATATCCACGGGCACACCGCACACGTGCGCGCTCCCATCCATCCTCCACACGTGTGCTCGGACCGAGCCCGTCCCTCCTGTCTGCGCATCTCCACCGTCCAATCCCCCGCCGATGGCGGGCAAGCCCGCTGCGGACGGCCACGATACCCCGGCGGACTGCGCCGGCGGGGCCGATGCCTCCGCGGCGGCGGCGGCGGCGGAGGCGCTGCTGAGCGCGGCGTCGGAGCAGCTGACGCTTTTGTACCACGGCGACGTCTACGTCTTCGACCCCGTCCCGCCCCAAAAGGTCGCGCCTTTTGCACCCCTCCGAATTCCATCGCCCATGTTCGGTGTTCTTCCCGTTAGTTTCGATACCCGTGTTGACTTGTTCCGGCGGTCGCTGTTCGTGTCGGGCCAGAGATAGCCGAGCGCTGGGCGTTGAATTGCAACCTGAAAATATGCCTTTTGTTCGATATATTTGCACTCGGGAGAGAGAGACAACGTCCTTTAGCTCCACCAGACCACTAGTTTGCACGCTTCGAATGCAGTCAAGGAGGGGCCGGAGTGAACAATATAGCAGATTAATGTGATGACTAATTGCCTAACCTTCTTATTACTGTTCACTCCTCAAAGAAACAGCCAGACCAAGTGGGGGCCGGAGCCCAGGTTGGCCTGAACCTGGCTCCGCCCCTGGTGATTGGTATGACCGTGCTACTGAATTTCACCAATGAGTCTTGCTTTTGGTTGAGTTTTGAGTGACAGTTATTTATTATGAAAGGTTTGGTTGTTCATTATGACTTGCATTAGTGCAGTTTTATCTTGCCATTTGCCGAATTGCGCCTCTGCGACTGTGTTATTGTGGAGCTTCTAGGGAAAGGGCTAATGCTATTTTGAACAGTTTTTTTTTTAATCAGATTAGCTATGCTGCTCCACTGCTCTGGTACGATCGAGCTTTCATGCTGTTGATAGATGGTTTCGACTGTTTTTGTTTGCTTTGTTGTGTTTAACGTTGCTGCTTAGGTGGAGTTTACTACTCCCTCTGTTCTTAACTTGATGTCTCCGTTGACTTTTTGAGTTACATATGACCATTCGTCTTATTAAAAAAGTTTAAAAATTATCATAGATTTGGTTATGATTTGTTTTATCACTAAAATTTTTGAAACATATCTTAAAACTTTGCATATTTGAGCTAATATTTTGAATAAGACAAACAATCAAATGTAACTCAAAAAGTCAACGGCGACATCAATTTAAGAAAGGGAGTACTCAATAGTACACATGCTTGCTGAATTGTGGAATAAATGCTTCAAGGTATGGCTAAGCTCCATCGTCAAAGATAAGGATTACAGCTTTACTTGCTGCTATTTACCTTTGTCGAATGGAATGGCAGCAGGAGAATATATTCTGTGTGAGCTTTTTTGTTTATTTTTCCTAGTGTTTGCTACCAAGAATAGAACTTTGCAAGCATACATCTGTGGTCCTGGGTTAATACAGAGAGTGATTCGTACAATATCTTCTCGCAGCCTACCGCTTCCCACTGTGGATGGATGATTCTCTTTGTTCTAGTTGTTTGGGCCTTGGGGAGATACGCAATATTGTTTGGAAAGAAGACAATTATATGCGTTTGATTATTTTGGGGAGATGATTTAGAAAGCTTGTGCCAATAGAATAAGGCAGCTACGTTGATGAAAAAGTACACTATGGGTTGGTCATAGTGATACATTCAAAGTGATGAGGGTTAAGTCATGAATATGACCAAATAAAGTTCTTGTTTATCATTTTTATTTGTATAGCTAAATTTCTCAATCATATTATTGATAATGATAAGGAGAGTGTTTGATATATAAGATCGTGAACGTCTTGTGAACACTATGTATATCCTATTATAAACGAGAAGGGTCAGGAAGTGTGATGCAAGATGCAACTATATTAGACTTGACGGGATAACCATATGCCAAATAGGTTACGGATTTAGACATGCCAGCAAGGCATGAAGCTTAAAGAGTCACGTTGCCATATCCTAAACATTCTCTTATACAGGTTCAGGCTCTTCTGTTGATACTAGGAGGGTGTGAGGTGCCTCTTGGCTTAGAAAGCATTGCTGTACCTACAGCGCATGATGAAATGGTATTCCTGATATCACTAAAATAAGACTAACGATTTCGAGTTTATCCTAAAGCTTTGTCTCACATATGTGCAGTATACAACTGTGGCTGCTAGAAGGATTTCTTCCTTAATGAGGTTCCGCGAAAAGAGAAAGGAAAGATGTTTCGATAAAAAAATAAGATACAATGTTCGCAAGGAGGCTGCCCAAAAGTATGGACAGTATTATGCCTATGCACTTCTAGGTTCTTTCATAATTACCCATTTCTAAACCTAATAATATAACCATAACCAACCAGGGTCGATGCATAATGAACTTTTAAACTGCATTCTTATTTATCTGAAAAAATAATTGATATCCCTGCATTACTAAGTTGAGATATAATCTAAATCCAGTTTAGGACAACATAATCCTGTTTGATTTACGTTCTATATTGCACTTTGGAAGAAAGCAGGATTTGATTAAGCATGACACTGCTAGGCACATAATATTTTTTATTTTTTTTTTGAACTGGCTAGGCGCGTAATGTGAATGTACTGCACTGCATATTCAACATCCCTAGTCCGCTAATGTTCTCTGATACAAGACCAGCATCTTTCACATCAGCCTCACAAAAATTATTTTTTTGAAAAAGTCGCTTATGTATGTCTACCTGATCCATCTTATATCACTTATTAATCACGAAATTTTTTCCATGTACTTCTTTTTTTATAAAATGAGAATATTTAACCTATGCACTCTAGTGCTACTATCCTAGGTCAAAAAGTTAGTACTAGTTAGTCTGGAATACACATAGCAGAATATTTAACCTATGCACGAAGAAGCTTGTTCTAAACAGAATGTGCTCTGATACATATGTCTTAATGACGGGGAACATAGCTCTTTATTTCTATTGAATATGATGGGGACATTCTTTTCGTTCATGGTTCAAATTCAGATTTCACAGGTTCATCATGTATTCGGTATCACCTTGCAAGACAGTCATATACTTCATTGACCATTCCTGCTTTTATCCAACTCCATCCAGCCCAATTGTTTTTCTCACTTTTTCTAGGGACGATATTTCAGAGATTTTCACCCTTTATTTTCTCCAAGAAAGGAATTAAAATCCCTTCTTTCCTTGTCATGTTGGTTCAGTTACCAGAGAACAACTGATTGCTGGCCCCACTTGACCCTCTGGGAACATATCCCAGTTTATTAATTGCTATTGCGTATTGTTTTTGTTGTAAGTCATTTTTATGTTGTGTACATTGCACAAACTAATTAGCTTAATCAGGATGAAGCGGCGCAAAGGCCAATTTGCTGGGAGGGTAGACTTTGCCGATCATGCCTGTTCATCTGCAGCTTGTAGCTCTCCAGCTAATGGCGAGAATGATCACTTTCGAGGAACCATGTGAGTTAGTTATCATGTGTGCCAACTGTTAATTGTGTTTATATCCAGGTGTTATGTTGGTTTCATATGAAGGCTACTCCTTGTTACCTTGTATATAGATGGACTCATGTTGACTTGCTTTGGTAGTTGTCAAAATTGCGGCATCAGCTCGAGGCTTACACCAGCAATGCGCCGGGGGCCAGCTGGTCCAAGGTCCTTATGTAATGCATGTGGCTTAATGTGGGCAAATAAGGTCTCTCTCTGTTCAATTCTGGTTTGTATATGATAAATCAACAAAACACATGATCAGGTTGTGTTTATTGGCCCTACTCACAGGCATTTGAATTTCTCAGGGTACTCTAAGAAGTCCTCTGAATGCCCCCAATATGACTCTGCAGCATCCTGCGAATCCTTGTAAAATAAGTAAAATGGTGCGCTATGTTTGTAAAAGAAACTCCTTTATCTGAACACTCACTTCTAATTCATTTGTGTTTATTTTGTGAAGGGGGATGCAGATGACAAAAACTCGAGTGTTCTTCCTGCGGAGCATAAGCAAGCCACTGTCAAGAGTGACTGAGATGTAAGCATTCTCTCGTTAGTGTGTCTGAAATCACTGCATATGATAGGCTTGGGAAAATGGCAAATATCTAGCTTCGGCTCCTATTTTGCATGTGAGGTATACAATCTCATGGCAGGGCTTGACACATTTCATCTGATTTATAGGTGCATATGTACACTCTTGCAAAACGTTTGCCGTATACAATGAATGCACATTGAACCTTCTAATTTGTTGGCCAGGATGTCTGAACAGGAGCCGAAGCAAAGACATACACCCACCGGCAGAAGAAGATATCGAGGCATTTTTGTGACAAGTGTTTTTTGTTACCCAACCAACGTCATGACAAGTGTAGGATGGCATGCAAAGCAGAGAAACTAAAAGAAGCATTTCCATTGTGACCAAAAAAAGAAAAAGAAAACAATGCGGGCATTGGGGTTTGTCATATGTATCCATCTCCTCCATGTATCACAGACAGTTATCTGTTCGATCTGCTAAAATAAAAGAATTTCTAGGTAGAACCAAGACTGACTTTACATAGTGCTGCGTGTGGAGCACGTTACAACTAAGCTCCAACCTATCTACTCCAAATGAGACATCCAAAGTTCCAACCTATGTGCTACTCAAAGGAGAGGTCCTCTGCTCCAACAAGTTGCTACACATGCTTGATTTCACTTGAACTTGAGCTCACAGTATCTGACTTCTGGGAGTTGACGGGCCATTTCAACACACCAGCCTAGAAGTGTACTGAAACCGAAGCTTGGCCTACAACACATCAGAAAAGATAGAATTAGAAAGTGAACAGTAAAGCAACACAAATAGAATTTGAAAGCAAACCAAGAGTCTCGGGGAGGGGGGGGGGGGGGGGGGGGGGGGGTTTACTTGATGCTGCTCAAGAGCAACCCATGGTCCATGTATTGATCTAACTCAATGGCGATATCAACAGCAGGAACTTTGAATATCAAGCCACAGGGCTTCCCTTTCCACTGGGGAAGGACCTCCTGAATGGCCTTGGCAGCATGCTTGTTTTGCGGTTTGATTTTCAGGACAGCAACCCAGCAATCTACGCTCACATCCTCAGCCGTACCAAACCTATCATGAAGAATCTGGGTTGACAAGAAACAAGGATTATAGGAGTGTATGCAGACCAATGTAGTGACAGCACAATCAAAAGAATAATAGGAAAAAAGAAAAGAAAAGAAAAGAAAACCTTAGCAAGGGGAGAAAGATGGTTTCCAAAGATGTTGGCATTTGAGCTATAACTAGTTGGATGCCCGTGCGTTGCCACGGACTAAAAAAAATTTAAACATAAATGAATTATTTACAATACCTTCAGCTGGATTACCAAACATTTAGTTTCATAAACATTTAGGTTGTTCAAACTACAGTTCAGTTCCACCATTGCATTGTGGACTACTTCGTTGTACACAACCACATATATTGGTCCGATCCTTAACTAAAGTGTTACACATCAAACTGGCCAAAAGATGCACATCGCAAGTCCAAAAAATTTCACCACATACAAAATGCATAGTCACTCTAAGCTAGCTCAAAATATTTCCAAAACGGTGCTATGACTTGTTTTGCTACCCGGCAGCACTTCATCTCCTTGTGCCTCATGGTCATGCAGAAGGTAGTCCAGACTGTCCAGTGAGGTCATTATTAACCTGCATGCAGCAGTATATTTAGTTAATATGTCAAATGAGACACACACAACAATATTATTATAAAAATTTCAATTACATCCGCCCTAATTCACGTGCATTTGCAATATCTTGATCAAAATGCACCCTATTAAAGGTTGTATTCTCGAGGCTATAGCCTAATAGTTAATTAAGTACAGACAAAACAACAATGTTTTAGTTACTGTGTTGTAGAGAGAAGCAAGACTATTCATGAAATTACCAAGACGATTAGCCCATAGCATAGTAGCTACAACGATAGCACGCTAAGAAGCACTTTTCTCCCACGCAATCAGATTACCAGTGAGTGATTTGTCCCATACAACTAACTTCATAACATTAAAGCTACATAAGTAATATGAAAGTGTTGAAGAAAGTTAGACTACTATAATGATTTTTACTGCAAGTGGCAAAATTTTGTTCCCAGTTAGTCAATACATTGATGTTAAGTGTAAATAAATCGTTCCATTGTTTAGGATACCAAAATGATATCAACCATGGCATGAACCAAATTTACATACCAAAAAAGAAAAAGAAAAAAAGAAGGGGGGGGGGGGGGGGGGGGGGGGTGTTCCAAGAGCATGTCAACAGCACACACAAATAAATGTCGGCAAGCATGTCACAAAAAGTTAAGAAATAAGAGTTTAACCAATTAGACTTCAGATTGTCTTCTGCTAACCATGCCATCAAATTAATTGTAAAGCTACCAGGTTAAGAGGGAATGTAAGGCCATTAGTAGGTTGACAAATTCGAACTGCTAAGTTATATAATACACTTGATCATCATCAGGTCAACAACATTGATAAATAAATGCTAAGCACAGATGTGTGTTTAAGCCAAAACACGAATACACAGTAGAGATGGTCACAGAACTGACCATGCTTGAATTATCAGATATCTAAGAGGGTCTAGCCATTAATACAGGTGCTTCCTAAGTTGTGGAAAAGAGAATACAAATCCAAGAATATGTAAATCTGCATAGGAGTTATCTTTACAAATTCTCTAGTAACAGGTAGATCTTTTCTTAAGAATAAGGGCACTAACATGACTAATATTGGTTAAATACCTGACAAACATTCACTTGCACTATCAGGTCACAACACTAAAAACTAAACCATTGGTCTAAATGAGAAAGTAAACATTATATTGGAGGCTTTAAGTAGAGCAGTTTCTACAAATTACTTAAAACAGTTAATCAGATTGCAACGGGTTCATTGTTTACTGCAAAATATATCATCTACTGCTACTGACATGTCATATATGGAATAGATAATTAGCTGCTACCTGGATCATCTCATTCCAGTATGCAAATCTTGGGGAAAGGAAATTATACTTTTTCTAGAACAAAGGAAAATATACTTTGAGCGCAACCAACCACCGTACCTTGGATTGAATCGGCTGAAGCCGAGCTTCTCGCAAGAAACTCCTGGCACCTCCTTTGGGTACGAAGTAGCATGAGTGAGTTCAATCTGCAAGGGGCAAGG
Organism: Eragrostis curvula; assembly: GCA_007726485.1. NCBI lineage: Eukaryota > Viridiplantae > Streptophyta > Magnoliopsida > Poales > Poaceae > Eragrostis > Eragrostis curvula. Next base: position 10,054,760 of record CM017443.1, read on the forward strand.
CCATAAATTATAGCGCTGCAAGCCAGTCTCCAGAAGGTACTGCTAGCGCGCGTGTCCGATTTGAAATTCTTGGGGCCCCAAAATTTGAACTCCAGGAGCGGGCAAGGCATGAGCTGGGAACGAGGTCGGAACCACGAGCCTGGACGTCAGTGCCGAAAAGGCCCTGCCGTCGTTGGTGCCGGTCATGGCGTCTGGGCGTCGGGTGCCCCGCTGCCTGCACCGGCCAGACCAGAGAGGACCGGCTGTAGCTTGGCTAGCTCCACCAACGACATGCCGCTCGAAACCGACGTGGTCTGCCGCCCTCGCCCCGGCTGAAACACGGCCGAACAGGTGAATGGCGGTGACATCCACCCTTCGGGTCACCCGCGACGCCGTGACCGGGCAGAGGGAGGCGCAGCCCGGCGCGGCGGAGCAGAATGGAAGAGCTTCGTTGTCTTCTTGGTTTGATTTTGAGAGGACGCCATGGATCTGGAACGGAGATCGAGAGGGGTGATTTTTTTTTCCAGATGCGGATGAGGAAGAACGGGGGAGTTCGGGAGAGAAGGACGAGAAGGATCCGGGAGAGAACGGGTGCGAGGAGCGAGGGAGGGAGCGGGTCCGTGGACCCCACCTGTCGGCACGCGTTTTCAGTGGGGCGACGGACGACGACGACCACCACATCACCGACTCCCGTTTTTAAGAGGAGTAAAGATGATTATACTTGCTGGTGCGGGCCTATCGAAAATCGAAGTAAAGATTGTGTCAGGTAAGAAGGTAGCATAGTTAATTTGAAATTTCAGTACGACTGGAAAGTAGTTTAGCTATATATCAAAGAACATACGAACGAAAAGCATGCCAATAAGAACCTCAATAGTCAGCAGTCACTAGTGCTTCTCTAAACCAAATAGAGAAGAACGATAAGCATGCCAATAAGAACCTCACTAGTCAGTAGTCACTAGTGCCTCTCTAAAACAAATAGGTATACATACACAGACAGTGAAGATGGGCTCTGTTATACGATTTTGTATAAGCACACAACTCTGCAGTGATTATGATCAATAAAAAATTGCCTAGTTCTTTCACAGTTCTGTTCCTGGAAACAAAAAAAGAAAAGAAAAGGATAACAATACCAGCTCACAGGGCTATTTGTGCGGACGCAAGTGCTCTAGCTCAAGCATTATTTTCTGCTCATGAACTGCTGTTTTTTTTTCTTTCCTTTTGGGGTTTTAGAGTCTCTTGAGGACTTAAGCATAACATTGTTGAATAAGCCCTTAGCTGGGATCTCAAGATGCCAATTGACTTGTTGAAATGTTGTCCGAAATCTAATTCTAGTCATCAGTTATAACTAACAATTGGTTACAAAATAATCAGCAGTGCTAGTTAACATTCACAACAAACAAATGCAAGACCTAAACAAAACTACAAAACAATGAGATGTTACTTATTTCCCACAAAGAACCAGCATGCACAATGTTCGAATTAATTATGTCACATTGTGACTAGTCTAACGTTTTGCATCTGGGGAACAAAAGAACAGGCATAACAACATACCTTATAGTAATCATAACCAGATTCATCAGTATAGGCCGCAACAATATATTCAGCACCAGTCATGTTCCACGGGATATCATTGCCCTCCCTTGGGAATAAGATACTAAATAGTATTAGCATAGCATCCAGATTAAGAACAATTTCGAAGCATACTACTATATGAAAATGATTTTCATACTCGATTCTGAATAAAGTAACCTCCTTTTCACCGAACATTAGTGTGTTGTGGTCCTTCATCTTGAAATCACTTCTCAACCACTGACCATGTATTTTCTTATCCCTAAACAAACAAGTCTGCACCCAAAATATAGAGATATATTAAAGCATAATATAATAAAATCACATAAACTATGTGATCTGTTCATATCATAAAGCATTTGAAGCACTTGATTAGAGGTCATACCATCTCGTCCATCATGACCTTGGGTTCGTTAATTGCTACGAGCTCTACATCTTGACTGTTCAAAGCGATTTTAGCTGCGGCCCTTCCAAAACTTCCATAGCCTGATGAAGACCAGCACAAATAAATAAGACACTGAGAAATCACCACAGCTTCACCAAATTGAACCAGCAATATGACCTTAGTCTTTGAAAACTCACCATTTATTCCTATTTTAATCTTTGCCTTTGCTGCATTGACAAAATTACATAAAAGAGAATGAAGGGTGAGACTTAGAATCAGAGTTTTTATTAAGAGTGACTGGACATGTGAGTGCTATGAGAATGAGCTAAAAAGATGAGAGAAAGCAAGCTATAAAAGGAAATGTAGAGAAATGAACAGATAGATTTAAATGATCTGTGGCCTAGGAAGGCAAGTCACTAACCCCTATTCTCTGCCTCATCCAGTGGAGCTTTGTTTGCCTTATCAAAAGCAGCTTTCCCCTGAAAGTTGACAGGTGGACCAATTAAGCAACTCATAATGCTGAAACTGGTATACATTAACAGAGTTACAAAAAAAAATTGCCACTTACACTATTATCAGTACGAATAGATGTGGAACTGGTCATAGGATCAACAAATACGCACTTGAATGGTGGAAGCATCTTAAGAGGTATATCTATAACAAGAGAATGATAGCAAAAAGGAAAAATCAGAGAAATACCCAGCAAATAACTAACATTCCACATGACATGAACCATCTAACCTTGCCCGTTGTGCACATGAACAATCACATGTTTAGTGTCGCCAACAAGGAACGTGGAATCTCCAAAACCCACCACATAGGCTTCCCATTGGCATTGGCCATCCATGCTTTCCAGTACCAACAGATCACCCATAAGAAGTGGAAGCGCAGGAAGAAATTCCAAACGCACAGCACAAAACAAGGAATCTTTTCTCTTAACATCTTGGACAACTGCCTGACTGACAATTTCTGGAACTGACCCACAGAATCTCATGGCTTTTCCAACCATTCTATCTGAGAAAGAGCCAACGGGTATTGCTCCGTCCTCGCCCCTGTACTCACACTCATAACAGGAATAAACTACAAGCAAAAAGAAGAACGTGAGTTAAGGTTGAGCAAGAGCCCATCAAATGAATTGCTGATTAAAAAATCGACATGCTTAAATATCAAATCAAGAAGCCACGATCCAGTCTATCTAAGAAAGTGACACTGGGACTCCAGATTCGCATGCATTACACAGATGACCTAGAAGAAAGACATGAGGTAAGGCTGAGCAGAACCCATCAAACGAACTGCAGATGACAAAATCAGCATGCTCAAATACTAACTGAAGCCACGATCAAGGCAAAGAATATCAGAAAGAAGGTGACACAGGCAACCCTGTCCCGCATGCACTACGAGAATGGACAAGAGAAGCGTAGAAAAATGTAGGGTAATCCGAGCAAGAACCCATCAAACGAACTGCAGATGACGAAATCGACATGCTCGGGTTCGGGTATCAACTGAAGCCACGAACGATCAAGAAGATTATCATAAAGAAGGTGAGAAGCTAGCAATCCTGTCCCGCAAGCACTACAAGGATCATCTAGAAAGCGTAATGAAACCCATCAAACAAATTGCGGATGGCAAAACCGACATGCTCAGATATCAACTCAAGAAGTAATCATCAAGGCCAAGATTTTCAAGAAACAAAGCAAGAACCTCACCGTGGTGGTCCAATGCTCGAACATCAATGCGAACTTGGTCATCCGCCAGTTCAGACACTGCATCCACGCTGCAATTGCACCAGAGACCAAGCCCGTCTAGAGTAAGGGTCTCGCCCACTGAAATGGCTCGGAGAAGCTTCCTCCTCACCTCCAACTGGACCAAGGACTCCTTCTCTAACCTCTCCAACCTTATCAATACACAATCATTGTACGGCCAGAGCACGCGGACGCGCTGCTCGGAGAAGGAGGCCGGCGCCGGCATGGTGCTCGCGCTCGCCGGAGAATCGCTGGACATTGTGTGCGAGTGCGTGTGGCAAGAAAGAGCGAGTTCTTGGAGGGAGAAGCCGAAGCACAGGGAAAAGAGGTGCGTGCGATCGAGCGGTGGAATCAAAACTTTATATAGCCAATGCGAGGACTCGATTAGTCGTTTGGGCCGGACTCAAATTGACCCGAGATCAGCAGAATTCAGAAGTATACGCCCCCACTCCTCAGAAACCACCCAACGGAGGGAAAATCGCGTTTTTTTTTCAGTAAAATGTGCTTAATTACTACAATATATAAACCATAAAACGAACGGAACAAATGTAAAATTGAACAGGTGGCGAACCAACGGGACAAGAGAAGGATTGAAATGCGCAAAACAAAAAACAAATGCCAGAAAAAGAAAAGGGAAAAAAATAGGAACACGAAGCAAAGCACTTGCCTATCGTTGGTGATGGCCAACCCCGCTCCAATTCTTCCTCCGGTGACCTGCTTCCTTGATCGGGCTTGGGCTCACCCCTATCTTCTCTCCTCCGAGCGGGGAACCCTAACTTTTCTGCGCTTTTCTTCGGTAACTGCATGGTGGCTGCGGTGTAGCTCGCAGAGGGATCGACGGAGGAGACTGCCTCTCCGTGGAGGCCTTTACCCGCCGTCGCTCGTACGCGAGCTTGCCGGCGCCGGAGTGCGCGGCGCCCTCCGCGCCGTTGGGAGTGGTTGCCACTTGCCATGGCCGCTCTCTGTATCTGTTCCTTGACTGGCTGAGTGTCTTGTCTGGCTCCGTAGTCGGCGACGGAGCCATCTGAAATGGGTCGGGTCCAACCGAAGGCAACGGAAAGCAACGAGGGGGTAAGGGGTAAAACAGTCTATTTTTCCTCAGCAAACCCGGGATGAGGAACGAGTTGAAACAAACAATTCACTTTGTTTGTCTGAATAAAATTTTGGCTCGAATTGTATTTCTGACTTTTTAGGTAAATTTCTCTGAACAATTAAATTGGTGCAATGACGTTCTATTGAAGTTCCTTTCATGATTCTCACTATTCAAGTTCAATTTGAAGCTCAACTTTTGCATGATGTTAAATTTAGATAATTAAACATGCTAAAATATTTATAAAATATTGTTTGGAGATTATTTTTAGGCATATAGTGTTAGGATAATATTAGATGCTATTAAACTATACGAAGTTATTTTGAAAAATTGTGTTATATTCATTTTAACATAGGTTATTTGTTTGAACTATCATCATGATGCAAAATTTAAGCTTTAAATTTTACTTGTACTCCCTCCGTCCCTAAATATAGCGCGTTCTGGATTTGGTTAAAGTCAAATTTTATAAACTTTGACTGTAAATAGCAAAATATTGAAAAACTTGGACGATGTGAGTTTCAAGGCGGTGAATCTTGAACTTGAATAAAATGTTTCTCTCGTCAATAGTTGAAGATGATTTAAGCACGATTTGATTTTTTGTTTTCTGACAGGATCAATGGAAGATATGTTGGTGAAGACAAGCAAACAGATTGGCATTCAGATCGAGTACCGAAGTTGAGAGATATGGAGGTGTTTGGATGTAACAAGTTTTGCAATTTTAAAAACTATGGTATTGCTAAAAGTGTAACCATTTTGGAGTTTAAAAACTCCACTCATGACCTTTTTTTTCTTTCTAAACTATGGTTTTGCTTGGCTCTGACTTCAAAAACTATGGTTTCTTAATATTTTGGTTTGGAAAAACTACAACACCTAAATAGGCCCTTATAATTTCCTGACCAAATTCTTTAAAACCAATTTTTGCAAATACAAGATGCTTATCCGATACTATCCAAGTCTAAAGTCGAGATTCTGAAAAATAATAGCAGAATGAATACGGAACAAGACAAAATCAAGAGATTGACATAAATAAAAGATAAAATAAAATGTATTTGCTTCTGTCTCAGTACATCCTTTCTCACTCTAATTGTGTATCTATCAATAAATTTTTTACTGTTGCAAATGTGATGATAATATCCGCATTCAAAGAATATAAGATAAGATATGAGATAATGTCCATTCCGATTGCGGATCCTAATAATGAAAGATACGGGACAAAGGACTATCCGTTCATAACCCGAAACGAAGTCTTTGATGTGTACGTGTGCGCGCCTTTGACAGATCCTAAATATATCTAGCACCAGGTGTGGCCACCGGCCGACGAGGGACGAGATGGACGCGACGTTCCGCGACTGGAGCGGCCTGCCCGGTGATCTGCTGACGAGCATCGGTGGGCTCCTAGGCCTCCCCGGCCGGCTGTGCTTCCGCGGCGTGTGCCGGTCCTGGAGCGCCGCGCTCCCGGCGATGCCGTCTCCGTGGCTGGTGATCCCCGACGGCCTGTGCTTCGTCCGAAGGGAGCGGTTCACGGTGCACTCGCTCACGGCGCGCACGGCGTTCCGGTGGAAGCTCCCGGGCCAGCGCTGCATCGGCTCCAGCGGCGGCTGGCTCGCCTTCGTCGACGTCAACCTCCGCATCACGCTGCTGAACCCGCTCGCCGACGACGACGACGGCACCATCCGGCTGCCTCCGCTCGGCCCCATCCGACTCGAAAGGAGTCCATACTTCTCGCACGTGACGCCCCTGTCACCCGACGACGGCACGCTGCGGCTGCGCACCTGGAGCGAGAAGTACTCGTTTTCCAGTCTGCAGCAGTCGTTCGTCAAGAGGGTGGCCTTCGCGCCCAACCCCACCGCGCAAGACTACGCGGTCGCCGTGCTCTGCCGCGGCGACCACGGCGTGGCGTTCATTACGGCGGGCAGCGGTGGGTGGCGGTGGCTGGACGACTGGCCCGTCGCGGCCGGGCGCTCCTACCCGGAGCACGTCGACAGCGACGACGACACCGAGCTCTTCTACGTCAACGAGGACCTCGACGTCGTGTACCACGCCGGGAGGTTCTACTACATGACGCTGTGCGGGCAGGTCTGGTCCATCGACGCCAGCTCGTCCCCGTCCCCGGCCGCCGCCGCGCCCGTGAAATTCGCCAAGTGGCGCCCGCCCGGCCCGGACTACCGGCACTACGTGAAGCACCTCGTGTTTGCCGGCGGCGACGGGCCGGCGCCGCTGCACGTGGTGTGGAGCGACATGCCCGGTTTTACCTGCGACGCCACGCGCGCCCGCCCCATGCGGATGCGGGTCGATAGGTACGACCCGGCCGCGCGGCGGTGGAGGAAGGCGCGGCACCTGGGCGGCAGCGCGTTTCTCATCGGCCAGCGCAGCCAGTCAGTGGCGGTGCCGGCCTCGACGTCGACGTGGCTGAGGCCCAACTGCGTCTACTTCACCAACATTGCTCCGGGCACAGACAACTCAGCAACGTGCTCCCGCGACTATCCGGAGGAGCTGGATTACGTTTGGGAGTTCGACGTGGCGGCCGGGAGCTTCCGGCAGTGCGACCGCGGAGGCTTGCCATTGTGCTGGTTTAAATGGTTGGATTGGCCAAAGGCCATTTGGTTTACGCCTAGGGTCGAGTCGAACGGGCGGAGTGCCCATGAGATGGCGCTCCTGTAGAACTGACTTCGAAGTATTAGGCCTTGTACACGAGCACCAAGCCATCAACAGCACCTGGACGAAAGCACTTCCACGAGTTGAACTGCATCATATTGTTGAGATGGACAGCATCGTCCAGATCCACTTCGCTAGCGGCTCTGCTATGCGGGACTGAACTTCACATGACCCCTTTTGCTGTTTGCATACGGGTTCTTCTGTCATGAAGCGCAACAGCCAACAAGCATTTTTTTTTCCGAGAACGTGCGGAGCACGTATTTCATTAAGAAGGAGAGGAAGAAAAACAAGGTCAATAGTACAAACCCAACAAGGAAACCGAAAACAAGTTAACTGCAACTAACAACCAAACCCCACGCCGGGGGAGAAACAAAGGAATTACAAACTAAGCAACAACAAACATTAACTAGCGGCTAGGCAGCAGACTAGACTCCTAATCCTCTGGGCACCAGCAGCCTCCTCAGCTTGGTGAACCTAGCCGAAGACCAAAGCAACGCCTCGTCAATAATCTCCTGCGCCAACGCGACCGGTTGCAAAGCTTGGAAGTCAAACACCCGCTTGTTGCGTTCCTTCCAAAGCCTCCAAGCGACCAAAATTACTAAAGTATCAAAGCCCGGACGCTTGTCTTTGATCACCAATTTACGCGACCTAAGCCACCAATCCACGAATGGTGGCGCTTCTTGGTCAGGCGCGACCTGTTGCAGTCCTAGTCGGCGGAGGACGCGGAACCAGGTCTCCCTGCTGTGAACACAACGTAGGAGCAAGTGGTCCAAGGTCTCCGATTGTTGAGCACAAAGCGCACATATGTCATCATCCTGTAAACCATGGCGAAGGCGTCTGTTTGATGTCCAACATCGCTCGTGAAGGACTAACCATAGGAAGAAGCGACAATTATTAGGTGTTTGCGTTTTCCATAAAAGTTTGGCTCCGAGCACCTCTGTTTGCCCAATGAAGAACGCATTGTATGCGCTCGATGATGTGAAGCGACCGTCCGAAGTCCATTTCCACCAGAACCGGTCCGGTTCAGTGGACAAAGCGACCTGTGATGTGAGCTGTAGGATTCGGAAGAAGCCGAGGATAACCTGGACGGTACGGGGGCCTTTGATGTCCCGAATCCACCGCCTCCCGACGAGTGCATCGGAGACCAGTCTAGAATTACGGGTCCTGGATGGAACCGCGTCGTATAAGTGTGGGGCAATTGCAAGAATTGATTGCCCTCCTAGCCAATTATCTCGCCAGAATAAGGCTGACTCCCCATTCCCAACAATGACTGACGTGGAAAGATCAAATAGGGCTTGTGCAGCAGCGTTAGTAGCGACCGGTAACATGGCCCAAGATTTGTCAGGATCGACCCGGGCTAACCAATTTCATCTCAGACGTAGCGCCCACCCTGAAAGCTTAATGTCACGGAGGCCAAGTCCTCCAAGAGACAGGGCCCGACAGACCTTGGTCCATGCAACAGCGCATTGGCCTCCAGAGACAACTTCAATACCCTTCCATAAGAATGCCTTCATAATCTTCTCAATGGCGTGCATTGTCCATCTGGAAAGGCAAACTGCTATGGAAAGATAGACCGGGACTGCCGATAGGGTAACCCTGGTATGAATTAGCCAACAAGCATCAGCCTGCTACTGATGCGGTCTTGCTCGCGCTATCCCTCAGTCGTTTACCGTCGTTAATTTTATGCATTTCATTCAAAATTATCTCGAAATACATGGAGCCCTGAAGATTTGGTCAGCGATTATTATTCCGCCCTTTGAGAAACCTCATCACGAGATGTGGCCAAATATTGTGCTGAAGTAAGGTGCATATGTACAGCATGTACCATGCAGGAACGGGAGAACAGTAGCTCCCCTGATGTGTGCCTGAACTAACGTTATGGACTTTTGGCGAACACAGTCTGATGTGTCTTACATGAGACGTGTCTGTTGAGTTGCAATACGACTTTCTGATAATTCGTGTCGCATTCAGCACACCATTTTCGAACAAATTCTCCGGCGAGTAGGCATGGAAGATGAGCTAAAATAATTGTAGTTTGGCCTTCTAAATCTTCAGTAAATAATGTAGTGCAGACCGCAAACCTATCTGAGACCACAAATCAGTCTCTGCATCCACGGTTGCACACTTCTGTTACTTGCTACTAGATCTATTGGAATGGCAGAATGCTGCTTTATCTCCTGACGCATATTCTATCATCTCCTGAGCGATGAATCGGCAAGGGTTATAGATCTAGCTCCATAATCAACATTTCAAGAACTAAAAGAAAGTGCTCAAGGCAAAAGAACAAGCTACATTTTGCTGACATGAGAGGATATACCACCGTAACAGGATATACCACCGTAACAGGAAACAACAGAACTCGGATTTTTGTGTATCTCGCACAGAGAGGAACGGACAGCAGGAGGCAGCAGGGTTTCCATCAAATTTGTTATATAAAATTTCCTTTTAGCAGGTAAAATCGTGAAAATAATTAAAGAAACAACAGAAAGACACGGCTGACATCCAAGATTTGCCCACACAATGACTCCCTTGTGGTCCTACTGTGTTTTAGCCTGTATCTACCACCTCTTATCTTCCTTGAAGTCTCCTCTCTCATCATTCTAGTGCTCCGTCACAAATGGTATTCCTTTCCAAATTATGCAGGTTTCAAGCTGACTGGCTCCAATTTGGATCGCATGGGCGAAGGAGGGAAGCTGTGCTCCATGTTCTAACTTCTGAGAATTGCTAGGTACAAGGGCTGAGAATCTCACCGACCAGACCCATATACCTGAGCAACGGAGAAGTGGTAACTGCCCTTGAAGAGAATGATCATGAACACATTTTATGGACAGAGATGTGTACTGAACTGTTAGTTGAAAAGAAGAAACATTGTTCTATGCGTGACATTTTGCAAACAAAACAAAAAAAATGCAAAACAACCGAGTTGATTTTGTAAGAAAGTTATCTTCCTAAGTTCATACAGCAGAACAGACAATGCAAGCTAGGAAAGAAATACAGATCATGGGAGTTTCTACTCTCATGAATCAGCATAATTGTTTGAAAAACACATTCCCCGTGATTATTCCCTTAAACTAGCATAATATTATCTGATACATGATGCACCTCACAATCAGCACATCATTGTCAAATTTCTTTATAAAATAACATAAAATATAATTCAGCAAGTTAATTTATATCTAGTTTTCTCCAAAATCAACTCAAGTTTCAAATGGCAAAGCTTACTCTCGAGACGTTTATTACAGTCCATGTTATATTCATAAATCTGGAATGTATAATGCAAGCCTTCATGAGAGAAATGTATTACACCATATGGAAAGTCATATGAGATTGTTCTAGTTTGTCATGTCAACCTAAATGTTACTCCTGTGGTGAAACAATTAACAAAATTGAAGTAAAATTTATTTTCATAAATCTGAAAATGTATAATAACTTCAAGACAGAAATGTATTACACCATTTGCAAAATGCAAAGTCATATGAGATTGTTCTTGTTTGTCATATTTAACATCCTAAAGGTTACTCCTGTCGTGAAACAATTAACGAGACTGAATTACATAGGACCAAAACAGTAGAAGTCAGGGAATGGTAATAGCCACAGTCAAATAAGGCACATTTCAGTTGTCAGAAAAATGACTTTCCTGTGTATTTCTCCAGAGGACACCAATAGATCTATCTTCACTTTTTTGTGTTGCATGTTTCAAAAACTCCAATGGAGCTTGTCCTACTGCTACGGCGCTGTCAGTCCAACACCTATGCTCTGACTAACTATTTCAGAAACTGATGGAAACCTATACGCAGGAGAATATAAAGACTTATCAACTAATTGCAGTAATTTTGTTAAAACTGCTGACCGGACTCACCAGCCAGTTACTGCAAGCCATTTAAATGAATATTGAACAGAGTTTTTATATACATTCAAATCATTTACACAGAATCAACCTGATCCTCAATACTATTCTCAAAACCTCGGTAAGACACTCAATTTCAACCACAGACAGCAACTTTACATGCATATACAACCTTGAACACCTCATCTGAAACAATTTATATATACTTAAAAAACTATGGTGGATATAAGTACTCTTATGCAATTTTAACCAACTAATCCCCTGACCCCTTCAAATGAAAACTTGTGTAGTAGTACAAACTACAAACCAATGCTGCCAGAAACAATAACGTACTACCAAAATTTTCACCCTGCAGCTAGAAATGCACCAATCAAAAAAATTCAGTGAATCCCACATTATAAGAGCCACTCACTCAAGGAAATGGCATTGTTGGTGATATAGAAATCCAATATTCATAAACATTCGCTCTGTTCCAACTAATTATCCCTTTCTCAGACAACAAAATAAACATTTAGATACAGAGCTCGAAGCTCTGCCGCTATGTCTAAATCCATATTCCCCAAAGCCCCATTTGGCATTTCCACCAGCAATGAAAAGATCTCCACAGTCAATTTCACTAATTATTGCTCCCTGGTTCCAAAATTCTATTTCTGCGTACAATAAACATAGAAGAAATCAAGAAACAAGGCCATACAGAGCTTGCGCCATCGTCCTCTCACTCGAGAACAATTTTGGCGCCGACCGCCCGCATCTTCTCGGCTATGCTCTCCGCCTCCTCCTTGGGCACTCCGGCCTTCAACACGGCGGGCGCCTTCTCCACGAGCTCCTTGGCCTCCTTCAGCCCCAGGTTCGTGAACCCCCTCAGCTCCTTGATGATCTTGAGCTTCGCCGCGGCGTCGAACCCTTCCAGCTTCACGTCGAACGCCATCTTCTCCTCCTTCGCCTTCGCCTCCTCGCCGGCCGCCCCTGGGGCCGCTCCGCCGGCGAGCGGCGCTGCGCCGCCAGTCAGGATGGCTAGCGGGGGGAGCTGGTCGACGCCGAGGCGGCCTCGCAGGGCGTCCGCGAGGGAGGAGGCCTCGATGAGAGTGAGGCCGCAGATCTCATCGACTAGCGCTGAAACGCGCGGGGTCGGGGCGACGGCGGTGGATAAGGCGGCGGCCGGGATGGCGGGGTGGGGAGCTCCGAGGAGGCGGCGGAGGTGGAGAAGGCGGGACGCCATTAGGGTTTTCGTGGGGGCGAGAGCTGACGCCGTCACGGCGATCCGCCGGTGTAGTGGTAGATCGCTGGACGGCTGGAGTGAAGAGAAAACGCTTCGTCAGTTAAGACTTAAAGTCGAAGACGTATTTAAGTGATTACGTAAGATAGGCGAGGAGACGGCTTGTTTCAGAGAATCAAATTTGTAGAGTCAATCCTCGACTAGTCACCAATCTGAATTCGGTTGATCCGTCAAACCATTTAGTGGAAAATTAAAGTTTCAATCTTCATGATCATTTTGCAACTTTGTTTAATATAAAACATGAAAAACTTTGTAGCTATTGGGAACTTCATACGGGATGGTGTGCGATGGGGTGCCCACAAGCACGATTGCGTCTCGTAGCAAGAATAATTGAGCATGTGTGATCATGATTAGTGTAAGACAATTGCTTCATGAATCTTGCTCTGCATTTAACTTAGTTAGGTTTAACAAAAATCAAGGAACCTTGCAAACAACGTTTCCAAATAATATATTTGCACTCTCCCTTACCTCTCACGATTTCGCTTCATCTCATCGAAACCTGAATTTCGTTCATCTCTTCTCTTGATCCAACAAACAGTCACTAGGTGATGTAAACGCCACCATGAGCAGGAGATACCATTTCCGCAGGCTTCTCACCGTCATTGCCATTTCGGCAGTTGCTCAGCTAGCTGGTGCATGCACGATTTGTGAAATCCTCTTTTCTTTTCTCAAAATTTATAAGGTGAATTTTCACCTTCGGAACAATAATCAGTTTGATTGGTGAAAATTCTGATCCTCAAAGTTAAAATTTTGAATTTCTGAGTTTGGGAGTTGTTGGAGAATAAATTGGAGTCAAATGTTGCGAAGTCTTGACTTTGTCCTCTTTTCCCCCTCTGCTGCACTAGACTATCCTCTTTTTCCCATAATGCTACCGCCGCTGCCCATCTGGGTCAAACAAACATACAGCTGCAAGTGCTCATACGCGTGCTGACCAGGCCCACCTCGCAATTGGTCCGCCCAAACACGCACCCAACTTGCGCGTTCCATTGAATCTTCTCATCACAGTTTCACCACTTCTATGAACCTGTCCCGTGGTTCAGCCAATCGAATATACACCTCCAAGCTCCGATCTTTTCGTTCCAGCTTCCAGACCGTCCATGCTTGGTCTGGTCAGCTGTTTGATTTCGCCCAAGTGCCATCCAAAAGAACAACATGCTCATCGATATCCATAGAATCAATGGTTTTCCTCTTCTTTTTTTTAATCAAATTTCCAATTTTCCAGCACAAATCAAAGAACGGTGTCTATGTCTATACTTGTACAAAATTGTTCCTTTCTCCCCAAAATTCTTCTCGAGAACCTGCTTGTTCTCTCACACCACCTCGTACGCGAGCACCTGCGCGGTGTCGAACTCATGAAACCGGCCGCCAGCGCCGAACTCTTCTCCCGCCGTCGACACGGCGAAGGACCTTAGGATCGTAGCCGAGTCGAAGCCGAACCCCCCGGCGCCGGCCGCCTTATCCGACGCCGAGGACGTCGCCGTCGTCGTCTGCGGCGGCTTGTAGTACATGCGCGCCGTCTGCGGGCAGTGCGAGTGGAACCTCGCGGCGATGCGCACGCCCACGTCCAGCATCTCCACGTACCGAGACATGATCTCTTCTCCGATCTTCTCTCTCTACCCTGCCGCACGCCGGTCTCGAGCTCTCAAGCGAGGGAAGGAAGGAAGGAGGCGCGGATGGGCACGGAGCTTGTTGTTTGGGTGTGCTTTTGTGGCACGAGGATATGGGAAAGGATTCGCGCGGGCTATATAGCCCGGGGCCGAGGACGTCGTCGGAGCGCGTGGTGCGGTGGGTGGCAGGTGGGCGACCGGGTGGTGGAAGCTGTTTCGCGTGGGTTTCGTGCGTGCGGGGGCCGGCCTCGCGTGCCCGCGGTGGCGGGGAGTTGACTAAAAAAACGTGACCGGCCTTTCCGGCTGTGGTCGGGTTGGGGTGGCGCTTTCCGTTCTCGCGCATGCCGGCCAGCATGCGCTTTGACTGACCCCGTCGCTGGACGAAACGGGCAGGGTCGCGGCAGCGCACTCCATCGCCAGAGTGGACTGCCGATTCCAGGTTATTTTTGGGGGCGTTTGGCCACCCAGAACGTGACCTTTTCGGCGTGCGTCGTAGTGCGTTTGCCCCCTTTCACCGCTTGGCGGCCAGCAGAAAATCAGATGACGACGGGTCAGTCTGTCACCAGCGCCGTTGGGTCAGGGCCGTTTTCTCGGCACGGCACGTGACGTGTGCTACTAATAGTGCTAGCATACCATGTAGGAGTAGTGAACTTGTGATTGTGAAAGTGAAGGGCCACCTCATCTCGCTCCGCAGACTTGATCTATCGTTATCGTGCGCTGCTGAGATCAGGACGATATCTTTTTATTTTGTCAGCCAAAGAGAGGACGATTTCGGATCAGAGAACCACATCACACTGACTGCGTTTCTTTGTCATTCAGTCCTGGCCGCTCGCTACGAGCACGGATGACGGATCACGGTGGATCAGCCAAAGTTTGGCCAAATGTCAGCATGTGTAGTGTCAAGCTGCCGATCAGTTCCATCTTCTTTATTGTTGCCCAACAATAAAGAAGCGTCGTTGCATCCTTACGAATACAGACACGTGATGTTGCTTATCCTTACGATCGATAGGTAGGACCAGTACCAGTCCAGCTTCGCAAAGTTGGTGATCCATGAACTGCCATTAGCAATAAACCAGACCATTAATAAACCAAGGTTGCAGTTGGGGTCATGGAATCGCGCGTGGTCCACGAGTATATAGACCTGACCAAAAGTATGAAAGCGCCTCGATCTGAACCACTTCACAGCATCATAATTTTTTAGGACATGAGGTTCACTAAATGAAAAATTAGGACAAGCCGTTTACGTCCTGGATTTGATTATCAATGTCAAATGAATAGTTAATGAATTTTATACATAAGTCTTCCTATAATCAAGTCCCAGTGGCTGAGATGTCTTCTTCTTTGCAACAGCCTCTACCAGGTGCCGTGGATTAATTCAGTCCACTAATGAACCATTGCTAGAGCCTACCAGAGGTCACATGGATTGATTCAGTCAACAAAGATTAAATACCAATACCTCAAAGTAAAATGAAGACATGTCAATGCGAAAATAAACCCCTGTTCATGTATAGCACTCCCTTGATGTGATTGTGGTTCTTTCGAAAATGATTCTTCTTCTGAGAGGAAGTGAGGAACTACGGAAAGATGGTGAGTACAATGTTGCACCATATACAATTCCGCATCTGCTTCCTATCTTATCTAGGTCAGCACAAAAAGAAACATATACTGCGCCCCACACAGAAGAGCAAGATAAATAGACATGATTACTAAGGCCACTCTCAATGGCAACTTTCATTTCATTTTTTCCAAGACAAATTTTAGGAAAGAGAGCCACCTTCCTTTCATCAGAATGAAAGACCTCTCACAAGAAATGAAAGTTTGCCTTCTCTTTCCTCATAATTACCTTGCCAAGTCAGCAAAAAATGCATATGTGACATAGAATTTAATGCAAATGAAAGACCCTATTGAGACTGGCCTAAATGTTCGTTATCACTGAATCTCTCCCTTTTTGTTTGAATGGTCCTGCAGTTCAGGACATGAGAGATAATTTGTGTAAGATCAAATGGAGCATTTAAATGCATTAATTAAATACCATGTTGCAAAAAAGAAAGAAAGAAAGATGAGTACTTAGGCCATTCTCAGTGATGTCTTTCATTTCACATTTTTTAAGTGTGACACATTAACTTTTTAGTTGATGAAAGGAAAATGAAAGAGTGCACTGAGAGATACACTTTCATTTCACAGTTTCTTAGACTGAATGAGACATTAAATTGTTGCATAGGTGTACCAATGGGGATCCACTTTTTTTTGCATATGAAAGGAAAAAGAGTCTCAATGCACCTTTCATTCTCCTTTCATTGACTTGGAAAGAGTGTCACTATACTTTCATCCTAATGAAAGGCTTCCCTACTCTTTCATATTAAATACCTTACCATGTCACCTATTTTGCTGATGTGTCACCTAATAAATATCAAATGAAAGACCTATTGAGACTGGCCTTACTTTGGGGCCTCACAGCATTGAGCCTTAAAAAGCAGCTGGACTAGGTCATTGTTCTCCTTGGCAAGATTCCTACACAGCGCAGGATGAGGTCGCGTAAGGAGGAGCAGACGTAGCAACTCTCCCTTCTTATCCAACTCGTCGCGTAAGACTCGCAGGGTCAACACCAGGGCCGTCCTGGCAAAAGCAAGTGCCCTGTGCAAAATTATAGAATGAGGCCCAAAAGTTACCCCTATAACAACTCAACACTAGATGTGTCTCGCAACGAAATATTTTACTGAAGGACGATGCCGTACATAACAAAGGACTGGAAGTAAATATGTGATTTGCTAAATGACATAATGTGCAGTGTCTAGCGACCGTCAAAAGTTTGAGAAAAACTTGTAGCTCTACACTGACTAACCACATGTTCTAATACATATAGTAAACGACATAATCGCGGTCAGATTGGCTAACATGTGATTTCAGATTAACCAAAGCATGAAAAGAGTGCATACCTTGTTAATGCTTAGCGCATCAGAAGCACGGGAGGAGTAGAGCCGGCGATGAGAGTTATGCGGCACCTCGCCATGGAAAAGCCTTGGCAACAGCCTCGGTGGTTCTTCCATAGCAGCTCGAGATCCTACAACAGAATACATCGCCCGCGGACGCTCGAGGGCGCAACCGCAGAGATGCTTCCCCACATATCGAAGAGCAGCCATCGGCGATTTCGCTCCACCTGGTTAGGGTTTCAGTTTAGAGAGAGAGAGAGAGAGAGAGAGAGATTGTAGGGCTATAAGGCTTCGTTTGGGAACTCCACTCCCCGCGGGGATCCCGGCCCAATCCCGGGGAAGCCCGCCTGCGGGGAAGCCAGCCTGGGGAAGCCCACCGCAGCCTTTGGCAACCCAACAACACGGGAAGGCCTGCCCCGGGTTCGGCCATTTTCCCCGGGTCAGAAAAAATTGACTCGTGACACAGGGAACGAAATCCCTCACCTCGTCTCTCCTCTCGTCGCCGTCGCCGCCGTCGCCACTGCCTCGCCTCTCGTCGCCGTCGCCGCCGCCGCCGCTGCCACCGCCTCGCCTTGTCCTCTCAGATACGCCGACCGCATCGAGGTTCGCTTTCATCTTCTCCGATCAGCGCATTTCTGCTGCTTGATTTTTGCGTTGTCGTGGATGATCCATAGATAGAGTTGCTGCGGGCAAACTTGAATGAAATGCTTGAATCGAGACTCGACTGACTCAGATTCAGAATTCGTGATTGTTTGGTATACGGGTCGATTATGAATTCGTGTCCTCCGGTTTCGCTTGCTCTGTTCGTGTAGATCTGGTTGATTTTTTTTTGTTCCTAGAAAGTTTAGTAGATTCAGTTAGCATCCTACGTATTTAGTTCTGCATAGCTGGATTTAGTTCTGTAAGCTACCACGGCATTAACTCTGAATTTTAAACCTTATTGTCAAATGCATTATTTTGTCTATATGTAATTTTTAGATTAATGTCCAGACAACTGAATGTTCCTTTGCCGTCAATGTCTGGATAAATTTAGGACTCACACTGATTGTGGCTTATTAGTAGACTCAATAAAATATGATAACTTCTGTTAGCTGATGTTATGATCTATATATTAGCATAAATATGAGTTCCTGGGAAGAAGAAGCTGAACAATTTCTGTTAGAAAAGGAAGAAGAGGAAGAAGAGCTGACAGACGAGGATAAAGCGATTGCATCAGAAGTCTTTGGAGATGACAAGAATAGGGAGATGTTTATGAAGCATAAAAATCACAATGTGGGACTCCTTTGTCTCCGGAGGAAGATTAGGTATGTGTATTATTTCATTTCTTCTTATATCTGAAAATAGGTCATGCAAGTATGTTTTGTTCTTCTTTTAGCTCTTGTTGGTATTGGCACTTTGAGTAGCTTCCAGTAAATGCAGCACTTTGAGGAAGCTGGCTGGCTTGGCTATTATTGCCTCATATTTTACTATGTTGAAGATCATATGCACATTCGATGTTTCTAATTAGTACATTACATTATTCCTGGAAGTTATTGTTGTGTGCTAGGAAATTATGCCTGTAGAAAAATACGTTGTATAGTCAAGTGATACTTAAAACTCTGTTTTTATAATCCATGTTATGAATATCAACTTTCATAACCAGAAACATGCAGTTAGCATGCCATCTTCCTCATCTCTGTGAGGTTGAGACTTATAGCTTTGATGCAGACAGAACATTTTTTAATTGTGTGGCAACCATTTTGTTTCATTACTTCAATTATGTTTCTTTTGTTTTTGCAGGAGACTTGCAGATACTTGAGAGATGGGAAACTTGCAGATACATCATTGTTGGAAGAACAGAGAGACAAGTCTTGTTTGTGCTGGCAGCATGCTGAGCTTTGGATTGTTCATTGAGCAATCTCCTATAACTTAAGAACTAGTTGTTCCAAGTAATTATGTGATGACCTGTAAACTTGTGATTGTGCTGTCAGTCACCTTGTATGCATCTCTGAGCTTTGGATTGTTTATTTGCTTGTGAAAATGATGCATGCACTTGTCGATTGTTTATTTTCTTGTCAAAATAAGACACGAAATGGTAGAAACTAGTATATTTTCTTGTCAAAATTATGCATGTATGCTCGCAGATTGCAGAAACAGCTAGCGCCTAGTGCCTGATGCATCGGCGTGGACAACGGCAAAAAGTCAAGAACCACGGCATGCACGGACAACGGTATGCATGGACAACGGCATGCACAACGGCGCCTGATACATCGGCATGCACCCACGGCCTGCAGGGATAAGCAAATCCCTGTGCTCACAAAACCATGCGGAGATTAGTGGCCAGCAGGGAGCGCGCGCCCCGGGGTGGAAGTGTGCAGGGAATTCCCCTCGAGGATGTGCATGTCCGGGGCGCCCTCCCCTGTGCTCCCAAACTAAGCCTAAAAGTCACGTCTATGTCTGTATCGATATATAGTGACTATATGGCTCCTAGCTTTAACTCAAAGACGGACGCGTCGTATTGCAATGCTAGCTTTGTTGATTGCGTCCCCCTCGAGCACGTCCTGAAGCAGAGGATGAACCCAAACTGCTCCCCCGCCCCCGCCCAAAGAGCACGGACTCTTCAACTCTGGTTTTAAAGGGTTTGCCCCTTTCATTCTGCAAATGATCAAATGGGCTAAAAGTGAGGCTAGCCAGTTAGCAGGCCTTATCTCTACAGCCCAATCGAGGTAGTAGCATTTTCAGTCCAGCCCAAACAGAACGTCTTTTGAGCACAGAATCTTTCCTATGGAATCCGCCAATGGGGCTCATCCAAGCAGCCCAACCCAAGAGCCAAGCAAGGAAAAATTGAAGTTGTCCGCACACGCACGCGCACGGCGCAGGCTGCCGCGGGGCATCGACTTCCTGAACAATCTGACGGCGGTCGCTGCTCCCGAGTCCCCGAAGCGAAGGCGCCACCACCTCTCGCCGGAGATGCCGCCGGGGACCTCATCGCCGTCGGCGGAGGCGTGGACGTGGGAGAACGCTGCGGCTGGAGCTGCCGCCGGGTTCGCCACCGTCGCCGCCCTCCACCCGCTCGACGTCGTCCGCACCCGCTTCCAAGGTAACCCCGCAGCCAACAGACTCTAGGGCTTAGGAGGCGCGGAGCGAAGATCAGTGACCGTGGTCTTGTCTTCGTGCAGTGACCGGAGGGAGGGGGTGGTCTGAGATCCCACCATACAAGAACACCGCCCACGCTGTGTACACCATCGCACGATCTGAGGTATCGTGTCCTACCGCATTTCTGCTACTGGTCAATGGATGCGTTGAAATTACAATAGCAATCCAGCAATGTGAATTGTATCGCAGCAAAGAAGTTTAGGTTTGTTTGTGTATGTGATGTTAAGGGTTGTTGACTAGCTCCAAAAAAGTTGGAAATGCACCTGGTTACTGTATTTAAGTGAGATTGCTGAAATTAGCTGCTTCGTAGTTGACAGTGTTACTTCAATTTGACTGTGGAAATGATCCTAGTTTGCCAAATTTGTGCTTGAATGTGCTTTGCATATAGCTGATGTAACATGTGAAGATATAATATGTGGTAATGTGCATTGTAACATTTTAGATTCATACAAAGGTACATACTTTATCAGGGTGTGCCATAATTTGGATGCCGTACGTATGAATTGCAAGTTACTGCTGGTGATTAACTTATGTACAGTACATATGAGAAATTGTCTGCTCCAAGAAGTTCGGTTCTTAAAAACTTTGCAGTTCAGAGTTCCACCCATTGTATCAATTGATGTCATCATACTTTTCTTGTCAGATCTGAACTCCTAAGAAATGAGTTTGTTCTGAACTTCTGATATATGAATTATGAGCTATGCTTATCTAATTGGCTTCTTGTAGGGCCTGAGAGGACTTTACGCTGGCTTTTATCCTGCGGTTCTTGGATCAACTGTTTCCTGGGGGCTGTATTTCTTTTTGTAAGTTCTAGTATTTCTCTTTTAAACAATTGTACTGTGGTGTTTTGTATGTGTTTTTCCAGTACTAAAGTAATCTTAATTAAACTGCTAATTTTGAAATTTTGAGCCCACTTGTTTGTTTCTCCTATCTCAAAACTCCAAAATGCTGTTCACCTATTTGGGTGCTTGCTGTTTACAAGTCCGAATTCTCCTTTATGCATTGCATTCACATTTCAACTGACATCAAGTGCATTCTTTTTTACAGTTATAACAGAGCTAAACAAAGGTATGTACAGGGCAACGATGACCAACTTCGTCCAGTCCACCATCTTGTCTCAGCAGCAGAAGCAGGTGCATTGGTCCGTAAGTTAACTTTTCTCTATATTTAACACTATTGTTCCGGTTTTTTTTACCTGTTTGTTCAATCGAGCACGAATGGGAGTATTAAATGTGCCTTTTTTCTGACCACTATCAACTTTTGCTTAGTGTTATTTATTCAGCTATATTGCCTTTCTTTCATTTACCTTAACATTTATTCATGAGACTACTTTTATTGTGACTATGCACAATACAGGTTTCCTTGTTTACAAATCCCATATGGCTGGTGAAAACAAGACTGCAACTGCAAACACCTGAACTTCATACTTCAAGATATTCTGGTTTTTCTGGTAATATGTGATTCTTTACAGTTCTTGCAACGTTGTAATCTTAAAGAAATGTTATGGGAATTATTAACTACAACTACAACTATGCACATAAACACAGATGCTACTGTACCAGTAGCCGTAACACTATGGATGCAGCTTTATATGAATTGTTTCTGCAGCACTTAGTGTTCATTCTTTGGCTGTTTTTGCTAACTTAATCGTGGTAAGGTCAGATGCTTTTAGAAGGATTGTGAAAGAAGAGGGATTTCTTGCACTTTATAGAGGAATCGGACCTGCCCTTTTGCTGGTATGTATGTTTATTATTATTTGGTTGTGTTTATGCTGATCTCCGGTGTTCGTTGTAAACCTATGCAACATAATTGCTAAGGGCATGATGCTTTTAGTAATGCTTACTAGAGTGCAGGCATATTGTGTTATTGTGCCATAATTAGATGAGTTTTGCGATTTCTGTTCTTTCTAGCTTTTCTCGAGGTATAGTCCTTTTGTGAGGCCTGAACTGAACAATCTGTGTTCATAATTTCTTATTGATGAGTGTTGTGATTTCTGTTTCTAGCATTTCTTATTGTTTCTCATGGATAGCTTTATGTTGTGGAGATCATGTAGTTATGGGTAAGGGAAAATTTAGATAAATATTGTTTTGTTTGTTTGGTATGCCTGTAACTGTCAGACTTGTGCATACTTGTAATTTGCTTCTTTTCTTTCTATTCTGAATGCTATACGCATATGAACTGTAAAGGTTAGTTGGATGTATTAGACTTCATTTGTGCATTAGTTGGCTTAGCGAGGGCACAAGTGTCTCACTATGTTATCATGTAGAATTCTTTACTTATTCGTTTTATGTTTTACATGGATGGTTGATGAACCTAATGCTTGGCTTTATGTTTCTTTATACTGTCATGGATGAAAGGTCACTCATGGTGCGATACAGTTCACGGCCTATGAGGAACTTCGGAAAGCTATGATATTTGTCAAAAGTGCACCAACAAAGACAGAGAACAGAGGAGAGGAGTCATTGGTATGATCTGATCAAATGCAATAAGTGTTTCATTCGGAAAAAAGAAGAAGCAGCAATAAGTGCTTAATTCAGTTTACTATGTTCAGTTTTTTTAACATTAATGGCTGCCCTATTCCACCCATTTAGAGAACTATGACATATAAGAGAATGTGAAGCACTTAGTTACAGAGATTGAAAGGTAGTGCAAGTACAGTTTTGTGCGGTGCCAGATTGCATGTTTACATCCTTAGCATTTGCTAGGCTTTTCCAGTAGTTCTGTCTCAGAAGATAATTTCTCCTCAAAAATCACATGATACACACCATCATGCCGGCTGTTACGATGCCTGATATGCCTTTGCCTCCATTTTAAACAGAATTCCATCGATTTTGCGGCACTCGGGGCTGGTTCAAAAGTAGCCGCTATTCTACTTACTTACCCTTACCAGGTAATATTTCTTGCTTCTGCTTATTCTAACCTGCTTAGCAGCACATTTCTGTGTTCTTACGATCATATCGATTGAAGTTTTTCTTTCTTTTTGGGATGTAAATTTGCAGGTCATCCGAGCCCGCTTGCAGGTTTCAAATTTGGAACTTCCTCATTTCCATTCCATTTTTGGGATTCTTCATTTTATATAATTTTCTCAAGCTTTTATCACTTGTAACTCTTGCATGGAAATTTTCAGCAACGTCCTTGCAGTGATGGTACTCCAAAGTACTCAAATAGCTTGCATGTAGTGAAGGAAACTGCAAGGTGAGAATTCATTTTCTGTTTGCATTTACATAATTTTTATAATCACATTGAACCATAATCCGATGCTGAATATTGTCCAGAATTTTGTTGTCTTGTTATGCAAAATGTATCTGTTGTGATCAGATTGAGGAATTGGTGTCCTGACCTGCTCTTTTGCAGGTATGAAGGTGTTCGTGGATTTTACAGGGGGATCACGTCAAACCTACTGAAAAACCTTCCAGCTGCTTCCCTCACGTTTGTGGTGTATGAAAATGTTGTGAAACTTTTCAGAGCGACCAAGGAAAAGACATAGTTAAAAGATGTCTAGTAGAAAGAGAGCTTGTCCTGCTAATCTGATTCTTCCGTTTCTGACCCATTCAGCATCAGACACAAATGGATGACAGTAGTAACTTGGTTCGGGCAAAATTTTGTTGTGAGGAACTTGTATTTTGTAGAGGAAAAACATTCTGTCGTGGGGAAATAATTCATTCAACATACGAATTACTTCCGTTGTCCCCGTTGCCTCAACATAATGTCTGCTATTTTACGTATGTTTTATATAACATACAAATTACTTTTATTGTCCCCGATGCCTCAACATAATAAATTGAGCAGACCAATAATGTAGAAACGCGAGCAAAAAGCCGAATTGAATTCCAGCCAGCACTGCATGAACATTTGGCAACCCAACCAATTCTCAGACTGGCAGGAAAGGATTTGCGCTAATCAAAGGGAAAACAAAAGAAATGGATGCATGAAATCTCACATGATACATAAACTGGATTCACAACATAGCTTCTGACATATAGGCACTCAGAATTGAGGCGATCAAACATAAGCATTCTTAGAACTAACCATCCCAAGTTCACCACATAACAAGAGAAGATGTTTCAGTACAGAAAACTAAGATATAGGTGGAATGCACTCTAATCTTCCTCCTCAGCCTCGTTCTCAGCAATGTTGAAGTACCGAAGCTCATAGACATTGCGGTCCTTGTTGGCAGCAATTACCCGTAGCCAGTCACGAACGTTGTGCTTCTTCAAGTACTTCTTGGTCAAGTACTTCAGGTACCTGAAAATGATAGAGAACAATATGATCAGACAAACTTAAACAAAACAACATTTTTATGAACTTGTATATATGACAGTCAAAATTTACTGTCCCATGAAGAGCAGCAACAAGTATCTATGTTGAAGAGCCGTCTGTTTAAAGCTTGAAATTACACTTAACATTTTGTCCTCAAGCATCACACTAAACAGTGGTACCACATAAACACTTGATGAAGCTCAAACTCAACAGCCCCTAAATTTCAATTGACGTTTACACTTAAAATCAACAGCCCCTAAAGAAATTGCATTCGGAAGCTCCAAATATACTGTTTTGCAATTCTTAGCTAAATAGAGTACATAACAAGAAATTGCCGTTTACCCAAATTGCATTCAGCCCCTAAATCAAGTACATACCAAGAAATTGCCGTGAACTGTTTTGCAATTCTTAGCTAAATAGAGTCGACATATAGGGCATCACAGTTACACAAGGTTTGCCGGCACTAACGAATTCTAATACATAATAGGGCTGCCACATCAAAGGGTTACTAATACACGTATGCCACAACATCCGGATTCATTCCGAACATATGGCATGGAAGAGTCAATCGCATAGATGAACTGCAAAATGGACGAATCCGAATTCATAAAAGTAAGAGCGGATTGCCTTATGACGAACAAACAGACCGTAAACTACACAGATCTACTCTCTTAATCACGGCATAAGAAACGGACTGAAGAACGATGAGCGTCGTATACCTCTTTGAGAAGGCCCCGTCGGAGGTGACCGTGACCTTGGTCTTCTCGCGGGAGACGGTGACGGCGTCGCCGAGGTTCCCGGCCTTGCCGCCGGCGACCTTGATGCGCTCCTGCAGGAACTTCTCCAGCGACGCGATGTCCATGATCTTGTCCTCCACGGGCTTGGTGCAGTCGATCACGAACGTGACCGACCCCTTCTTCTTGCCGCCCGCGCCGCCCTTCGCCGCCGCTGCCGCGCCGCGCGCCATCTCCTCCCTCTTCCTCCTTTCTGGCTGGTGAGCTCTTGGCTCGTGAGTGGCGGCGCGCAAGAGACTAGGGTTTTGGGAACGAGACGCTAGCTGAGGCTTGTAAGCTTTATATAGGTTTTTTGGGCTGCCATTCTCACCAGGCGGGCCGATTTGTTAGGTTGCGGGTTATTTGGTTGGGCTGGACGAGGTCTGGCAAACGAATATATGGGCTTCTCAGCTGTAGAGCTGGGCCGTTACTTGCCTTTCTGTTGGGTTGTAATCTTTGTTTTTTTCCTTTCTTTTTGGTTTCACGAAAGATAGAAATTGAGACATGCATACGCCATTCAATTGTTCTGGAAAATAAATTCAAAAAATTGTTCTGGAAAATTATAGTACCATAGCGCTGAATTATGACGTTATGGAGTACACGAACACGAATATGTACATTGTACGGAGATCATATTTCAGAATTCAGTTGAAAAACTACGTTCACTGTTCTCCACATGGCGTGTCATTAAAGTTCAGTGCTAAGAGCGTCCCCAACGGGGTCCTAAGAGGCAGCAGATATCAATTTTTTATGGTGAATAATGAGGAGAAAAAGTGTTGCTATTTAAGAGTTAACTCTTACTCTCTCCGTTTTTAATTATATGACGCCATTGACTTTTTTCGTTACTTTGACCCTTCGTCTTATTAATAAATATTTATGCAAATAGCTAAATGTATAAATTAATTTTAAAGTGTTTTTGATGATAGATCCAACAATATACATTTTACATTAAGCAACTAATTATTTTCACATATATTGTTGGTCAAAGTTCAACAAAAAAGTCAACGGCGTCATATAATTAAAAACGGAGGGAGTAGCAAAAATGAATCCCTGTCATGTGGACCCTACATAAAAAGATTCTCTGCAAGAGTTAGCGTTCTGCCTCTATCATTGGGCATGCTCTGATGCTTGGCTGCACACTTTGGACCTGATGCTGCATCTCGTAAGTTATTACTTACATTTTCTATGGCTGCCTGGGTGCGTTATACCAATTTATTAACTGAGCCTTTTTTACGGTACCTTATCTAATCCCGTAGAGAGGTGGGAGTAGAAATAAAATCAAGCCAGACAATTTATTAGGGAATCTAGTCATGTATCATAAGTTGTGCAGGGTTAATTTGGCACTTTGCCTAACATAATCGCTTCCAGCGGCCACCCTAGGAAAGCATGATCTTGGCCAACTTTCGTTACCTCGCCGTCATTCTCGTCCTGCGACACTCGTGGTTCACGGAGCAGGGTTCGCTCGCCGACTCCACGGCGCCAACCATTCTACATTCGGTGGCTACGCTGCAATTGCATTCGGCAAGACAGAAGTGGCGAATCTAGAATTTTAATCATGAGGGAACAAATTTAAGCGTATTGTTCATCAAAATTTAATTATGTATAGGAACCAAAATTGTAGACATCATTTTTTTTCATTTGTTTGCTCTCTCTTAAGCATTTAGGTTCAAAAATGTATAGTTGATAAGGTTTTATATGTATAACATATAGTATATGGTATATGTATAATTCCTCGCAAAAAATAGTATATATATCTAATAGTTTGCAAAAAAATTAGAGGGACGCTGTCCCCATGCACCCCCTTAAATCCGCACATGCGTCGAGCGCTTTGTACTATGGCGTACCCAACGTAGGAACAGAGGGACTAGAGGAGAAGGCAACATGATCCCCTGCCGTGAGGTCGCTGACATGTGGCCTCGCGCTCTGCCTGGTCCGCATGTCAGTGACCCACAAGGAGGAGCACTAAGGCAGGGGATCCGGTTGCAGAAGAAGGGGTTGCACTGCTAGCTCCCTCTGTAATTAGATTGGGAGGATATTGCATCTATTACACGAATTTACATCTCTGCCCTTGGTAGAAACTACTCCACCTGTTATCTAGGCCTCCAGGAAATGAAGGACCATATTTCTTAAGGGCACTGTAAATGATCTCCTAATAATTAAACTGTATTTTTTTGGCAATGAATTACACTATATTTTTCTAAACATATGATTATTACTTCTCATTATCTGTGGAGTTCACTTCGTTGTGCAATTGAATCATTGTTACCATGCATCTTCGACCCTCCAGCGAGGCAGTGATAGTCACCCATGTAACTGAAATACTATTAATACTTTATAGAAGCTTTTTATTCAATTTTTTGACCGGATTTTTATTCAAATTTCAACAACAACTTCTTATCTACTATTTCTTTATAAGTGCAACTACTGAAAGTCAGTTACTCATATTTCTCTAAACTCTCATGCAACCACATCATCTTTTTTTGTTTCCACCGTCTGATCATGTCCATTGAATCCCATCTAACCATTCGTTTATACTCACTCCATCCCCACATCATGCGGCAATGCCTGCCAACTTAACTTCCACTCCTCATTAGACCATCATGGCTAGCAATACTCTGTATTATCACCAACGATGTAGTTTATATCCATTTAATACCTTTTTATGCATTATTCCCCTGAATTCAATCTATTGCGTGACATATAACTCACTAATTTAATATTTCTATAAATCACTATCGACTGCTATATGATGGCTTCAATTTCTTTCCTTCATTCCTTTCAACTTCTGAAAAAAACGGTTCATGCGAATCAACAGTTTTTTTTTCCTCATCGTGCTCTGTTTGCAACTGATGGGATTATGGTCAGTCAAGACCACGCGAGGCAGCAGTTGCATACAGGGTCCAGCCGCTTGAAGTCATTGGGCGGGCACGTCATGTACGTCGCATTATCCAGGCAATACATGGGGCAAATCTTCGACTCTTTTGCCTCAGTGCCCTGGTTGTAGCAGCTGATCACCAGGAACCCTGCACGATTAAGAAAAGAACAGCAGTCAGGATGACAGAGCACGAGAACGATGAGCTAGCGAGAAGAGTTGGATGAAGAACAGAAGTGATAGGGTTTAAGATAGTTACCACACAGCACGAGAACCATCGAAACGTCAAGCTTGTTGGTCGCCATGTTTAGTAGCTTCTGCTGATGTTCTTTCTCTAGATGTGTTTATATAGGGCGCGTTCGGTGCCACTGTTTAGAGCCTCTAAAGTTTACCTCTAAAGAGAATCTTATTATTTAGGGGTATTAAATAAAGTCTAATGATAAAACTTTTTTACAGATGGGTACATCTTTACGAGACGAATCTAATGAGCCTAATTAATCTATGTTTTGCTACAGTAATGCTACAGTAAATATCGTCTAATCACGGCTTAACTACCCTCGTTAAATTCGCCTCGCGATTTAGAGGGAGGTTCTGCAGTTAGTTTTGTAATTAAAATTTATTTAAGACAAGATTCTTTTTGTTTAGACCCCTTTAAATTTTAGCTTCTAAAACACCGAACGCGCCCATAGGAAGCTTCGTCAAAATCCTGAGTTTCTTTTCCCTCGAAAACAAAGGGAAAGATCTTAGCTCTGTTATCTGTGTCACCATGTGAAGGAAGGTGCGTATGTCCACTCCAGTCCAGTCAGGAAAATCTGCTTTGACTTTGTGTTGCCTGTATATTCTCTGCTGACTTCCTCCCTTTGACCGTGCAGCTAAGCCCCGATCCAGCCTTCAACAATGTGCAACCTGTTCGTTTCGCTGCAGCTGCGGCTACGGCTGCAGAAAAATAACTGCGAACAGTGCAGCTGCTGCTGGAAACACTGTAGCTGCTGCTGAAGAAATAACTGCGAACACTGTAGCTGCTGCAAAATCAGCGAGACGAACACGCCGGTGGTCTGGTCTCTGGATCCAAGATGGTTAGGTCAAAAGATCATCACCAAGATGCGAGATCTATAAGGTTATGCATCCCAGTTCGACAAAAATGTTCTCTTCCAACGCGTTTGTGAATTATGGTATTGGCCTTGTGTTTACCTTGACTAGGAGACAACGAACTGAAATATATTTCTGACAGAGGTTCAATCTATTCATCGCCTGTAGTACGGTTGGATGCCAGAAAAAAGCAGCATGCTGCCATTCCAAGCAGAATGAGCAGTAGCCCACTCTTTCTTCAGTTGGTAGTTATATTTGGGGGTGTTCGTTTTCAGAGGTCTAAATTTTAGAGGAGTCACATCAAAGAGAAATTTGTTATTTAAAAGTATTAAATAAAGTTTAATTACAAAACTAACTGCAGAACCCCGGGTCTAATTCGCGAGACGAATTTAATGAAGGTAATTAAGCCGTGATTAGATGATGGTTACTGTAGCATCACTGTAGCAAAACATAGATTAATTGGGCTCATTAGATTCGTCTCGAAATGAGCATTCATCTGTCAAAAAAGTTTTGTCATTAAATTTTATTTAATGCTCCTAAATGACAAGATTCTCTTTCATTTTAGAGGTCTAAAATTTAGAGGGGAGAAAACGAGTAGGCCTGTCGAACGAACATATATGCTTCTCATCAACAAAAATAGACGGAAACTTACATTCTGTTGGGTTTCAGACATTTGGTCCGTCAAATGGCATACTATCTGAATCAGTAACATTTCTTTTTCTTTTTCTTTTTGGTTCCAGAGTAGATGGGAACTGAACACCAGTTTCTGAAAAAGTATAGTACTTTGCAGCTTCCTTAGCAAGTTCTGGACTGCATAACCACAGGTTTGTGACATTGTGCGTCTACTTTCGAAAGATCATAGTAGCAAGGTTTGTTCCATGAAATTTGTATTTTGTAGTTAAATAATAGTATTATTTTCATTATCTTATTCCTGTATTTAGGAGTGCAAGACGGAACTTCAATCTTTGGTCATGTCTCCCAATGAAATCACACATACCCTACTGAATCTTTTTGAATAAATACTGTAACTCGTTTATTTTTACGAACAGGCACGCATACAACTGAACTGTTTCATTCAAACAGCAAGATCTATCATTCTCATGGTCTCCTCTGATCATGCAAGAAACAGTGAGTGAACAGAATTTTCAGTCTTAGGACTTCAACTGCACTTCACCGGCTGCCCGTCGTTCAGGAAGATGGTGCAGCCGTGAAAGGAGTCTTGGCCTAGCGGTTAAGGCATCCGAGTAACACCTTTGAGGTCCTGGGTTCGACTTCCGGTGGGAGCGAATTTTCTAGGATTTAACGGCATTTGTGCTTTCAGCGGTAGGCGACGTGGCCGTCGACAGCGAGGCGCCAGTGGTGACTTCGGGAATCTGGAGAATTTGCCGGCTCAGTCTTCGAAGATGCTTATAGAGGTAGGGTTTGTGTATGTGCGTTTATAGAGGTGAGTGTGCGTACGTTGTGAGTGTCTGAGTTGTACTGTGTAATTTCTCATAAAAAAAAAAAAAAGTATATGGTGCAGCCTTTCTTCTCGACGACGCAGCAGTTGCACGCAGGATCCAGGTGCAGGTCGCCGGTGGACTTGCACGTCATGTACGCCACATTCAGGCAGTACATGGGGCAGAACCTCCCCTGCCCTGCCTCTGAGTTCTTGATGCAGCAGCCGTCCACCATGAGCCCTGACATTATCCACAGAAGAACACCACTCACTCATGCATGACGAGAGAGAATAGTTGGATTGAGAAGAAAGGTAGGTAGAGAGTAGAGGCGGCTACCGCACAGCAGGAGAACCACTGGAAGAGCAAGCTTGTTGATTGCCATGGTTTGCAGCTTCTGTTCATCCAATGTCTATCCAAGAGTGATGTGCTTTATAGGAAGCTGGGACATGGCTTCTTCAGCTGTTCTGTCATATACTCTACTGAAGATATGTATTTTGTGTGAAGTTGGGACACGGCCTCTTCAGTCAGCAAAATCAGTTTGATTTTGCGTCACGTATATCTTTGCTGACTTTCTTCTGTTGACTTTTTAGGTAGGAGTCTGAGTGCTGCTCCAGCATCCGTATTGATGGTCAAGTCAAAAGATGATCACTATTGTTTTTTCTTGAATTTCTTGAAGTGTTGTTTACCGAGATTCAGATATATGGGTTTAGATTCGTTGACTTGAAGGAAATGGAGATAAGTTATCTGCTTCCACAATTGACGGTGCAGTTTTTTGTCGATTTGGACCACTCAATTTTGCGACAACTATTATAGCAGAGGTAGAAAAACAAGCTCTACAGGTGAGCATAAT
The DNA here is from genome assembly GCA_007726485.1 of Eragrostis curvula. Classification (NCBI taxonomy): domain Eukaryota; kingdom Viridiplantae; phylum Streptophyta; class Magnoliopsida; order Poales; family Poaceae; genus Eragrostis; species Eragrostis curvula. The sequence goes on from CM017443.1 coordinate 10,086,258, forward strand.
GCATATCAGGAGTGTTCATTCCTGCTTCGACTCGGTTGTCCGAAGATGCGGCTGCTGCTGCTACTACTACCGCTAACTGTTACACTTGTCTTTTTTTTCTTAACTTTAACTATGAAACGCATCATCCATTAATCCTTCATAAACAACCGTAAATGAACACTGCATAGGAAAATGGAAAGTATTCTGCTGTGTGGTGCTGCACATATATGCCAGAATTGGAAACGCAGAAGGCAGAACAACCATTCCAAGTGCATACACCAGGCGCAGCCGCGCAGAATGAGACCGTAACACGAAGTGAAGCAGCAGTGAAGAATGGGACGCGTCACTGGGTGCGTTCGGCCCCTTTAAAATTTAAAAGGGTCTAAACTAAAAGATTTTAGTACTAATAAAGTTTACTGACAAAACATTTTTACAGATGGGTACATCTTTACGAGACGAATCTAATGAGCCTAATTAAGCTATGTTTTGCTACAGTAATGCTACAGTAACCATCGTCTAATCACGGCTTAACTACCCTCATTAGATTCGTCTCGTGAATTAAAAGAGGTTCTGCAATTAGTTTTGTAATTAAATTTTATTTAAGATAAGATTTTTTTAGTTTAGACCCCTCTAAATTTTAGAGGGGCGTGCGCCGAACGCACCCACTGTCAGGAGGGCCTGAGGTCGTATACTAGGGCCCTGTTCGTTTCTTTTAGCGCTAAATTTTGGAGGCTTTTAAACAAAGAGAATCTAGTACTAAATAAAGTTTAATGACAAAACCTTTTTACAGATGGGTACATCTTTACGAGACGAATCTAATGAGCCTAATTAATCTATATTTTGTTACAGTCATACTACAGTAATGCTACAGTACCATCATCTAATCATTGCTTAATTATCTTTATTAGATTCGTCTCGCGAATTAGACCAGGGTTCTGTAGTTAGTTTTGTAATTAAACTTTATTTAATATAGCTTATTTAGAGTTTAGACCTCTATAAAATTTAGACCCCCATACGCCGAACATCCCTTAGTTAAGCCGAGAACAACTACTAGGATCTAGGGATAGAGACGTGACGTTGATCGAGCAAGGCCAATAAGAGCAAGTATTATAAACGAGGTTCAGCCGGCGCAAACCAATCAGGAAGAGAGAGAAAAGAGGGGAGAGAGAGAGAGAGCAGCCGATGTTTCATGAGTCGCCGGCAGGGAGCGGGCGAAAACGTTTATCTTAACCTGTTCGTTTCGCTAAAAATAACTGCGAACACTGTAGCAGCTGCAGAAACACTGTAGCTGTTGCAGAAGAAATAACTGCGAACATTGTAGCTGCTGCAAAGCAGCCGCTGCTTTTGCAGCGAGACGAACACGTATAGATTGCTCCCCATCTGGCTTAAGTCATTAATCAACCGTGGGGTCCGCCACCAGAAATTTGCAGCTCGGTCGCACGTCGCCCGCAAGCGGGCTAAACCATAAACCATAAATCCTGCTCTAAGCCAAGCCAACACAAACATGAGACAAGCCTAACAACTAATTTCCCACAACAATTTGTATAACGCGCGGCTGCTAGAAACAATACTTTATCTTTGATGGGCCCACCCACTTCCTCGTCTCTCAGCACCCCGAGCTGTTGACCACCACGCGCGGCGCCTCGCGCGTGGGTTGGAGCCTCAGCTGGCGTGCTCAGACGGTCGACGGCAGACACGACGAGGTAGGCTTTCTCTCTCCTCTGCCTCAGTTTATTTGCTGACGTGTTGGTCGAATCGACCGCTATTAGGCCTGCTCTTAGCAGTCATTGACGCCAAGTCTCCAGTACATTCTTTCTTGAAGTTCCTGAAGACCTAGGCGGTCGGTTTGGTGAAACTTCCACTACTTGCACTTTTGATGTTCTGGACCTTAGATGTTTGTAACTGGTATAAATTCCTAATAAAGTTTGTTCAAATAATGTGACGACGGTTATCTGTTTATTCATTGCTAGCTCATAATCCAGCCACGTCCTTATGAAAGATGCATCTATATATTCTTGTTCACCATATATTAGTTTCCACATAACAACATACATGGGGCACCGGCCGCTAGCTGTTACAAGGGAGTCACACTCCCGCCGCATTATTCAGTCCAAACTGTGCCTACAAAGTACAAACCATGAGAAGAAAGTGCACTCGATTGGCTGGCTATTCCGTCTTGCCGCACTTGTTCCTAGTGCCGTTCTTCAGGTGGAGCTCGCAGTTCTCGCCGTCTTCAGGCGCGCAGACGCAGGCGCACCCGTCCAGCTTCCCCGGGTAGTTCTTGCAGGTGATGTACCCGGGCTGGAAGCAGCGAACCAGCGAGCAGTCTACCGCCTTGGCACCTCCTACCTCGCCAAACACGACGAGCCCTGAGAGATCGATGAACAAGACGATAAAAAGATTACTCAAGTGTGTTAAAAAAAAATCATGGTCAGGATTTTCTCATCATCAAGAGCGACGCAAGACACGACGACGCAAGCGTTTGAACGTACCGGAGAGGAGGAGGACGAAGGTGAGTGAGAGATTCATGGAGACAGCCATGGTTGTGACAGAGAGGTAGGAGGCCGGGTGACTACGAGCTGGCAGGAAGGCAGTTCGCGCCCGGGTCTATATAAGCAAACAAGGCCAAAATGCAGACGAGAAACCACTTATCAGCTGCCGGGTTTGTGCGTCTTCAGCTAATTAATCCGTCCGGATCCGCCGCTTCCATTGACTCGCCGTACGTACGTACGTGCCAAGAGTGGTTTGCTTGATTTGACGCAAACTCAGTCGCCGAATGAGCATGTGGCCTAGGCCATTTCTGCGAAACTTACGTCTTCTATTCCTTCCGTCTCAAAATAAATGTCGTTAAACATAATGTTTGACTCTTCGTCTTATTTAAAAATATATTTAAATATAAAAATAAATATGTCATAATTAAAATATATTCAATGATAAAATAAATTGTAAAAAAATAAATAAAATTTGCATAAAATTTTTAAATAAAACGAGTGATAAAAAAAATCAACAGCGATATCTATTTTGAAACAGAGAGAGTAGTGGCTTATTTTGCACTGATCAGACTTGGCATCACTGCACCGAGAATGCGGTGGATACTGAAGTTCCGGTCAGCATATCCTGCGTATTTCTGCTTCGTTGCAAATCTGTTGGCCACCTAAATTGATCAAACTGTCGAGTTCACACTGGATCTGGGTATTGAACAATATGTTACTGCTTAGGGGCATTGACATTTGGCTAGCTAGTGGCAATGAGCACTGTGCATCAAAAAAATGTCTCCAACAGAGTAGGCAATGATCAAGGCATTTTTGCCTTTGAAGAGAGAGAACATGCAGAAATAGACAATCTCTCTCCTCAAATGCATTTTGTGGCAGCTGTGCCCGCTCGCTCCCATCCGCTCCCGCCGCCGCGCCCCGCCCTGCATGCGTCGACGCGCGGCCGCCACTCGTCCTGCTCCCGCCGTCGCGCCCTGCGCTCCCCACAAGCCTCGAATCCCCAATCTTCGCAGGAGCGCTGGAGTACAAAACTCTCTTGCGAACACCCTCGACGTGATCTTCATCAACTTCCGCAGCCCAGCTCGCCGGAAAACGAGTTTTCCCCACCGCCATCGCCGGACCAAGCCGCCGCGCTCCTTCTTCCGCCTCTCCTCCTCGATATTATGTGCTACGGTGAGCTTCGCCTAGCTGCGCTGATGCTTGTGCTCCCGCTCCCTCCCCTTCTCGTCCATCCCCTCGGCCGGAACGCGAGCCCGACGTTCCTCGTGCGCACAACTGCCTCCTACAGTTCCTCGTGCGCACGTTCGCACGAGCTCCTCGCGACCCAGCCTCCTCTCGACGTGAGCCTTTCGCTCTTCCGTGAGACCCGCACGTCGTCCGAGCTTGCCGCTGGATAATGGCCATCGCACCCAGGAGGCGGAGTTCGGCGTGCGCGTGGCGGACGCGTGGCAGGAGGAGGAGCTCGGCGTGCGCGTGGCGGAGCTCGACGCGCGCGGTGCGAGGCGGAGCTCGGCGTGCTCGTGGCGCGCGTGGAGGAGGGCCTGCTGCGTTGCCGGTGCTCCGAGAACATGGCTTGTTGTTCCCGGAGAACGCCGTCCGGCACTATCAGTTTCCGTAACCTCCGCCGCCGCGTCCCAAGCGGATTGTGCTGGTTCGTCATGGCGAGAGCAAGGGCAACGTGGACGAGTCCGCCTACACGCGCGTCCCCGACCCGGAGATCCGCCTCACGGACAAGGGCTCACCAGCCGCCGCCTCAGTCCGCCGCCGACGTCTACGACCGCATCACCGGCTTCCGTGCAGCACTGCAGCGCGCAGGTCGAACGGGGAAGAGCCGAGTGCCCGTGCGGAGGCGCACCGCGTGCAGCATGCAGCGTGCGTGCAGCGGGTTCGCGCCGTTGCGGACGCGCGCGGGGCCAGCAGGGCACACGACGGCGGCGGCGCGTGGCGCGCGGGACCAGGGACGGCGAGGGTGTCATCGGCGCGCCGGGGCCAGCTGCGGCAGCGCGCGGGACGAGCAGGCCTTTGCCTTTGCATCTTCTCTGTTGGAGACTTCAACAAAAAGTGCTGCTTGTTTTACTGTGCACTGAAGGCAAAAGGACATTTGCCTCTCCAAAATGGCTGTGTTATTGTTGGAGTCAGTGTAAGCATGCATGTTCCTTCCTAGATACGCGCATGCAGCCATGCAGGGCATTGAAAATTTCAAGTACGGTAGGGCAAGGTACTGTCTTTTTTTTTGCGAGGGAGTCATCGGCGCGCCGGGGCCAGCCGGTCAGAAGATGAAGCGAGAGCGATCCAACGATCAACCGCATGCATCTGATCTAAAGAGCATCGAACCATCAGTAATGGTATCATGCATGACATCACAGCTGAGCTGACCTCTTGGATCAAAGCAAACAACATAAATTTAATTTGGGAAATTCATTGGTGTGGGCTCCCAAGCCCCGCTATCTAAAATATGATTGCTCAGGCATGCATGTTGCAATTTTTTTAAAACAGAAAATCATATTATTATTTTTTTGCAATAGAACAGAAAATCATATATGTAATTTATATAGCACATATATTGAGTTACATAAACCTGCAAAATATTAGTATTTCAAAATTGTCTTCCATATCCAGATTCAAAAAACATAAGTAGCACTATTTGTAGATGATGAACAGTGCCGGGTTGATTCTTTCTCATTTTGTTCCTCAACATTTTGGATGAATTCGATGCTGAAATTTTACATATATACTTGAGTTCATGTGTACTGCACACGAGTTTTAGACAAAATTTTGAAATATGTTGCAACATGCAAATCGCTAATGGAGACACTACGGGAACTTATTATTATTCTCTTATTGAAAATCAAGGTCACAAGAGATCCGTTAATCCTTGAAATTCAAATTTATTGTTCATCAACCCACACACCGTGCATACACACATACACACACAACAAACAGCAGGGACGAGCATGCAATTAGCAGTCCATTAGCCTCTAATACTCCTGCGCCGTGCAGTTGTACGAGGAGCCGCTCTGGAGGTGGAGCACGCAGTTCTTGCCGTTCCTCGGCGCGCACTGGCAGGCGCACCCTTCCTGCTGCTCCGGGTAGTTGTCGCAGGTGATGTAGCCGCCCTGGATGCACTGCACGTTGCACTCCTTATCTGCCGCTGTCACGCCGATCTCGCCGAGCACGACGAGCCCTGCACCCAGCACCACGCAAAGCATCAGACCAAGCTCAAGGTTCGGTCTCGAGTGACAAGGACCACATCTGTGTATTGTACAAGAACAGAGGAGCTAGATCTGCGGAGTTTTTGGCCGGCGTACCCGATAGAAGGAGGAGGGTGAAGGCGAAGGAGAGCTTCATGGAGGCCATTTTTCTCCGCTTCACTTTTGCTTTGTTTTGATTGCCGTGTATGTTCCAAGGGGTGCAGATCGATGGGTTTATATAGGAAGTGGCCAGGTTACTACTAGCTCATCGCCGACGATGCAAGGCCACTTTCTCTGACGAACGACGTAGCGTGCGATCCATTGCTCGATACAGCGTTGCGATGTGGAAACAAACGCGATTGAGCACGTATCTGCTCTGTTAGCTGATGCCATGGCGCCTATCCTGGAGTGCCATTTTCTTGTCCACTAGCAACAGGTCAGAGAGCGAAATGGGAATGATTTACTTCCCTTTTTCGTTACAAGGGAGAAAGACTATGTGCCGACTTATTTGCCTCTTGTCGTTAGGTTAAGCTTTTCAGGTGAACTAGTCGGTACATGGAAACTCGATAATCATGTCGCCAGAAGGATAAGTTGTGACAAAACCACTAGCTATTGTAAATGTTTGCAGATCTCGAGAGCATGGCGAATCTCTTTAATTTAATTTAAGTCCAATAGAGCTTTGCCCTTCAAAAGATGCAGGAACTCAGATGGAATGGCTGAAATCCATGGCTGATTACAAAATTTCCATTGCATCGTCAAAATACTGAGAGGCTAACAGTAGGACTTGCTTAATTAGAGCCTTATCCAAGTTCAGATCAGCATTGCCGTCATTTAAAGGAAAGATAAATAATTAAAAATTCGGATTTTCGGCTACAGAGCTTCCTGATAGCTCCATCTCAGAAGTCAAGGTTGAAACTTTTCAAAATTTCCATTGCATCGTCAACTGCAGTAAACGTTTTAAGAACGAATTGAACTTGAATAGTAACACGAGCAATATAGGATCGAGTAACAAGCAGTAGACCCTGTGCTGCTCGTTATTACAGAACAACATTCATCGCCTGAAGAACACACCCGTGCAAACTTGAAACAAGAATGGAGCGCGTCTTCTTCTTCACCGGCCTCTCCAACACCGCCTAGCCATGCCGTTGGACATGTGGACGAAGCAGTGCGGGCCGTCCGGCGGCGCGCACATGCAGTCGCACCCGGGGATCTGCTGGCCTGGGTAGTTCCTACATGTGATGTGCCCTTTTCTCACGCAGGAGACATTGCAGACCGCTTCAGTGGGCTCAACCACTGCCCCTAGTATCAGAAGTCCTAGACACAAAAGACCAATCTTTTTGTCAGAATATGTTGAGCTGAAACGAATGAACAAACGAGAGATGCATTGTGAAGTGGCGCATCTACCGAAGATGAGGACGGTTGCTGCTTGGGGGAAGTTGATGGACGCCATGCCGCTTGCTATTAACAGTAGCTAGCCAGTAGTAACAGAGCAGCAGCAGTAGCGTAGTAGTATGAACTATTAGCTAGCAAACTTCAGTCTCTATCGGCAAACTGAAACTTGCATGTTTTATATAGCAAATGCGGAAGGTTTAGCCTCCACTAGACTAGATGCACAGTCTTCCTCCCAGTTTTGTTTTAAGTCATGATAAACCCCAGACTTCAGCTTGTACTAAATTGTGTAACTTTTTTTTAACCCAATCTTATTCGAACGCTGACATTGTTCCCTTTGCAAATCGATGAACTGACCGTTACCCTTCCCAGATCTGTAATATTTTTAAGCCCCATTTTGGCTTGCTCGAACTCGTTAAATAGCATGTACTCCCATTGTTTCCTCTGCAAATTGATCAGTGTTTCAGGTCTGGTCGTGGTTTTCACACTGAATCTCCGGAGGCTGAGAGGAAACCAACAACACTGACAATCTTTATCATAATGTTTGATCAACAAGTGAAGTCACCGTGTTTGCTTTATAAGCATAGCAATTATCAAATTAATAGGAGGAAAAAAGAAATAAAAATTATCTGCCAACATTATTAATTGAACTTCATCCATGTTTATATCACTTCAAGGAAATTGTAATTATTAATTTATTGAAAAAAAGGTAGAGGTCTGGTTACAGTTTTCCAGGTAGTCTCAACTTTCATTACAATCTTACAGTATTTTGGAACTGCCTTAAATAACACACAACCAAGCGAAAAACAGGAAGGAGGCACGTCTTGTTTTCTTGTTCACCCGCGTTTCCAGCACCGCTTAGCCGGTCTATTAGGGAGGTGCACAACGCAGCGCTTGCCGTCCGGCGGCGCGCATGGGCATGCGCACCCATAGAGCTGCTTGCCAGGATAGTTTCTGCATGTGATATACGCATCCTTCACGCAGGCGACGGTGCAGACGGCTTCAGTGGGGTCAACTACTGCCCCTAGTATCAGAAGCCCTTCATTTACAAGACACACGTACAAAAAAAGAAAAAAATCAGTAAAAAACATGATGAACTGGAGGGATAGCAATGTGAAATTAACGGTGGAACGAGGTATATCTACCGGAGATGAGGACGATGAGGGACAAGTTGTTGGACGCCATGGATTCAGTTGTGTGTGGAACCAGTATGCATTAGTATGCTGTGCTTTCTGTCTCTATCTTCAAATCTTGCATAGAGCTTGACGTTATATAGCAAACGGAGAAGGTTTAACCTTCACCAGATACACTTTCTTGCCGTTTTTGTTTAGATTATGCAGCATCGGTAGACCCCCAAACTTCAAGTTGCACTGTATGGATAAGAGATAACGTTAAAGGGTGCCTCGGCTTCCTTCAACTTGTAAGTCAACGATAGAAATAGCAATCAACATCTCAGTTTATTATTTCAGCACCCTCAAAAAGGAAAATTCATTATTGCTGGCTGCATGTGCCTTGCTGTGGAAGGGCAAGCAAGGTGCTGACTTTGGCAGAGGTCGCTGATGGCCTGGCCCATTTTTTTTTTCTTAAAAGAACTATGTTGATGTTGTGGTCTTGTGGACTAAATTTTGCTTCAAATAATTCTTTTGTTTGAAAATAGAAGAAAAAAAGGTTTGACTCAGTTTCATATAGAGCATTAGTGGCATTAGCGGTGAAACACTACAAGATTTGTTGCAATCCCCTACAGTTTTCCTACAAATGGGTGACAGTTTTCAATGTATTTACCAAATAGATTTGAAAACTGTAGGGAATGAGTTTGTAGGGAATTTGCTAAAACTGTTAGGAAATATGAAAAATTGAACTACAAAACTGTCAGCCACTCAAAACAAATGTACTAAACTCTAAGAACTGTCGGCCACTTATGCTCACACTGTAGGGAATTAGCTCAAATCGCGTAGTGAAAAGTCATATTGTAAATTTTAGGCTAGCATTATAGAGCTTATTTTCCCTGATTAGCACATCCTTCTTCTGCTGCAACTCAATAGACATTCAGAGTTTCAGGCCTTAGGAAGCCGCGGATGACACACCAGTCAAATAAATTGGCACTGTCAAAGGTTAGATCTCATGTGCCGGAACCTATCAACCCGGGATTGAGTCATTGACTTGATACATGTGTTTATATTTACGGCTAAGTCTTGCTGCGGTAGTGGCGACACGCGTGTCAACAGCGAAGCGCTTGCGCTTGTGTTGTGTCGTAGTGACGGGGTGAGTGTGGTTGTGCAAATATATGCGTATGTGGTGCGTTTTTGTTGTGTTGCATAAATATTCCTCAATAGTGCTCCAGCTAGTGTCCAGCGAGATCAAGGTGGAGTGAAAGGATGGACGGCGGCTCCGGGCCGCCGTTGCTGGAGACGGATGCGACTGCACCCAAGTGCCCAGCGATTTCTCGCGATGCTCGCGCCCAGCAGCAGGTAAGCCCTAGTTTCTTTTCCTCCCCAAACTCGAATCTTGTTTCTGCTTTGAAAGAACTGAAATTGTTGATCTGTATAGCAAATTAGCAATAGGATGGTATATTTTGGAACTTCTATTTGTAGAAACTGACCAGGAATAATTTTTCTAGGGAATCAAAGGAAAACCAAAAAGAAAGACATTGTTTCTTTTTACAAGGATGTGCCTACTGAAGGGGAAGGGGAAGATGTTTTGGTTGATCAAAATTCTCAATTAGATGCAACTCTAGCAGCAGCTCCAGATGTATTACAAGATGAAGCTACACTTGCACCCAAAATTAAGAGGTTAAATTCAGATGGTAGTGTTTTGATTGTTGAACGTGATCCTGGTTTACGAGGTTTGATTCGAGACTATGCTGTTAATGAACAAGATCGAGCTCGCAGAATATATGTATGCTTGGCTATCAATTTGTGAAGGATAAGTATCCATATTCAGGTTCAAAGTCTCATCCACGTTGCTTTCAAGCGCATTGGTTCAAAGAGTTTTCTTGGTTAGAATATTCACCTGCAAAAGATGCCGTGTTCTGCTTTCCTTGCTATTTATTTTCTAAGAAACCATCTGGAAGGGCAGGATCAGATGTTTTCATAGTGAAGCTTTTAAATCCTGGAAAAAGGTGAAAAGTGGAAAGGAATGTGCATTCTTATCTCACATGGGAAGTGATAGCAACTCTGCTCATAGTTACAATGTTACATGTTACGACAATCTGAAGAATCAACTTGGGCATATTGATAATATGGTGAAGAAGCGGACAAGTCTAAAAGTCAATCGGAATAGGCTTCGACTAAGAGTAACAATTGATACAATCCGGGGGTTAGCATTTCAAGCTTGTGCTTTTCGCGAATATGATGAATATGAAGATTCAAAAAACCAAGGTAATTTTCTTGAGATGGTGAAGCTACTAGCTGAATATGATGATGAGGTCAAGGCAAATGTATTAGGCTGTGCTCCAGGCAATGCAAAGTATATCTCACAAACAATTCAGAAAGAAATCTTTGATATTATGGCTTCTAAAGTGCAAAAGTTAATTTGTGATGAAATTGGAGATGCAAAGTTTTGGTTGATCGTTGATGAATCAAGAGATGAATCTAGAAGAGAACAAATGGCACTTGTTGTTCATTTTGTTGATAAAGATGGTTTCATTGGAGAGCGCTTTCTAGATATCGCTCATGTGCATGATACATCATGAGCAACTCTTAAGGAAGAATTATGCCCTTTGTTATCTCACCATAAATTGGATGTTCAGAATATAGGGGACAAGGGTATGATGGTGCTAGCAACATGCGTGGAGAGTGGAATGGGCTTCAAGCAAAGTTCATGGCAGAGTGTCCTTATGCATATTATGTCCATTGCTTTGCTCATCAACTACAACTAGCTCTTGCTGCTTCAATTAAGAAAGTACATGAGATGCAGAATTTTTTTGATCATCTTACATTTGTGATCAATTCTGTTGTGTCTTCTAGTAAGAGAAATGATGACTTGCATGCTAATCAAGTGGTTGAAATGGAACATCTCATTGAACTTTGTGAGCTAGAAACTGGGAGTGGAGCTAATCAAATTGGGACTTTGAAGCGATATGGTGATACTAGATGGAGCTCACATTATGATTCAGTGTGCAGCCTTTTGAAATTGTACAAACCTACATACTTGGTTCTGAAGGATATTGCTAATTCACCAAATACAATAACAATTAAAGGGAAGGCTGCTGGTGCTCTTAGATTGATGATAACATTTGAGTTTGTATTTATCTTGCATGTTGTAAAATAAATTATGGGAATCACATAGCTACTTTGTAAAAAGCTGCAACTCAAGTCTCAAGATACTGTGAATGCTATGGATGATGTTGCAACCATAAAAAAATTGATTCAGGTTTTGAGAGATCAAGGCTGGAACAAGCTTGTTACTGTTGTGACCTATTTTTGCAGCAAGCAAGGAATTGTTGTTCCAAATATGGGAGATCGCTATGTGGATTTTATTAGGTTGAGAATCACTACAACTGCAACTACAGACCGTGCATTTTCTGTAATGAAACTTGTGAAGACTAGGCTACGAAATAAAATGGAAGATGGATTTCCAAGAGATTGTTGGTACTCTATATTGAGAAAGAGATGGCAACTAAGATCACAACGGATTCAAGTATCGATGATTTTGATGCAGTTAAGGAACACGCGGTTAAATTAAAGACTAAAGTAAGTTAGATTGATCCTTTTGCCAACTATCTTTTGTATGAATAATCATGGTCCTGTGAATTGTTAGAATACGGTGCGAATTAGCATTTTTTTTTCAACCAAAACACAATTGTTGTTCATATGTCTTATGGACGACCGCCTCCCTGGATTTCTTGTCCAGCTCCAGCCACTGATAAGCGGTGAATCAAACCAATGACTTCTGATTATTTGAAAGCTTGCAAGATGCATGTGTTATACGAACTATTAAGTACCTGTTCGACCTCAGCCAAGTTCAGGACATAATGGTAAATTATTCCAACTGAGAAATGGATAACTATGGAACAACGCACTGATCTTGTTACAAAGTTCTATGTCAGCTCCATTTCAAAGCTGACCAGCACCTTGCAACATTTCAGATTATTACAGTGAAACGAAAACAGTTAAGTGAAAGCTGACAACTAAAGCAGTCGTGGGACGCAGTGACCGGCAAGCAGAGCGCTATTGCTTGCTATTTTATTGCAGAACAGAAGCAGACGTCTTCGGCACTATGGAGCGCCAGGGGCGGTGTTGATGTCGGCTCCAGGTGCGGTGTTGAGGGCATATGCTCCAGAAGCGGTGTTGACGTTCTTGGCTCCAGAAACAGTGTTGACGTCCGCACCAGGAGCAGTGTTAACGTATGCTCTAGGCGCGAGGTTGACGGCGACTCTAGGAGCAGTGTTGACGTATGCTCTGGGTGCGAGGTTGACTGCGGCTCCAGGCGCGGTGTTGACGCCGGCTTCTGGAGCGGTGTTTTTGAGGTATGCTCGGGGCGCGAGGTTGACTGCGGCTCCAGGAGCGGTGTTGACGTCGGCTCCTGGCGCAGTATTTTTGAGGTATGCTCCGGGCGCGAGGTTGACTGCGGCTCCAGGGGCGGTGTTGACGCCAGCTTCTGGAGCGGTGTTTTTGAGGTATGCTCGGGGCGCGAGGTTGACGGCGGCTCCAGGAGCGGTGTTGACGTCGGCTTCTGGCGCGGTGTTTTTGAGGTATGCTCCAGGCGCGAGGTTGACGGCGGCTCCAGGCGCGGTGTTTTTGAGGTATGCTCTGGGCGCGAGGTTGACGGCGGCTCCAGGCGCGGTGTTGACGTCGGCTCTTGGCGCAGTGTTTTTGAGATATGCTCCGGGCGCGAGGTTGACTGCGGCTCCAGGCGCGGTGTTGACGCCGGCTCCTGGTGCAGCGTTTTTGAGGTATGCTCCGGGCGCGAGGTTGACGGCGGCTCCAGGAGAGGTGTTGACACCGGCTCGTGGGTCGGTGTGGACGAATGCTCCGACCGCGAGGTTGGCGGTGGCTCCAGACGCGGTGTTGACGTCGGCTCCTGGCGCGGTGTTTTTGAGGTATGCTTTGGGCGCGAGGTTGACAACGGCTCCAGGAGCGGTGTTGACGTATACTCCAGGCGCGGTGTTGACATCAGCACCAAGAGCGGTGTCGACGTATACTTCGGGCACGAGGTTGACGTCGGCTGCTCCAGGCGCGCCGTTGAGCAAGTATGCTCCACGAGCGGTGGCTCCGACATGCTCAATCGCGCCCAGCATCAGAAGGCCTGCTATACAGCACACGAATGCATGATTGCGTCAGATAGGCATTCGCTACTATTCCGATTAAGAAAGTCATGAGTGAAGAGATAATTCAAATGGAAAAACTAATGCAATGCGGAGTTCATGAAATTGATCGAGCATCGATCTACCGGAGAGCAGGACGGCGGCTGCGAGGGACATGTTCCGGGAGGCCATACTGCTTGCTCTGTGGTACTAGTAGGTTGCACTCCTGTACTGTGTCTGAATGAATTTGCATAGAGCTTGGCAGCATGGGTTTATATAGCAAGTCGAGAAGGTGGATGGCTGCGCGCGCGGTTGGACGGATGGTCACGGGTGACTGAAGTCCAACTTCTCGCCGACGTGAACTTCGTCAAGTGTTTAGATGATCACGTTCCCGTCATTTCCCTCCACCAGGTAGTACTTGCGCAGTTGCGCCCTCCCCAGCCTTTTCGATCCACGCAGCATTGTGCATCCCAAATTTCAATAGTTCCCAGGCTTGTACTTAGAGTTGAGTTTTTGATGACCGGGTAGCCTAATTCAGTGTCACATGTCACAGATCACGAAGATAATTTAGGACACCAATAAAGCTAATGGCCATCTCTAAGCTAAAACACCAAAAGGATCAATCGGTACATAAGTTTCGTTTATATATCAATTGTTTGGAGTAGAAAGAATTCAGAGGAATCCGTGCCTTCTCCCTCCATTACTTGTAGCGGTATGGGCTGTTTTTTTACTTAACTATTATTAATAATCTGACTATAAATAATAGTAATAATGGGTAATAATATATTAACATGCATAGTGTATTTTGAACTCTCTATTTTATAATGATGCTTGTGTGAATTTTACCACGTTTATCATCACGCGAGGTTAATTTATAGTTTCTTTCTATTCACGCAACATTGTGCATCCCAAATTTAAAAGAGTTTCGAGGTTTGTACTGAGAGTTGAGTTTTTCATGGCCTGGTAGGCTAATTCACCATCATATGTCGCAGATCACAAAGATAATTCAGGAGATCAAGAAAGTTAATGGCCATCTCTAAGCTAAAACACCAAAAGGATCAATCGGTACATAAGTTTCATTTACAGATCAAAAGTTTGGAGTAGAAAGAGTTCAGAGGAATCCATGTGTTTTCCCTCCATTACTTGTAGCGGCATGGGCTGTTTATTTACGTGACTAGTATTAGTAACTGGCTATAAAATAGTTTATTAACATGCATAGTGTATTTTTGAACTAAAGTTTTTTATGATGATACTTGTGTAAAATTTACTACGGGTAGCATTTCCATCACACAATGGCTAATTTGTAGTTTCTTTGCATTCACGCAACAATGTGCATCTCAAAATTCAAAAATTTCGAGGCTTCGATTAAGTCTAAGTTATTTGTAGCCTTAGTACGGTTGTACCCTGGTTCACTGGCACGGTCACATGAAAAGTTCTCGAATATTACACACAACGGAAATCCAAGAGAGCAACTGGCCAATTTTAAGCTTATAAACTCGTGATCTCCCAGGAGATCCATCGAAAGCTAATGGTCATCTCTAAGCTACCACACTAAAAGAGTTGTTCAATGACCCCCTCTTAACGTGTCCTTCACTCTTTGGTGTCTCTTTCGAATCAGCTGGATACAAATTCGGGACTTCTTGTGGGTTGCCGTTCAGCTCTGAGATAGGCTGGCCCAATAACGAAATAGGCCCCTACCCTGAAGGGGCCGAGTAGTCGTCCTTGCGTGTTTTTCTTTTACGAAAATGCTTCACGTACGGCCGGGTTGTCCGACCCGGCCGTACGACCCCTATAAAGTGCTCATCTACCGGCTGAACATTGCTTCTCCTGCGAGTGATTTGCTAATTGCTGATCGTTGATTGCCGATGCCTGCTAGTCGCACGGCAGAGTCGGACGACCCGGTCGTGTGTATAGCAGCTCTCTTTCTTTTATCTTTCTTGCAAAATGTGTAGGTGCCACGCGGGGAGTTCCGTTGATCACAAGTGTCTTTAACAAAACTGCTCGAATGCACAACGTCCTCAGCCTCACTATCGCACACGTTCCAATCAAGGTTTACAAACAACATCCGGTTTGCCAGTTTTCATGAAAACAAATGAAACCAGTCGATAAACCGGAGATAATTGGATTTTCGAGATTTGGCCAGGAAAATTCTATAAACCGAGCAGTTTTACCGGCAAGCCCCTTGGTATTACCAATAAACCGCTCAGATTTTGCCTCTGGTGACAGAGAAGGCGGAGGAAAAGAAAAATTGAGTGCCAGCCATGGACACAAAATCCAAAACTAAATCCTTGGAGAGGTCACCATCGTTGCGATTGCGAATGCGGTGGGGCTGGTCCCCGTCAGGCTCGCCGACTTAGAGGGAAGGGCGATGGTGACGGTCAAGGCATCAGAGGTGTGTGTGGACCCGCCGCTGGTGTGCTTGATGGAGCTAGCGCGTGTCGTCACGCGGGAGGGTGCGACCATCCCCAATGCGGCGATCCTCATCTCTCAAACCTCTTCTTCGTGGACGGCGGCGGCGGCATCTTCCCCAACCAGATGAATTGGAGGATTTGGTGTCGAGTTGGCGATGACGAAGTGGAGGTGACGTTGCCGACGAAGATGGATAAGGTACTCCGGCTCTTACTCCATGGCGTGGAGGTCAGACATGGCCGATACGCAGGGCTAGTGAGGTTAGGTTTAGGCGGTGTCCAAGGTTGGTTCAGAGTTTGGGCCCGAATCTGGTTTGGTAGGATTAGGGTTCTTCGTTCCTCGATGGTTCGATTGGTCTCCTTTGTTCTACTGCTCCTGTTCGCCGGTGTGCAAGTTGGATGCGGTGAAGATTATCCATACCTCAATGGCATGAAGCAAGGCGACGGCCGAAGTGCTTTCAGATCAAATCTTAGTTCGTGTTTAATCCATTTTGAACATAATTTCATGATGGTGCCTGTTACGGCTTTTTCAAAGTTTGTCCTCTTGGCTTTCGGTGGAGGAGTTGATGATCGACATTGGATTCGGATGCTCCTGGCTGAATCATGGAAAGGTGGCGGAGGTTTTTTCTGGTTCAAACTGAGTAAGAAGATGAATAGTGGCAACGACTGGTTTATAGGTTCTTATTTCTTCAAGGTCGTAGTTTTATCCAGAAAGGTCTTAGTTGCAAGCTCTTATCTTTTTGAGGACCTGCTTGTATTAGGGGTTGTAATCTGTTTCAAACTTTAATATATTACCCCTTTCGCACAAAAAAAAACCTCTTCTTCGTGGACCACTCACCCTCGCTCTGCTCATGAGAGCCAGGCCATAGACAAGTTGACCGGCTACGAAGGCATTTGGCTAGCCACCGAGGCCAATCAGCTAGGCTAGGTAGGGGTGTGGTTTCTCCTTCTGCGGCAATAAAGGTAGACAGCGTTGCCCGGAGCTTTGGGCGTCTGGATTAGGTCGAAGGAGTGATGGAGAAGAGATAAGATTCAATTTTATTTTATTTTTACTTTTTTTCTTAATGTATTTGTTTCTAAATGTTTTTTGGTTTAGCAGAGACAAACTTGTTTTCAACACATTTTTGCACCATTGTGCTTCATTAGTCTTCTTACAATTTTTTTGTTACAAACTTTTTCAAATTCGTCTAAATTCAAATGACGAAAACCGGTTGTCCGCTGAAATCGATCAGACTAGTTTGTTTCGTTTGTTTTTCACCCATCGCCCCTACCACGACCGGTTCAACCGCATCATGTGTGGATAACAGCATGTACGGTGGGGTAATATCAACCATCTAGATTACACATAGGACTTTGGGTTCACCCAACATCGCCTACCCAAGGTTCCGACCGCCGCGATTGAAAAAGTACCAATGCCAGCTGAAAAAGTACCATGATGAACTGTTCATGGCCCAACACGGACAGATTTCGGAAGACAAAAAAGGAAGGAGGAAGTTGTTCGCGGAAGCCAAAACTGAAGAAACCTATCAGCCTGACATGGGTATCTCTAGAATCCGGATGGATCAAGATTAATGTTGATGGCGCTTTTGACCCAGGCACGTTGTGAGCTGGCATTGGAGTAATTATTAGAGGTAGTGACGGGCAGGTAATTCTATCATCTTGGAGGTCTATCTTTGATGCTAGAGATGCAGAAGAGGTGGAAGCATTAGCAAGTAGAGAGGGACTAGCATTAGCGGCTGAATGGTATCATCAACATGCTATCCTCGAATGTGATTGCTCCAATGTAGTCAAGTTTCTGAAGATGCCTGGAGAACAGAGATCGGTGAACAGAATCCTGATCGATGAAGTGGTGGATTTCCCCCGACAATTACCAGATGTTGTCGTGGCTCATGTGAGAAGAGAGCGGAATGATATTGCACATGTACTTGCACAACTGGCAAAGCGAACCAAACACTCTGCGGTGTGGCGGTTTCGTGCGCCTGTGTGCATTGTAGATTTAATTACTCGTGATTGTAACACTGCTATGGGTAATTAATAAAGCTCTCTTTTCACTCGCAAAAAAAACTACGACACTTCTAATGCCTCACTGTGTGTTATCTGAATCTAAAGTGCATGTTCGTTCCACATCCAGGTTCATGATATAATGGTAAATCATCCTGGTAAAGAATGAATAATCATGGAATAGCACAGAGATCATGTTACAGATCTAGTTTCATGTCAGCTCCATTTCAAGGCCGACGAGCACCTTGCATTTTCAACACTTCAAATTGTTACAGTGAAAGAAAACGGTAAGTAGTGAACTCTAAATCACGCTAGAAGCGGTGACTAGCAAGCAAGCACTATTGTGCGCTCTTTATTATTACAGAAGAGCATTCATCATACTAAGATGCTTTCCGGAGCAAAAACCTTCATCTTCAGCAGCACTATGGGACGCCAAAGGGTCCTTGGCCGAATGGTTAAGGCACCCAAGCGGCACCTCTCAGGTCCTGGATTCGATCCCAAGTGGGGACGAATTTTTGGATTGGGTTAAAAAATCCCCTCTCTCCTCCTTGGATCAAAGCATATGGTATAGACACGCATCGCAGCTCACAACCAGCTGAGTCCCTATCTAAGGTCAGGATAAGGGTTCTGGAATTTTCTCGGTCTGCGTGAAAAAATCTTTTTCTTAACAAAATGCCGCGGGAGCGGCTTGCCCCTCGCAGGTCGAGTTTTAGCAGCACTATGAGGCGGTGACGGCGTCGGCCTGGATGACGCAGCCCATGCGCACCTGCACTCAGCAGCCGTTGAAGTACTGGTTGGGCATGGCATAAGTCGGTACCGCAGGCGATGGCGGCTCCGGCGTGCTCAACCGCGCCAAGTATCAGAAGACCTCATTTACATACATCACACAAAGTGACGGCGTCAGATAGTGTCTAAAACTAGCTATGATTTCGATCAGGAAAGTCAGGGGCCACGAGTTAAGTCAGAAAAAATACTAGCGCAATGTAGAATTCATGAGATGGATCGAGCATCGATCTACCGGAGAGCAGTACTGCCGCTGCGGAGAACGGGAGAAGTTCATGGAGGCCATGCTTGCTCTCCCGGTATCTGAAATTCTGAACTAACTTGCATGGAGCTTGGGTTTGTATAGCATGTCGAGAAGGTGCCCCCTCCACCAGGTAATTACTTCCTCCTCGTCTTTTTTCGATTCACGCAGGATTGTGCATCCCAAATTTCAAGAGATCCGAGACTTGGGTTGAGAGTTTGAGTTTTTTTTTTTAACGGCCTTGTTAACCTGGTTCGCCGTCACGGGCACAGAAACTCCAGTACTACTTGCTCAGTTGTTCTATGCTGAGCACATCCATGTTCAAGTGAAAAAATTGCGAGTCATTCAAAGTACGTGCATACGTAATTTGTTGCAAAATAATAAATGAGAAAAGAATCACCGAACAGATCAGAAATCAGTCAGCACTGCCCTCTGTCAGCTCCATTTGAAGACACGCATTGCAACATTCCAGAATATTTCAGCACAAAATATAACGGTAACGGTAAAAGTATAGGAAGTTGAGCTTGTCTCGGTTGAGCTTGTCTCGGTTGGCTAGCTTGTCTCCTAGCCACCTAGGTTCAAGACCCTTTAATCTCAAGTTTGGGTGTCTATTTGGTCACTTTCATTGTAATAAAAAAACTGCCTACCTCCTCCTAGTTTGGATTGCAAAATATAATGGTGATTAATGCATGATGGCAATTAGGCAATTAGCCGAGCAAGATGCTTGCAGCCTTGCACACAAGCCGGCACAGAAGGCGTCATCCTCAGCACCGTAGTGTCGACTGTCGAGCCGTCGCCGAGGTGGACGCTGCAGCCAACGCAGCCTGGCGGCGCGAACTGGCGGCAGGCGCACCCGGTGAAGTTCTGCCCAAGGCTGTTGGCGCAGGTGATGCATCCCCCCGGCACACATGAGGGTGCAGACGGCTTCAGTGCGCTGTCGAGCCCAGTATCAGAAGACATGTTTCACAGAACACAGAGACATAAACATGCAGATTTCACACAAGCATTCATTAAGCTTATGTAGAAGTCGGGATTAGGAAGCATATGTGACACAAGACAAGACTTACCATAAAAACTATGTTCTAGCAGTATTATGTGTATCCGCCACACGTGTATATGTTCTGCTATATTAGATGAACCCTGGACTCAGAAACTATGTTCTCTGGTCCTGAACCCTGAAATCGGAAAAGAGCAACCCTACAGAACAAATTTCATCCTGAATGCCATTTTCTAAGACAAATTTCTTATAGCCAGGTAGCATCATGTCTTGGTAAAACACAACCTTGTATGGTTCTTTATAAAGACACACCAAAGAAAATGATGTTGAGATATTGAACTCATATTCATGTAATTATTTCAGACAATGAATGGATAAATATTTACCAGAACAGCATGGAATTTCAGAGACTCGATCATCTTGTCAGCAAGTGAAGTGGCAGCACTCCTCTCGTCATGCTTATGCAAAGAGAAACATATGTTTAAGTAAATATTCTTCAATTTGGTAGCATTCCACACGTATATGATAAATTGCATAAGAGCCATGCACATTGTATCGATCCTGTGTACTACTATCACAGATGCAAAATGTGTAAAACAGTTACACCGATACCTTCTTTCCAAACCAAGTATCAAAAAGATATTCATCTCTTCCCTCAAAAAATAAGATATTCATCTCCATCATCTCCTGGGTATGTGTATTGAAACACATAGCTGTTTCCATGGCAAAACTTGCACTGTTCAGAGAATGAGAGTCTTTTCACTACCATTGAGACACCAAACCTGTAAGACATAGGATATTTCAGACTTCGTATATCTAAAATAATTTCAGAGAATGAGAGTGTGAAGTTCATATAACGTACTCACTCAAAAATGAACTAAGAGTACTGCCTAACGTCAGCAGTAATAAAAGAAGAAACACCGGAATAATAAAGACACAAAAAGAAAAAAAATCGATGTCTCTCCATGGCTTCCTGTATCATTAATTCCCTACTTAGAGCAACTCAAGCAGAAGCCCCTAAATCCAAGCCCCTACATGCCATCTAGGGGCCGGCCCCTACATTTGAGCCCCTACAAAATGGTTCCAACTCCAGCAGCAGCCCCTGTCTTTGAGCCCCTACACGCGCGGGTCCCGCATGTCAGCCTCTCACCCTTCTCTCTTCCACTTCCTCTCTGCTCGCGCGGCCACGGCGCGGCCAGGTCACGGCCAAGTCGAGGCAGGCGCAGGCGAGGGAGGGCATGGCGACGCGCGCCATGGGCGACGACGCGTGCTGCGTCGCGCAGGAGCGGGTGCGGGGGCTGCGCGCAGCGCGGGACTGCACGAGACGGCGTCGCGGCCATGGCGTGGAGGCGGGCAAGGCGCGGAGGGTGGTGCGGGCGCGGTGAGCCCTCCCCATGTCGCGCATCGGACCGAGGCAGGCCATGGCTAGCGCGAGCCCTCCCCAGGCGTGGGCGCGGGCACAAGGCCTCCCCAACGGTTCCCAAGCTCGAATCGGAGGGGGTGAAGCTCCCAACCTCGAATCGGAGGGGGTGAATCGACGAATCGAGGCTTGAATCGGCGGCGGCGAGCCGGATTCGGCGTCAAGCAGGCAGGGACGACGCGCGGGAAGGAGGCAGCGCGCGCGCAGACGTGGTTGAGCGGGCCCCACCGCTCTAGCGACCCAACAGCGAGCCCCTACATCTGGGGGCTTTGGGGGGGAATCTGGAGACCCAATAGCTGTAGGGGCTCATCTAGGGGCCATGCTGGAGTTGAGTTTTTGGCCCCAAGCCCCTACATCTCATGTAGGGGCTCATCTAGGGGCCCTGCTGGAGTTGATCTTATACAACGTCTTCTTGTAGCAGGAAGTGTTCATTGTTTCCTCAAAACCTGGTCCATCTTTAGAACAAGGAAAAAGGACAATTTTACCCAACAAGAGAAATAACCTATACTATGCACACAATCTTTTATTGTTTCCCTGTTTATTTCTAACATCATCATCAGAGTTAAAATAGTATTGCAAACTGACGTCAAACAAGCAAAAGAGGCATTACAATTTCTCACGAAACTAAAAAGAGGCATTACATTTGGCATAATGTAGTGCCTCTTTTTAGTTTTGTGAGAAACTGTAATGCCTCTTTTGCTTGTTTAGCATGTATTGCATACATATGTGTTCACTAACTTATCTTCAATCTCGAGCCTCAACTAAAATGGGATTCATACAGACCTGGCGCAAAATGGAATCGAGGATGCAAATTGTAACAAAAGAAGTCGTGCAGAATGCTGTTGGTAAAAAAAATTAACCTGCTCCCAAGTTAGTTATGACAAAATGTATCTACTGGTCAACAATGTTCATCTGTAATTCACAAAGCACATTCTTGTTTACCACACTACATCCTCGTAATGTAGGCCCCTGATTAACCCGGGAAACCAAAAACTTTAGAGAAGTGTAGAGCAATGGAAGCTAGCAAGCATCAACCGCAGATAGGGATGTCAATGGGTACCCGATACCTGAAACCCGATGGGTAATTATCCTATTAGGGGCCAGGTTTGGGAACAATTTTGTCCCCACGGGTGCACAAATGGGTTAGAACTTATACCCGTCGGGTATGTCGGGTTCGGGTGTGGGCACCTATCCCCCGAATCCGTTTCCCCGCATACCCGAAAACATGGGCTCTTCCTTCCTATTTTGGCCCAGTAGCCCAGTCAACATCAATTTAGTCCAGCCCAAAATCCATGCAAATAAAAATCCTGTCTAACCCTACCATAGTACCATTCTCTCACCCAACTGCAGCCGTCACGTACGCTTGACGTGCGCATCGGTGACGGTGGCGGTAGCTCGGTCCGGCATGTCCGCGCGCTTAGACGGCGGCTCCACGCTGTGGCCTCACGGCAGCACGCGCAAGGCATCCACGGCAACGGCGAGGCACGCATGGTGGCGGAACTCGTGGCTGCGACGTTCTTGGCAACGACACGGCGAACGCGGCGGCGGCGGCTCAGCTCACTCGCGGCACTGATGTTCTCGGCGACGACGGCGCGCGTGGCAGCGGCTCAACGGACTTGCTCGGCGGCGGCAATGGCTAGGGTTAACCCAGGTCGGGGCCCCGTCGGGTGCCCATTACCCGCTCGGGTTCGGGGATGGGGACGAAGTTCCACCCGTGAGCGGGTTCGGGACGGGGACGGGTGCAAGTTTTCCCAACGGGGGCGGGTATGGGACAGCTAAACCCGACGGATAATTACCCGTTGCCATTCCTAACCGCAGAACACTAAACAGGTTTGGGGAGAGGGTAAGCAACCCCAGGAACTTACCAGCTTGTTGGCAAGCGCAGGTCCAGCACCCCGCCCCGGCCCGCCTGCATGGCAACTCGACAATATGCACGCAGCAACATCAGTCATTTGATATCTTAGAGTAACCTGCAAAGAAGATCACCTAAAAAATTAAATTAGCTGAGCAATTTCATTGATCAGGATAGTGAAGGTGAAAGGAATGGAAGATTAAACAAATACGTTGATAGGAATTTGATCGAGCACCTTGCATGCACCACTTCTCACCTCTCTGCTTGAACCGGGACCGCCGAGGACGAGGCCGCCACAGACGAGCGCGCTCCTGCACCAGCTTCTCCCGCACATGTATGCCTTCCCCCACGCCTCTTCTTCCTCATGCTTGGTGACTTGTTCGTCAGCGGTCGTTCTCGAAAAGACTTGTTCGTCAGCGGCAAGGGACAAGGGTTCATGCAGGAGCGACGCAGCAGGTCGAGATCGCCGCCTTCTGGCATCGCCGCGTCCGGAGATCATCACTGAAATCTCTCGCTCGGTCGCCGAACTGCGTGGAACGGCCGCCGCACTTGCAGGCTGCGTGACCTCCAACGCCGCGCTCTGCTTGGGCTTCGGCTCCTAGGCGCACCGCAGGTGGTGGAGGCTGGAGGAGAGGCGCAGGATCACCGTCTCGATGTGGTCGATCTCCATGTCGACGCAGTGTTTTGAATTTCGGTAAAAAAAAAAAATATCGACCAAGGGCGATATAACGAAAATCGCCGAAAATCGGTGAAAATCGTCCGGTTTCGGTCCGAAATTTTTGAAAATTTGAATGAAATTTGGCCAAAAATTTCAAAACCGGTCCAAAACCGGCCGAAACCGGCCGGTAACATCAAATACCGGAGGGGACCGGTATAACGAAATTTCGGCGAAAATCGTGAAATTTCGGCCGAAATTTTGTTCACTGTGTCGACGTCGGTGGCAACGTCAACGGGGAGTGATTTTCCGGCGAGTAAGATGGTCAGCTATCCGGCGATCGAGACAACCGTCCCGAGATTGGATAGGCGATCGAGACGACCGTCGTGAGATTGGAGCAGCGATCGGAGTCTGGTTCAAAATTTGGTTTGGAGGAAAGTTTGGCGTGGAGATGGGCAAGGAAGATTGGAGAGGCGATTGAGGCATGCTTCAAAATTTGTTTGTAAAGGAAGCTTTGGCGTGGGGATCTCCATGAAAGGAAACCGAAGCGTGCAAAATGGAATGACATGAATTCAGGGGTGCGGGTCGGGGTGGGTGTTGCGGGCGGGTAGGAGGTGGTCATATGAGGAAACAATCTTTTCAAGCTTTAAATGAAATCTTCTATTATTTTAGTATTTGAAGAGAAAAAGAAACCACCACGTTCGTTCTTAAAGGCACGAAATTCCCACGTTAATCAAAAAAAAGAAAAACTACGAGCCGTTGGATTTTATGAAGATCTAATGGTCTAGATTTAACCAAATACTCCATGTGTGACTATGATTCGTATTTACATAAAATTCGAAATAACAAATAGAAAGAGATGTCCGACTACGATTCGTATTTACATAAATTCGAAATAACAAATAGAAGAGGATATGTGCACGGTATAGAGTCCGGCCAGCGGCATCATTAAGAAGCTACTGCACTCCAAAACACAAGTGTATATAATAATGGTAATAATGCAAGTAGCTATGGTGGGACGTTCGTTCAAAAAGGAAAAAACGAAAGCTTTGGTGGGACAAAGAAGGTGCTGCGAAAGAATTTCTCCACTTCGTTTTACAACATACCATTTGATAAATCGAAGAAAAAGTAAACAAAATATGACCATCAATCATGCGGGGCCAAATTATAACAGTGCAGATTATTTGATAGAGTCCCAGAGTCTATTTCATATATAGATATTAAATAAACAAAATTTGTTGTTGATTAACATGTATATGTTGATTCAGACTTCGTTATATCTCTGTTACAAGCATGAAAATGTACCAGGATAGGCCTCTTTGTTCATACTCATCAATTGAACATTAAAAAATATTACTATATATCTATTATATATATATATTTGACGACGAAAAGAAGCCACCACATTCGCTCTAAAATGCTAGAAATTCCCACATTAATCGGAGAAAATAAGAAGAGAAAATTACCCACCACCGCCATTATAAAACAATTAGTCACATAACCCCCTAAAAATATTTATAAAATATCTTAATTCGGAATAATAAAAAATATCCTAAAATACCCCTCCCACCTATTTCTAAATTACCCACCATGCCATTATGAGTCAAAAAATAGCTAAATTCGGAATAATAAAAATTTTGTTATGGTTGCCCGTGCATTTACGCAGCTAGATTTACTATACTATTTAAAATAAATTTATATTCTTGTGGAAGTTTAGCATAGATTATTGTTATTATTTAATTTATACTCTATATTTATAAAATAGTAGAAAATAGATTGGAGAATTTCTCACCGTCCCTCAATTTGAGTGTGAGATGAGTCATCATTTATCTTGGATTGTGTCTTATCTAACAATGTATTTGATTTTATTTTACAAGTGAGGTTAGTTAAAACGTGGCATGCTAAACAACATATGTCATGGCATGAAAAAAGAATGTATCGTGCTACAAATAAATCTTTCGAAGGAAATATTTCATGCTAAAAATAAGATAATATGCAATAGTAGCAAGACATATCACGGTGGATTAATATATATATTTGACGACGAAAAGAAGCCACCACGTTCACTCTAAAATGCTAGAAATTCCCACATTAATCGGAGAAAATAAGAAGAGAAAATTACCCACCACTGCCATTATAAAACAATTAGTCACATAACCCCCTAAAAATATTTATAAAATATCTTAATTCGGAATAATAAAAAATAGCCTAAAATACCCCTCCCACCTATTTCTAAATTACCCACCATGCCATTATGAGTCAAAAAATAGCTAAATTCGGAATAATAAAAATTTTGTTATGGTTGCCTGTGCATTTGCGCAGCTAGATTTACTATACTATTTAAAATAAATTTATATTCTTGTGGAAGTTTAGCATAGATTATTGTTATTATTTAATTTATACTCTATATTTATAAAATAGTAGAAAATAGATTGGAGAATTTCTCACCGTCCCTCAATTTGAGTGTGAGATGAGTCATCATTTATCTTGGATTGTGTCTTATCTAACAATGTATTTGATTTTATTTTACAAGTGAGGTTAGTTAAAACGTGGCATGCTAAACAACATATGTCATGGCATGAAAAAAGAATGTATCGTGCTACAAATAAATCTTTCGAAGGAAATATTTCATGCTAAAAATAAGATAATATGCAATAGTAGCAAGACATATCACGGTGGATTAAGTCTTTATTGGATATTTTTATTATTTCAAAATTTAGATATTTTGGGCTCATAATGGTATGGTTGGTAAATCAAATAGGAATTAAGGATATTCTTAGCTATTTTTAAAATATAAATTTAGTTTTTTTTGAACTTGTAATGGCATGGAGGGTAATTTAGAAATACCTATTTTTAAAATCTAAGTTTAGTTTTTTTTTACTTGTAATGGCATGGAGAATAATTTAGAAATAGGTGTGAAGGGTATTTTTGGTTATTTTTTATTATTCCGAATTTAGCTATTTTTTGACTCATAATGATATGGTGGGTAATTTAGAAATAGGTGTGAAGGGTATTTTTAGTTATTTTTTATTATTCCGAATTAGCTATTTTATAAATATTTTTAGGGGGTTTCCTGACTAATTGTTTCATAATGGCAGTGTGAGTTGTACTGTGTAATAAAAAAAAAAGGAATCAGACAATGAAGACACGCACTACACGGGTCTGAGCGAGCAAGTGCGCGAATCATCGAAGATCAAAAATCAGGCAACGGTGTCCTCTGTCAACTCCATTAGAAGGCACCCATTGCAACATTTCAGAATATTTTAGCACAAAGTAGAGTTAAGTGCGTCTCAGGTTCTTAAACCATTATGAAGTTCTCGTCTAGGTTCATAAACTCTTAAAATGAAGACTTAGGTCCTTAAACTATTTCATGGTTCTCATCTAGATACATTTAAGTCCCTAAACTATTTCGAGGTTCTCGTATGGGTTCATAAACTTTCAAAACAAAGATTTTGAGCCAGCGCTTCATGTCGTCGCCGCCAGCTCAAACCATCACTGAGCAGCCTCCAGGCCACCACCTTCGTCAAAATGCTTCTTCACCTGCGTCCTCAGATCGAGTTACCAATCACCATAGTCTGTTGTCGCCGTTAGCCGTCATGAGCAGGTCGAAATTCTCATCCAATCGCGCTGCCCAATGCTTAGAAAAGGAGATTGATATATGATGTGCTTATCGTGGTTTGCATCTTAAAAAAATTATGATCACCCATCGAAACGCCTAATATTAGTCGGTATTTGGAATATTATGAGATGTACCGAAACAATATTCAAAGATAAGGTCGAAGCTCTCGTCAAACATGCGCACTTACCAAGCTGGCACTTTATGTCATCATGATTAGGGCACATGCCATATTTTGGATAGCTACTTAGGTTCTAAACAAGATTAGAAATCAAAACTTTTATTTTGGTAGTTTATGGACTCATATGAGCACATTAAAATAGTTTAAGAACTTAGATCTTCATTTTAAAAGTTCATGAACCTAGATGATAACCACGAAATAGTTTAGAGGCCTGTGATGCACTTTACTCTGCCCATGCTCGATCTTTGGTCACTCTAGGGTATTTCACGTTGAATCTCAAAAATGGTACTTTTTTTTTTGAGATCTCGAGAATGATACACACACACTGGTCAAGTGACTCAAGTCAGTAACTATTATTTAAAAAAACAGTAATTCATTTATTATTGAATCCCCTTTAAAATGGGCTAGTGAATTCTTTGCACGAACATATTGAAATTTGGCCATCTGGGATCAAAATAAGTGGTGAACCAACCAATCACTTCTGATCATTTGGAAGCTTGCGAACTGCATGTGTTATATAGTATGTAATTACTATAAGTACCTATTCGATTCACATCCAAGCTAGTTCAGGACATATATAATGGCAAATTACTCCAAGTGGGGAATGGATATTCATGGAAATAGAACTAACACACTGATCATGTTACAGAGTTCCTATCAAGGCTGACAAGCACCTTGCAACATTTCAGATTATTACAGTGAAACAAAAATGGTAAAGTGAAAGAGATGATAGCTAAGCAGTCGCGGCGTTGGCGTCTACCGCGGGCGCGGCATTGAGGGCAAACGCTGCGTGCGCGGCGTTGGCGTCTGCCGCGGGCGTGGTGTCGAGGGCAAACGCAGTGTGCGCAGCGTTGGCGTCGGCCGCAGATGCGGCATTGAGGGCAAACGCTGCGTGCGCGGCGTTGGCGTCGGCCACGGGTGCGGCGTTGAGGGCAAACGCTGCGTGCGCAGCGTTGGCGTCTGCTGCAGGCGCGGCCTTGAGGGCAAACTCTGCGTGCGCGGCGTTGGCGTCTGCTGCGGACGCGGAGTTGAGGGCAAGTGCTGCGTGTGCGTTGTTAGCGTCTGCTACAGGCGCGGCGTTGAGGGCAAATGCTGCGTGCACGCTCTTGGCGTCTGCTGTGGGCACGGCTTTGAAGTTAAACGCTGCTTGCGCGGTGTTGGCGTCTGCTGTGGGCGCGGTTTTGAGGATGTATGTTGCGTGCGCGGTGTCGGCGTCAGCTCCAGGAGCGGCGTTGACGGATGCTCCAAGTGCGTGGTTGACACCTGCTGCAGGCGCGGTCTTTACATATACTCCAGGTGCGAAGTTGACGGCGGTTCCAGGCGGGGTGTCAATGTTGGCCTCAGGCGCGGTGTCCTCTTCGTCTCCACGAGCGGCGTTCGCGTTGGCTCCAGGCGCGCCGTTGAGGAAGTATGCTCCACGAGCGGTGGCTCCGACATGCTCAAACGCACCCAGTATCAGAAGACCTGATTTACATACAGCACACAAATGACGGCGTCAGACAGCGCCTAAAACCCGCGGAAAGTAATTTTACCCATGCGTGGGATGTCCCATGTAACATGCGTCCGTTTGTTTCAATTTGAACGGCCCTGAGATCCGTGTCGGCTTTTCCCATCCTTCATCATATACGCATCAGTATTTCAGTTGAATACGAAGGGAGGTAGAGATACTGTTGCCTGTTAGGGAAAGTGCTACAATCTCTTTTTGCCTTTCAGCTGGGCCCACGTTAGCTGCACTGTCCCGCCTGTTGATGTACGTACAGTTCGAGGAGGAAGAAGGGAGAGCACGTGAACTCATGGGACCCACATAAATTGATTCCACATGCATACTAGTAGCAGAAAAGGTTTCCACATCCGTTTCATTCTTGCTCGTCACAAAGTGAAAGTTTGTCATAAATTGGTACGGAGTATTTGATTCAAATGTCAAGGTTTCTTAAATATTTATATTGAATATACATTCAAGTTGTCTTCTTAGCATTAATAATTGTTATTTAAAAAATATTTGCTTTAACTTTTTTTAATTATTTTACCATTATCCATATTAAATGCTTATGATACAATGCTACTAGTGCCACTATTTTTTTAGAACTTTTCTTAGCGTTTGGCACTAATACCACCACTATGTAATATTGGTAGTGGTATAATATTCCTTAAGTCTCCTAGCTTGTCCTGGCTCTTTTTCCCTTCTTGTCCCGGCTGCTCAAGTGTATGTTGCTTTTTCTACTTGCTATTGAAGTAGTAAAAATATATGACAGCTTCTATTTGGTAACATGTTGAGGGATTTTTGCAAACAGTATGTAGAAATTCACAAAACTTGGTTGCGCTACTTTAGTAGCACATGTAAGAATTTAAGGTAACATCTATTTTTCAATATAATTTACATTGATTATCAAGAATGATTGAAAATTTAGTTATTTTTCAATGTTTTTATAATTAACAATACTTGTACAACAGATGTTGCTCTGGGGAAGCAAACAAGAGGAAGCATGGTGTGTTGTAAAAAGGTTGTCTTCTTTTTTAGGCTTCAGAAGAGTGGATGGAGATTGGAGAGAGAGAGAGAGAGAGGAGGTCACTTGTGTCCCATGCTCCGTTTTGGGCAAATCAACTTTGCATGTAGTATCATTACTACTTTGATATTTACTTCTTGTCCAAATCAACTTTTCATGAATCGAATTTTTTTTTTTCATATAACATTTATTTTGTGATATTATCATTACTACTAATGGTGGAGCAGAGCATGCAACACTGTAGCAAAGGTGAATGGGAGCAGAAAAGTGCCTGCTGCACAGAAACACGCGGGTCCTACTGTGGTCAGAGAATACGGTTGTCTAGAAAAAGAAGGGAGAGAACAAATACGTGAGGAATACAATGTGGTGGTACACATCTCTAGAAGGATGAACGGTAGCATGTGGCATGGGACGTCCCACGCATGGGGAAAAAACCGCGTCCCTAAAACCTGCTATGATTTCGATCAGGAAAGTCTCAGAGCGACGAGTTCAGTCAAATGCAAAGGTTATTGAAATGAGATTGATCAAGCATCGATCTACCGGCCGGAGAGCAGGACGGCAGCTGCGAGGGACATATTCCGGGGGGGCATGCTGCTTGCTCTCTGTGGCACTAGCATAGATCGCACTCCTTGTACTGTGTGTCTGAATGAACTTGCATAGAGCTTGACAGCTTGGGTTTATATAGCAAGTCGAGAAGGTGAATTTCCTCAGGTGTTTAGATGATCACGTCCCCGTCACCTCCCCTTCACCAGGTAGTACTTTTGCGGTTGCGCCCTCCTCAGCCTTTTCGATACACGCAATATTGTGCATCTCAAATTTCAAGAGTTCCGAGGTTTGTACTGTGAGTTAGTTTCTAATGGCATGCATGGTAGCCTAATTCACCGTCACATGTCACAGATCACGAAGATAATTCAGGATATCAAGAAAGTTAATGACCATCTCTAAGCTAAACACCAAAATATCAATAACATAAGTTCCGTTTGCAGATCCATAGTTTGCAGTAGAAAGAGTTCAGAGGAATGCATGAGTTTTCCCTGCGGATTTGATTACTTGTAGCGGTGTGAGCTTTTTGTTACGTGACTAGTATTCATATAATCTGACTATAAATAATGGTAATAATGGGTAATAATATACTAACATGTGTAGTGTATTTTGAACTCATTTTTTATAACGACGCTTGTATCAATTTTACCAGGGGTTAATTTTTCATGAGGCGATAGTTAATTTATAAAGTTTCTTTCCATTCACGCAACATTGTGCATCCCAAATTTCAGAGTGTTTCGAGGCTTGTACTGCGAGTTCAGTTTTTCATGGCCTTGTAGCCTAATTCACCGTCATATGTCACAGATCACGAAGATAATACAGGAGATCAAGAAAGTTAATGGTCATCTCAAAGCTAAAACACCAAAGGATCAATCAATACATAAGTTCTTACAGATCGATAGTTTGGAGAAGAATGAGTTCAGAGAAATCCATGAGTTTTCGCTCCAATACTAGAGGTGTGGGCCGTTTATTTATGTGACTAGCTGCGTCCAAATAATAGTAACAAAGGGCATGCAATAATTTGTTATCATGTAAAGTGTATTTTGAACTTTTTTTTGTAATGATACTTGTGTAAATTTTATTACAGTTAATTTTCTGTCACACGATGGTTGATTTATAGTTTCTTTCAATTCAAGCAACAATTGTGCATCCCAAATTTTAGGAGTTTCGAGGCTTCGATTAAGCCTAAGTTTTTGTGGCCTTAGTACGGTTGTACCCTGGTTTACTGTCACGGTCACATGAAAAGATCTCGAATATCACACACAAGGGAAATCCAAGAGAGCAAGTGGCGAACTTTAAGCTTAAACTTGTGCTCTCAGGAGATTCATCGAAAGGTAATGGTCATCTCTAAGCTGCAGCACTAGAAGAGTTGTTCAATGACCCCCTCTTAATGTGTCATTCACTCTTTTCCAAGTGAGGAATGGATATTCCTGGAGAACTACGTACGTACTGATCATGTTACAGAGTTCCCTATCAAGGCTGACGAGCATCTTGCAACATTTCAGATTATTACAGTGAAACGAAAATGGTAAAGTGAAAGCCAACAGCTAAGCAGCAGCGATAAGCAGTGACTAGCAAGCAGAGGGCTATTGCTTCGTCTATATTATTGCAGAAGCGGTCGTCGTGAGCACTATGGAGTGCCAGGGGAGCCTTCCTGTTCGAGACCGACCAGGTCGTGGTTGGCTTCAGGCGCGGCGTTAACGGCTGCTCCAGGCTGCCTGTTGTTGAGGGCGTATGCTGAAGCTGAAGGTAAACCTTTTTTTTTTTGAGAAATTACACAGTACAACTAAGACACTCACAACGCACGCACACTCACCCCTATGAACGCACATACGCAAACCCTACCCCTATGAGCATCTTCGAAGACTGAGCCGGCAAATTCTCCAGATTCCCGAAGTCACCACTGGCGCCTCGCTGTCGACGGCCACGTCGCCTACCGCTGAAAGCACAAATGCCGTTAAATCCTAGAAAATTCGCTCCCACCGGGAGTCGAACCCAGGACCTCAAAGGTGTTACTCGGATGCCTTAACCGCTAGGCCAAGACCCCTTTCACAAGCTGAAGGTAAACCAAAGATGTTGAAGTCGGTTTCAGGCGTGGACGCCGTGTTGAGGGAGTATGCTACAGGCGCGGTGTTAACATGTAACACCCTCACTTTTGGAGCCAAAAAGAAAAAGAAAAGAAAAATTAAAAAGGAAATAAAAATCACTCCAAATTTAAATTTTTTTCCAACCTCTCACCTTGAAATGATTTTTCAAAATAAAATTCACCAAATAAATCAAACTTAGTTGAATTTGAGATTTTTGAAATATTAAAACAAGTGCTCAAGTGTTTGCATTCATTTAAATCTACTAAAAATTTGAACCATTTTGAATTTACAACAAATTAAATAAATTTGTCTCAAGTTTGTCAAACACGCTTCGAATTTAAAAAGTTTTGATTTTGAAATCTTGCAAAAACTTCATCATGTGCATTTTTGGATTTTATTGGCTTTATTTTGAGTGCTTGATTGATTTTTGTTTTCGTTTGAATTTGAAATCCTTTCAAATTCAAATTCCAAGAAAAGTTAAACCTTTTTCTATTTTCTTTTCCATTCGGGCCGAAATCTTTCTTTCTCTTCCCCTCTCGGCCCAGCCCGTCGTCCTTTCTCTTTTCTTTTTTTCTGAAAAACACCAGTGGGCCGCTTTCTTCCCTCCCGGCCCAACTCACCAGCCAGCCCAGCCCGTCTCCTCTCTCCGTCCCACTGACAGGTGGGGCCCACCTGTCATCCCCCACCTCCGTCGCGTCGCATCACCGACGTCAGCCACAGCGCCGGCGCCATACCGCGCTGCCGGCGACGCCGTGGCCGCCACGCCATCGCCGCCTTGGCCGCCAAGGAACTGCCGTCTTTAAAACTGCACCGCGCCCCGTTCTTCTCCCTTCTCTCCCGCGCGCATGAGCTCTCTCTCCCTCCTTCCTCTTCTCTCTCCGGCAAGTCCCTCCGGCGAGCTTCTCTGCCGCCGGGAGCGCGTCCCCCTTCCCCTCTCTTCTTCACCAAGCTCCACCGCGACGTGCGCCACCTCGGTCTTCCCTCAGTACGCACAGCCACATCTCCGACAGGGAGATCCACGGCGAGCCCGAGTCGCCGCCGACCTCGCCTCGACGCCGCCCTCCTCCTGTCACTCTCCCGCGCCGCCAAACACACGGTGAGGCTCCCCGAGTGCGGTGTCTCGGATATTTAAATACCCGAAACTACGTGTTTACATCGTGCTTGTCCCAGAATCAACCACAAGCACACACGTGAGCAATTGATATCAACATACACATACAACAAAATCCTTATTTATTTTACATCTCAAGTTCAAACATCACAAATTAATTATACATACATCTAGCCGACCGGCTAAATAAAAATTTGGAGAGGCAAAATAAAGACCAAAAGAACTCGCAGCGCATCCATGGTTATTGCCCAAGACTCCACAGGCGAACAACCTAGATGAACCTAGACCGAACCACCGGGATTATCGTCAAAGCTCGATGCATAAAAACCCATGTCCGGCGGATTTTCATACGACTCTTCTTCTTCTTCTGATCAACATGTTTAGCAAGGGTGAGTACAATGGTACTCAGCAAGACTTTTGTGTATGACAAATAATTTAAATGCAAGGTTTCGCGGAAAGGAAGTGATAGGTTTCAAAGGTAAATACCGAAAGTAAATTTAAATAAGGGTTACTAAAATGAAAGTAACTTAAAGTAAAGAATTGCATAAATGAATAAGCACATACATATTCTATAACAATGAGATATTAAAGGCTTGTAACAAAGTAAGTAATTAACCAATTATCAGCATGTAATCAAATTCATATTTCTAAACAAAAGTTCCATCATTAAGGAGCTTGAGACCGCAAGCACGGCCATTCGAATGGATTATTACTCTGCAGAGTTTGTACGCTGTACCCATGGATTGTGAGTGACCGTCTATGGTGTAGCTAGCACCGTGCACTCAAGAAGTGTGCACATCGGTATCACACATGACGTTTTCGCTAATCGTTTGCTATACTTGCCTTCCCTAATTTGCAATAAAATCCTCTGAACCTGACCACTAACATCCCAGAGGTAAAATTTTCCCCTCCTTCAAACATGGATAATTAGGCAGGAAAAGGTACAAATTATTGTATTGGTAAACCTGGAGCCCAAGACCGAAGTAATGGAGGTCCCTCTGAATAAATCCACAAAAGGGAAATTATCCATACATTCTCTACTTCTAGAAGGCAAGATAACATTCAATTAACTACTTAGCCATAGCCGTCCCATACCAGCGTCCATGGTCGCACGAAGTTTCCTTAAATCAAGTTATAATGTACCGGTCCTTATACGACATGACGGGTCTCCATAATTTATCAAACTATCATCATAATCATTATAACATAACCCGTCATCATCTAAAGTTATCAAACATATACTCAAATTCATTAAGAGGTATAAATCTGAAATTTATAGATTAGCATGTGCTTAAACAAATACACCATTTAACTAAAGTTTACTAAGCCATCATTTTATCAAAAGTATATAGTGTGATTCCTAAAAGAGTAATTTACCTAGTAATTCTCATTTACAACAATTCTACAAGTGGAGGTAAATATGGGGTCATAGTGTTTCTAGTAAAAAGGATTTATCGTATTTTCCCGTCAAAGGTTTATTGGAACTATTAATGCATAATTTATCCTAAATCATCATGCAAACATTTTATCGCACACATGGGTTCAAAATGATCAAGGGGTGCTTGCCTTGCTGCTGGTCTTGTTCAAATTCTTGCTCCTCGTAGTTTGGATCCTCGGATTCTTGCTCTTCTACATACTCATCGTCGTTCGGATCGTCTACACGTTAAAATAAATAATATCCAAATAAATACCAATAAAATTCGAATTTAAAACCAACTGAAGGTGATGCATATTTTTGCATGTATGCATGAAGCATGAATTTAGATGAGCTATGCAATTCGAATCACTCAATTTGGAGGTCGTACGACGATTCTACGCGCGTTCGAAGTTTAAATTCATAAACAAACCAAAATCGACCATATTTTATCCAAAATGATCAAACCTTTCCTAATCGAGTTTTCAAGGCTAACACTTGACCTAGTGCAGCCTATCATACCTCTAGGGCTAAGTAAGCCATATTCACTTAGACAAGATTTTGAATTTACTTAACTTCCTAAAGAAAGTACTTATGATGTATGTGACAAGCATGTCTATTTAAACAAATAATGTGTAATATTTCTATTTTCATAAATACAATTCTAGCAGTGGATGTGAAAGTGAAAAGCTACTTATTTCATTTTTAGTGATTGTGTGCATATCTATTAAGTAAACTTTTAAGAAATTTTTCCTACATGAAATATGTGATTTTTTTTTTCTAGAAAATATAGTAACTCTACAAGTTAATTCTTATAAATTTCCCTTTGTTCAGCTATGGATCTACCATGGATATAGATTCTGAAAAGTTCCAAAAGTAACCTAGTTCCATTTATTTCCTATATACAAATTTCCTAAACATTTATTTTCAAATAGGACATAAAACCAACCTATTTGTCATTATGAATTTTCCCTAAATACATATATCATGTTTTTGCATAAAAAGGAGCTTAAAGACATAAGGAATTTTTCCAAGTATTTTTCCTAATTTTTCCCTACCATTTTTCTATCTATTTCAAACTAAAAACCGTTAATCATTTTCTGGCCAATCGGATGACGACAAGTGGCAGCTCAGTGTTGATCTAATTCAAATTAGCGCGCGCACAGTAACCGCGGCGGCTGGGCGGCTCACCGGCGGCGAACTACGGTGCGGCGACGTCACCACCACCTACCAATCGACGCAGGAGGACGAGACCTACACTCCGGTGGTCGCCTCACCGGAGCTGGTGCCCTGTAGCGGTGGCGCGGCGACGACCTAAGCGGCGCGGCGGCAAGGCTACGGTGAGATGCGCGCAAACAAGAACGGCGACGTGTTTATGTTGTGCATCTAGTGTCTACGGCCTCCCAGGAGACTCACCAAGCAACCGGCGTGGATGGAGGTGGCCGGAGGCGATGGCGACAACGGCGGCGGCGGCGAAACAGGGGAGGAAAAAGGCGACGGCACCCCTCCGCCTAAGAATCAAGAAAAAGGTCAGTGGGGATAGCATCAGCATCTCATGGAGATTCTAAAAGTGCTTGAACTGCACGTGGAGCTCACCGGAGTAGCTCAATTTCCGGCAATGGCGACGGCGGCTGTTTTTTTGGGGAAAAACAAAATTCAGCTTGTTCTCTCCACTTCTCTCGTCAATGTCAGTTCTGGAAGGGAGCAGAGGACCAAAGAAATGACCCAGAGAAGTGGCGCAGACTTTTATAGCAGATGAAGGCGGTTTCGCTGCGGGTTGCCCGAGCGCGCTCTGGCGGCCTCGTGGTGAGCAAGAAATGAAAGGGGAAGGAGGGCTCTGGATCGCGGTTGTGAGCGCGAGAAGCTGCGCGGGACTCCGCGGCGCGCGTGGCACTGACGGCGGCTCGCGCCAGTACATGCACAGGGGAGAACAGCGAGGCGGTGCCGCGGTGGCGAATGGCGTCGCGCGGCGTGCGGTGCGGAAGCTGCTCGATGTGCAGTTTTTCGTCGCTCCGAGGTCAGCGCATGAGCAGGACAAGGTATGGGCGCGTGTCACACCTGGTTTTAAGGACAAAACCGAATGCTCATCTATATGTGTGTCCAGGATCAAGATTCACACATATAAGACAAAGTATAGTAAAACAGAGTAACCAATGTCATAAATACATCGTATAAATATTACAATAAATGTCTCAAAGGACTATATGAATACAAACGCTAGCGGAAGACTCCATAACGCCACAGGCAGTCGACCGGGGGCTCCACAAGATTAGTCTTCACCACCATCTTTAAAGTAGTCCATCTTCACTCTCTGAGCAGCATATCATGATTGTAGAGGAAATAGCAAGCGTGAGTACATGTCGTACTCCGCAAGTGTGGGAAAATATGCAATATGCAGGTTTATAACAAGAAAGGCTGACATAAGGTTAACTTGCAGAAATAAGCACCCTAAACCAAAGGTAAAGCATTCCTGAATTACTAGGTGAAAACCCAAACCAAGCATTAATTAGACACTACAAGGTACCCCCTTGTAGCGAAACAGGCTACCCGCCCAAAAATCATACTACAAGTTACCCACTTGCAGCATCCAAATGGCTACCCGCCAAAACCATATCCATCCATCCATCTCTAATCATGTGAGGATCCAGGCCGCTCCTGACTGTGAGCACGGCTGTCATGACAGTTTTACTTCTCTGCAGAGGTGCACAACTTTACCCACAGGGTGGTGATTCCATCACTATTCAGTGACTAAAACCTCCATGTTGCCTTCACACTACCAAAGGTGTGAGACCAAGAGATCACCACATGGTCTTTCAAAGCGCTTCCCAGCCCGCCAACATCCCCGCTAAGGTTCCACCGCCGCGGAAGTAACCCTTCCTTCAGAAGCCCCCTCTTGCGCCTTGGCTAGGAGTACCCCTCCATCACCTGAGTTTGGAAGTACCCCTTCCTCCCTCCTTCCATGAACGCCGGCGAAACTGGGAAGACAGCATAATACTTGACCAAGTCTACCATAATCAACCCTGTGCTTTGCGCTGTTGTCCTGGGTTGCCGCTCCACGAACCGGTCCTTATGATCACAAGCAGGTACTAACCACAAACCAACAGTACCATGACAGGTACAAGTGCATACCCGCACCATCATCAACATCCTCCTGCTTGGATCACCTAAGTTCCATGTTGCTAAAAAGATTAACCGGTCCATGAAGATTATGTTGAAGTAGACCATTAGTCAAGATTATTAGTCAAATTATCATCCACCCAAGACAGCAAACTAAGCATTTCTACCCATCCACATTATCATTAACCTCTACCATAACCCGGCGACAAGGATAAAGTAATGGAACAGGGTATGACACATGGGATTCCAATTAAACGCAAATGCATGACTAGAGGGAGAAAGCAGTAGGTTCAAGATGTTCAAGGACACTTGCCTCAAAAGAAGTGCTGCTGCTCAGAGTCTTCATGTTCTTTGTCTTCATCTTGTTAGCTCTCGAACACGCGTTTCTAAATAACGGTAGCATGCAAAGCACACAAAGCACAAACAATAAGAAACAGTACACCAAACAGTATCAAATTACTCTAATAACAGTACTAAATGATATAGCTCAAGCCTACGATCACGTGAGCGCAAGAATCACTTAAAACGGAGTTACGAGCAAAAAGTTATGATGTTTGAAAGACTAAACACTAAATCTGGAAAAACAGAAACAGTCACGAAATGAAATGTGCGTGTTGCCGTTGATTGGATACATATTTTGGAACAAGGTTTCCACAAGAATATGCGCAATGTTGTGGAACATGTTGGACACAAGGTGATTGGGGCACTGGTTTACCTGAAAAAGAGATCAAATGGTTGGATCTAGATGGGTTGTTCTGGAATTGTTAACGGTGGCATTGCGTTTCCTGGTCGATTCATAAATGATCTCGGCGAATCCTTTGGGGAACATGTAGTAGACTTTCTGGAACACAACATGGTCTTGAGTTTAGGTCAGAAAAGTAGAGGGATTGGTTGGAACACGAAAAACAATTACCATCAGACGCGCTGGACAGATCCAGAACAGGAGCAGTAGTCATTGCGAATTAGATCCCCGTCGAACCAGGTCAGATCTTGGGCTGAATTTTGGATATGTTGTAGAGGACTCTATTGCGCACCTGCTGGCAAAATTTGGTTGCATTTGGATGGACGGATCACCGGGAACGTTGATGCCAATATGTGACTGTGCTGCTGGACGCGAGGGTGGCGACGCGTGGCAGCAGCCTGACGGTGTGGGAGGGGTTTGGAGGGCAAGGAGGACGTGGGGAAGGCTCCCATATATGTAGAGGGGGTGGCCTAGGGTTTGGTAAAGGTTTTGGGCTTGGCCCATAGGTGGGGAGGGGTGAGGAAAGGTGGGCCTTGGCCCAAACAGCAAGGAAATCAATGGGGAGTGGAGATATGGTGGTGGACTGCCTTTGTGCTTGGCCCAATAAGCCTTAGGGCCATGCGGAGGACGTGGGGAGGAGTCCAGACATTCATAGGAGAGGTGTGAATGATGTGTTAACGAAATAAAAGGCGAAAAGAAGGAGGAAAGTGTATAAGTCGAGTGCTAAATGCAGTTTTTATTTCCTTTTGTGCGAAAACGGTAAGTGAAATGAATGTGGATTGAATCATATCTTGGGTGTAGAATGTGAAGAACATCATGTCGACATGAATGAATGTATAGAAGATGAGAGGTGACGTTATAAAAGGAAATAGCATGACTCATGGGGTCAGAACGAATATGCATAGAGGTGAGGTGAGGTGCGATTTTGAGTTGGTTATTGGAACCACGAGCGTAGCCAAAAGATCTTGACAAGTCAAGTGAAGATAAAGGAGAAGAAAGGGGACATGCCAAGGGATCATAATTAAATGATACGAAAGATTATAGAATAGGTATAAGACATATGACACATAAGTGATATCCATTATTTTAACATCCAACCTTATGTTATGCATCAATGACATGTGCACCTGCCATTGCATCGACATAAATTTGGTAATTAAAATAATATAATATCATTGTATGGTTATGCCAATACAAAGGCCACGAGGTAGCAAGACTTGTAAAGAGTCCACATAATGGATAAACATATTTGTTGGAGGTATATGACAAATAAGAAAGAACTAGATAACCAAGGACACATGATGCTACAGCAACAAAAGGGATAATAGGAGAGGTATAGAGGATTTGTAGGATCCTTTTGTAAGAGTGTGTTGTCCAAATCAAGGAGGCATGGAGAGATGCACACGGTAATGAGGAATCGAATGGCGGTGTTGGAGAGCTTTGAGGGAAAGAGAAAAACGACCAGGCAGGCCTGATTTCCATAGGAGAGGCGAGCTAGGAATCTGATCATCAGTTTTCTTCTTGGTAGCTAATGATGTACGATAATTGTGCAGGATCTCGTTGCAGCATGGTTCATGCAGGTGGTTGGGGCAGAACTTGCTGAGTTGGGTCGAGTAGGGTACGAGGTTAACTATTGGTTAGACCATGTTGATGGGATACATGATATGTAGAATGTGGCAAGGGCCATGTTGACATGCTTCCCTAACGTCAACGGATTGAAAGATTAGTTGACAATCAAGACACGACAGAGAGGCAAAGGTATCTCTTTTTGCGGGGTTCAAGGTGAGCTATAACTGGAGCTTGAGGCTGAATTGCAACGGCTGTAGCTAGGCTCCAACCAAAATGAGGCAAAAGAGGAGAAGGAATAGATAACAACAGTGGTTTGCTGTGGCTTATTTGTAACTAGTTTGCATGCAAAGACAGAAAAAGAGAAAAGAAACACAAAGAATGATGAGGTCTTCTTGGTGCTATCTATTTTAGTTAGAAGATGAGATAAAAATAAAAGTAAGAAAGAAAGAAGGCTCGGTACGGGTACAGATCTATAGAAATTAGTGCAGGTAGAAGGCAGGGAGAAAGTCAAAAGAGAAGGGAAAAGGTTGTCGTAAGCTGCAACCTTGGGTTCCAATATAGCTACGTATGTACATTACAAATAAGTCACGATGGATAGAAAATAAACAAAGGAATGAAACGTCTGGGGTACCAGCTGATGGAGAGACATAAAGAGATTAGAAATGATTGAAAGTGCAGGCAGGTAGCTCGTTTGCTTGCAACTCAAATGATAGAAATAAGCATAAAGAAAAATGACAGAGTAGCATTAAGAGAGGTAAGGTTTGGCGAAAGCTAAATAGCAAGACCATGATAGGAGGAAAAATAATAGGGAGGAGGGTGATTGGGTGGTGATAGCGAAGGCCTGTTGGATTGACTGCACATTGAGGAAGAAAGACATATAACTAGATAGATAGATAAAGAGCCTCGGGAAAAGATCAGCTGCTTGTTGTGGTGCAGCTATCTTCATTACAAACATTTAGTAGAAAGAGAGAGAAAGAAAAGATGATTGAACAATGAAATCAAGCTACTCGCAGGTGGCTTGATTGCTTGCAAACAAATGTTAAAAATGAACAGAGAGTAGAACGGCATAGTAACAGCAAAGAGTATGGCTTGGTTGTACATAAGCTTCATGGCACGATCGAAGGAAAAGAAATTAAGAATTGTAGATGAGATAAAAGAAAAGGAAACATAGGAGGTAAACAAAAGGCATGCAAAGATATTTTGATCGCATAGTTTTGTTGCACATAGATAGCTTAGTTGTTTGCACGTTGATGGAGAGAAGAGAAGAAGAGAAACAAACAGGATGACACCTTGGCTGAGATTAGGGCTAGGCTAGGAATTGCACTATTATCGATACTCAAAACCTAATTCGATCCACAAGATCACTATCGAATTTTGAAATTCATTTTTCACACAGAGAAGTACCTAATGCTGACTAACGAGCATGAATGCAACAAACAATTTATATAACCTATATTTATTTAATTTATTTAGAAAATAATTCTTTTGCCTAAAGAAAAATGACAACAGTCGAATATTAAAGTTAAATTTTAAACTATTCCCAAAAAGTTTTAAAATTTAGTGAAATTTGAGTCACATTCCAAAATTTGAAATTTTGGGGTGTGACAAGACTACCCCCCTTAACAGGAATCTCGCCCCGAGATTCGGTGAGGCTAGCAAGAAAGGAGGATGAAGGAATCACTCAGTTTGTCGATCTTCAACGTGATGAACTTTTCTTGAGCTTTCATAACCATTCCGAAACAAGATTAAACACTCATTCCTTCGTCGTCCATGCGTTGAGGCCGGAGGTGAGCTCTACCCCCCTTAGGTTAGCACTTCGATTATCATGATCTTGTACATCATCCACACATCTTCAGTGTCTTGTTGGCGCCTTCTCGAAGCATGACGTTGATATAAAGGTTTCCTTTGCTCATTGCCTTCTTTAGGATTTTGTTTTAAAGATAAGATTAGAAGAAATATAGAAGAGAGAAAGGAGCTTGTAGAAGGACGAAAAAGGAGGAACCCGTCTAAGCTAATTCTAAGTATATATTATAATAATAAGGGTGTCATCATAAAGCCAGATGCTTCACAACACACCCCACTCAAACAAAGATCCAAATCAACACAAGGCACACCACACTCAAACAACAACGTACTACTTCGTCATTAAGACTAGATCGGGACATATACTATGGTCAAAGTTAAGATGCTCGATTAAGAGAGGAAAGGGTAAAAACAACTTTACTAAATAGATCAAGAGTAGACAAGTTGAGAAGAGAAAATAGAAAGATCAGAAGAGCATATAGTTCAGATTTTTCAATATAGCTTTGAAAATAGGACTTTTTGGCAACCATTCTACCTAAGCTTGCGTCCTACGGTCGACACGGCTCTGATACCACTCTGTCACACCTGGTTTTAAGGACAAAACCGAATGCTCATCTATATGTGTGTCCAGGATCAAGATTCACACATATAGGACAAAGTATAGTAAAACAGAGTAACCAATGTCATAAATACATCGTATAAATATTACAATAAATGTCTCAAAGGACTATATGAATACAAACGCTAGCGGAAGACTTCATAACGCCACAGGCAGTCGACCGGGGGCTCCACAAGATTAGTCTTCACCACCATCTTTAAAGTAGTCCATCTTCACTCTCTGAGCAGCATATCATGATTGTAGAGGAAATAGCAAGCGTGAGTACATGTCGTACTCCGCAAGTGTGGGAAAATATGCAATATGCAGGTTTATAACAAGAAAGGCTGACATAAGGTTAACTTGCAGAAATAAGCACCCTAAACCAAAGGTAAAGCATTCCTGAATTACTAGGTGAAAACCCAAACCAAGCATTAATTAGACACTACAAGGTACCCCCTTGTAGCGAAACAGGCTACCCGCCCAAAAATCATACTACAAGTTACCCACTTGCAGCATCCAAATGGCTACCCGCCAAAACCATATCCATCCATCCATCTCTAATCATGTGAGGATCCAGGCCGCTCCTGACTGTGAGCACGGCTGTCATGACAGTTTTACTTCTCTGCAGAGGTGCACAACTTTACCCACAGGGTGGTGATTCCATCACTATTCAGTGACTAAAACCTCCATGTTGCCTTCACACTACCAAAGGTGTGAGACCAAGAGATCACCACATGGTCTTTCAAAGCGCTTCCCAGCCCGCCAACATCCCCGCTAAGGTTCCACCGCCGCGGAAGTAACCCTTCCTTCAGAAGCCCCCTCTTGCGCCTTGGCTAGGAGTACCCCTCCATCACCTGAGTTTGGAAGTACCCCTTCCTCCCTCCTTCCATGAACGCCGGCGAAACTGGGAAGACAGCATAATACTTGACCAAGTCTACCATAATCAACCCTGTGCTTTGCGCTGTTGTCCTGGGTTGCCGCTCCACGAACCGGTCCTTATGATCACAAGCAGGTACTAACCACAAACCAACAGTACCATGACAGGTACAAGTGCATACCCGCACCATCATCAACATCCTCCTGCTTGGATCACCTAAGTTCCATGTTGCTAAAAAGATTAACCGGTCCATGAAGATTATGTTGAAGTAGACCATTAGTCAAGATTATTAGTCAAATTATCATCCACCCAAGACAGCAAACTAAGCATTTCTACCCATCCACATTATCATTAACCTCTACCATAACCCGGCGACAAGGATAAAGTAATGGAACAGGGTATGACACATGGGATTCCAATTAAACGCAAATGCATGACTAGAGGGAGAAAGCAGTAGGTTCAAGATGTTCAAGGACACTTGCCTCAAAAGAAGTGCTGCTGCTCAGAGTCTTCATGTTCTTTGTCTTCATCTTGTTAGCTCTCGAACACGCGTTTCTAAATAACGGTAGCATGCAAAGCACACAAAGCACAAACAATAAGAAACAGTACACCAAACAGTATCAAATTACTCTAATAACAGTACTAAATGATATAGCTCAAGCCTACGATCACGTGAGCGCAAGAATCACTTAAAACGGAGTTACGAGCAAAAAGTTATGATGTTTGAAAGACTAAACACTAAATCTGGAAAAACAGAAACAGTCACGAAATGAAATGTGCGTGTTGCCGTTGATTGGATACATATTTTGGAACAAGGTTTCCACAAGAATATGCGCAATGTTGTGGAACATGTTGGACACAAGGTGATTGGGGCACTGGTTTACCTGAAAAAGAGATCAAATGGTTGGATCTAGATGGGTTGTTCTGGAATTGTTAACGGTGGCATTGCGTTTCCTGGTCGATTCATAAATGATCTCGGCGAATCCTTTGGGGAACATGTAGTAGACTTTCTGGAACACAACATGGTCTTGAGTTTAGGTCAGAAAAGTAGAGGGATTGGTTGGAACACGAAAAACAATTACCATCAGACGCGCTGGACAGATCCAGAAC
Source organism: Eragrostis curvula (assembly GCA_007726485.1). Classification (NCBI taxonomy): domain Eukaryota; kingdom Viridiplantae; phylum Streptophyta; class Magnoliopsida; order Poales; family Poaceae; genus Eragrostis; species Eragrostis curvula. Next base: position 10,131,182 of record CM017443.1, read on the forward strand.
AGGAGCAGTAGTCATTGCGAATTAGATCCCCGTCGAACCAGGTCAGATCTTGGGCTGAATTTTGGATATGTTGTAGAGGACTCTATTGCGCACCTGCTGGCAAAATTTGGTTGCATTTGGATGGACGGATCACCGGGAACGTTGATGCCAATATGTGACTGTGCTGCTGGACGCGAGGGTGGCGACGCGTGGCAGCAGCCTGACGGTGTGGGAGGGGTTTGGAGGGCAAGGAGGACGTGGGGAAGGCTCCCATATATGTAGAGGGGGTGGCCTAGGGTTTGGTAAAGGTTTTGGGCTTGGCCCATAGGTGGGGAGGGGTGAGGAAAGGTGGGCCTTGGCCCAAACAGCAAGGAAATCAATGGGGAGTGGAGATATGGTGGTGGACTGCCTTTGTGCTTGGCCCAATAAGCCTTAGGGCCATGCGGAGGACGTGGGGAGGAGTCCAGACATTCATAGGAGAGGTGTGAATGATGTGTTAACGAAATAAAAGGCGAAAAGAAGGAGGAAAGTGTATAAGTCGAGTGCTAAATGCAGTTTTTATTTCCTTTTGTGCGAAAACGGTAAGTGAAATGAATGTGGATTGAATCATATCTTGGGTGTAGAATGTGAAGAACATCATGTCGACATGAATGAATGTATAGAAGATGAGAGGTGACGTTATAAAAGGAAATAGCATGACTCATGGGGTCAGAACGAATATGCATAGAGGTGAGGTGAGGTGCGATTTTGAGTTGGTTATTGGAACCACGAGCGTAGCCAAAAGATCTTGACAAGTCAAGTGAAGATAAAGGAGAAGAAAGGGGACATGCCAAGGGATCATAATTAAATGATACGAAAGATTATAGAATAGGTATAAGACATATGACACATAAGTGATATCCATTATTTTAACATCCAACCTTATGTTATGCATCAATGACATGTGCACCTGCCATTGCATCGACATAAATTTGGTAATTAAAATAATATAATATCATTGTATGGTTATGCCAATACAAAGGCCACGAGGTAGCAAGACTTGTAAAGAGTCCACATAATGGATAAACATATTTGTTGGAGGTATATGACAAATAAGAAAGAACTAGATAACCAAGGACACATGATGCTACAGCAACAAAAGGGATAATAGGAGAGGTATAGAGGATTTGTAGGATCCTTTTGTAAGAGTGTGTTGTCCAAATCAAGGAGGCATGGAGAGATGCACACGGTAATGAGGAATCGAATGGCGGTGTTGGAGAGCTTTGAGGGAAAGAGAAAGACGACCAGGCAGGCCTGATTTCCATAGGAGAGGCGAGCTAGGAATCTGATCATCAGTTTTCTTCTTGGTAGCTAATGATGTACGATAATTGTGCAGGATCTCGTTGCAGCATGGTTCATGCAGGTGGTTGGGGCAGAACTTGCTGAGTTGGGTCGAGTAGGGTACGAGGTTAACTATTGGTTAGACCATGTTGATGGGATACATGATATGTAGAATGTGGCAAGGGCCATGTTGACATGCTTCCCTAACGTCAACGGATTGAAAGATTAGTTGACAATCAAGACACGACAGAGAGGCAAAGGTATCTCTTTTTGCGGGGTTCAAGGTGAGCTATAACTGGAGCTTGAGGCTGAATTGCAACGGCTGTAGCTAGGCTCCAACCAAAATGAGGCAAAAGAGGAGAAGGAATAGATAACAACAGTGGTTTGCTGTGGCTTATTTGTAACTAGTTTGCATGCAAAGACAGAAAAAGAGAAAAGAAACACAAAGAATGATGAGGTCTTCTTGGTGCTATCTATTTTAGTTAGAAGATGAGATAAAAATAAAAGTAAGAAAGAAAGAAGGCTCGGTACGGGTACAGATCTATAGAAATTAGTGCAGGTAGAAGGCAGGGAGAAAGTCAAAAGAGAAGGGAAAAGGTTGTCGTAAGCTGCAACCTTGGGTTCCAATATAGCTACGTATGTACATTACAAATAAGTCACGATGGATAGAAAATAAACAAAGGAATGAAACGTCTGGGGTACCAGCTGATGGAGAGACATAAAGAGATTAGAAATGATTGAAAGTGCAGGCAGGTAGCTCGTTTGCTTGCAACTCAAATGATAGAAATAAGCATAAAGAAAAATGACAGAGTAGCATTAAGAGAGGTAAGGTTTGGCGAAAGCTAAATAGCAAGACCATGATAGGAGGAAAAATAATAGGGAGGAGGGTGATTGGGTGGTGATAGCGAAGGCCTGTTGGATTGACTGCACATTGAGGAAGAAAGACATATAACTAGATAGATAGATAAAGAGCCTCGGGAAAAGATCAGCTGCTTGTTGTGGTGCAGCTATCTTCATTACAAACATTTAGTAGAAAGAGAGAGAAAGAAAAGATGATTGAACAATGAAATCAAGCTACTCGCAGGTGGCTTGATTGCTTGCAAACAAATGTTAAAAATGAACAGAGAGTAGAACGGCATAGTAACAGCAAAGAGTATGGCTTGGTTGTACATAAGCTTCATGGCACGATCGAAGGAAAAGAAATTAAGAATTGTAGATGAGATAAAAGAAAAGGAAACATAGGAGGTAAACAAAAGGCATGCAAAGATATTTTGATCGCATAGTTTTGTTGCACATAGATAGCTTAGTTGTTTGCACGTTGATGGAGAGAAGAGAAGAAGAGAAACAAACAGGATGACACCTTGGCTGAGATTAGGGCTAGGCTAGGAATTGCACTATTATCGATACTCAAAACCTAATTCGATCCACAAGATCACTATCGAATTTTGAAATTCATTTTTCACACAGAGAAGTACCTAATGCTGACTAACGAGCATGAATGCAACAAACAATTTATATAACCTATATTTATTTAATTTATTTAGAAAATAATTCTTTTGCCTAAAGAAAAATGACAACAGTCGAATATTAAAGTTAAATTTTAAACTATTCCCAAAAAGTTTTAAAATTTAGTGAAATTTGAGTCACATTCCAAAATTTGAAATTTTGGGGTGTGACAGCGCGCGTGCGAGGTGGCGACAGCTCGTGGAGGAGAGGGAAGGGCCGTCGGCGCAGACGGCGGCGCGCATCGCGGCGCAGCGCGTCGCGCCGCGCGTGAACAGAGGAGGAAGAAGGGTTGGCGGGCCGGCGCGGGCTGGAGTGGGCCGAGCTAGGCCGCGGTGCAGGCCGTGCACTGTGTTGATAGATGGGCTAAGTCCATTAACTCAGTTTACTATTTCTCGAATTTCCAAACAGGCTGAGCAGTTCATGAATTTTCTGCCTATTCAAAAGATCTCGAAAAAATCTGAAAAAATCACAGTAAATACTACACTGTGAACTGCACCTATGGTGAATTTTTGGGAATTTTTGGCCAAGCCAATTTCCCACGAAAAATCGGCGAAGTTCCTGCGTGCATATGCATGCCATGTATGCATGGTTTCAAAAATTGAAATGAACTCAAATTCGACATTCAAACTCAGCCCAACTTTATTTAGGGTTTAATTACATCATTTTTAGGCCTCTAATTTTTGGGATGTGACACCGAGCCACCCTCTCTCTCTCGCGTGCTTCCTCTCCCTCCCTCTCGGCTTGCGTGCGTGTGCAAGTCTAGCGCCGCCACTCCTTCAAACTCCGGCGAGCTTTCCCCGCCGCCTCACTGCTCCCCGTGCTCGATGCGTACCGTCCAAAGCTCCGCCATCTCCCTAGCATCCTCCGCGACGAGATTCCATCGCCCCTCGTTGACTCTGCGCGCCGGCGGCGAGCACTCCGGCCACCCGCCGCCGCGCGACTCGCCTGTGGTCCATCATGGACCGGTGGACCACCGCCTGACCCCGGTCCACGACCTCTGTGGACCGATTCCACGGGTTTTCCAATTGAAAAATAAATCAAAAATCCAGATAAATTCCCGGGACCTGTACATTTTACAGATAAGCCCTTAAGCTTTTCTGTAATTATGTTTAAGCCCTAACTTTTTACAGAAAAGTCCCTAAACTTTTCTGTAATTATGTTTTGGTCCTCATCTTTTTACACCTAGGCCCTCAAACTTTTCCGTAATTACATATTGGCCCCTAAAACTTCCTGACCTTACAAATAAGTCCTTAAAAATTTTCTGTAATTATAAGAGAGTCCTTTGTAATTACAAATAATTCCCCAGACCTTTAAATATCCATATCTTTTCAACCATAACTCCGCTTCGAACGATTCTTGCGCTCACGCGTTCGTAGAAATGCGGAGTACCTCACTGTACTATCCTTGGAACCCCAAATCATACCTAGACATCAGCAATGTCCTAAAAACCCCTCTAACCTATTATATTCCTTTTATCGGCAATCGTGCGAGGTCAAACTCGCATGTCACGAATGTTGTTCACCTAAGACCAAATCGATTCTGTGGTGCTAGTTGTCTAGTACCTCCCGCATGACAGCACGCACCCCGCTCCATTCCTATACCACACATTCATTTATTTACCCGCTAACGATAAATCGTTCATGCGGTATCGCTTCTAAACGTCGTAACCTTCTATATTCCGAGTTCGTCTCCGAACCTAGCCTTGATCAATCCTCGCTCAATCAATCTTAAACCTAACCCTGCCACCAACACCTATTCCAATGTTACCACCGATTCCTTATCAAGTCTTATCGCTCTATCATCTTCTTTTATAAGTGATCTTTTAATTGATTTACTTGGAGTTGTTGTTCGTTGTTGTCTTAATTGCCAGTTGTTCTTAATCCTTCGATTCCCATGTTTTTCTGCAGCCATGCATTCATGTCATGCATGATCACGAGCACGTACCACCGTCATGTGCTTAGCTCATGACGAATAACTAGTAGATTAGTCTTAATAGTTAATCAATCTAGTAAGTAATCAATAAGCCAATCACCATAAGTCAATCCCTTAATCTATAGGTGAGTAATTAAAGTGACACACCTTGCACATGTACACTTGTTGCACTAACCTTTGTATAGGTTACAACCTATACAAAGCCTTACTGACGCAAGTGTACAACATACACAGACACACGTTGTACTCACCTTCACCTACACTCATGCTCTTCTCATCGCGTTTAGCATCTCTCATTTACGTCAAAAGCCCTAGTGTTCGATGCATTGTCCTAACAAGCCTTTTCTAAGATAATAAAATCTTGCTAAAGTAAAACTGGATGCATCATACATGCCTTGTGTCTTTTATCCTTTAATGGTGTTCTATCGGCTTTTCTTGGAGTTTCATCGGATCTTATTGGTTCTTTTCGATCTTTAGTTTCTTTCGCCGTAGTTTATTTATACGTAGTTTTTTATGCGCTAGTTTACGCGAGATTCGAGGAAGAGTCAAAGCATTCCAAGCTTCAAGAAAGATCCAGAAGAATCCAAGTCAGAAGACACAAGCTTTGAGGAAGAATTTGAAGACATCGACCTCGACAGAAGAATCTAAAGACTAGGAACTCGAAGATTAGGAAATCGTCCATCAGGCAAGCTCTACTTCTCCTTGATCATGATTGAACCTACTGTTTTCGCATTGCACCTATAGAGCTTATTCTCGTAATATGCATTGCTTGTTATTTTACTGCTTGTGTAGTTATGAACCTACTTGCTACTGGTATTGATGCCACTTATATAGGCATTAAAATCAGAATCCTTGATTACCCTTGTTTACCCATCACCTTGATAACCCTAGGACAGTACCATCATTTACATGATGGCCGATTACCTTGCTACTAGAATGCTTAGGACCCCTCGCAATGTTTCTGCATTGCCACACCTCTCACATACTTGTTTTTACAAAATATGTTAAATGAGTTTGGTGGTGTGTGTAATACTTGGGGTTGGGAGTAGCATAACTGTGTTAGGTGATGATGATGGGATGGGTTGGACCGCGGGCAAGGCCACTAGTGAAAGGTGGTTTGTGAGATAGCCCACCAGTGTGGGATATGGTGCTTGCCCGGCCACATAAGGACCGGTTCTCTCTACCGTAACCTAACGATTATCCCGTACAACCACGGAACCTGAATGGGAAGGACTTATCCTACCTTCTTGGGTACACTTGCAACACCACCGGAGGCTGTTGTAGCAACGGAAGCTCAGGAAAAGACCCGGGAAACGTACCCGTGGTCCGGTCGCGGAACCCAGTGTCGGTGCATGGGAAAGCCGCCTGTCCTTGTTTGTACTCGGATCCTGCAACTCGTTGCGGAAGCACGAATGCACCTGTTAAAGGTGTGTTGTGCCGTAGTGTGACAATTCATTGTCACATGCCGCTGAGTGTGATTCCGTGGTGGTTTTGCAAAGTGCTCAGAGAAGATGGACTAAGCGTTATGTCACTCTCCGTACAAGAGTGCATTGCCCGTGGGGAAAGCTGTACACCCTCCGCAGAGGATAAGAATTCATCCGGATAGACGTTGTCACGGCATATGACACGTTATGGTTCTACGCTCCTTGAGATTAGCCACCTCTTCTATTCCTTGGCGTGTGAGTGAGTTGTAGTCAACTCGTGTTTTGGAAGTGTTGGCATGGATGCCGGGTCGGTATGGCCGCTGAGGTCAGAAGGCCCAACTAAAACTTGGGAACTGGCGAGAATGTTTCATACTCCCCAGGGCCACCCAACTAAAATACTGTCAAATAACTCTCTGCTTTATCTCTAATATCCTTGGCTTGCTTTAGAGAACCCTGCATAAAATTTCTTTCTGCAAATGAAACCCTACAGCCTTTTCCTTGCTAAGGCCAAATATGCATGTTCATATACCCTTGAGTAGTGTAGGGCTTGCGGAGTACCTTATGTACTCACGCTCTTGCATTTGTTGTTTTTAGTCGGAGAAGACTTCGTAAGACGACGACGACGATTAGGTTTTCGGTTCTGCTTCTCAAGTCTGCCTGTGGTGTTGGACTTTGGCTTTCCACTGTCTGCTTCACCGTTAGTTGGTCGGAGGGACTTGGATATTTCTGAATCCTTGTCGTACCGCCACTAAGGGTGATTAATCAGGTATTTTACTTATGTACCTATTCGAAGTATGTTTTTGGTTACCATATCTGTATTCTTGTGCGTATCAGCTACTGATTCAGAAACTGATACATGATGCATAACATACCCTAGAGACGGGGTATGACATAACATCTGCTCCTCCAGACGCAGTGTTGAGGGCGAATGTTGCAGGCACGGTGTTGAGAGCTTTTGCTACAGGCGCGTTGTTGACGGCAGCTCCAGGCTGCCTGTTGTTGAAGGCATATGCTGGAGCTGAACCACCAAAGAGGTTGAAGTCGGTTCCGGGCGCGGACCCTGTGTTGGCTACAGGCGCTCCAGGCGCGGTGTTGAGGGCGTATGCTGCAGGCACGGTGTTGAGGGCGTATGCTGCAGGCACGGTGCTGAGGTCAGCTCCAGGCGCGGTGCTGAGAGCTTGTGCTACAGGCGCGGTTTTGAGGGCGAATGCTGCAGGCACGGTGTTGACGTCAGTTCGAGGCGCGGTGTTGAGAGCGTGTGCTACAGGCGCGGTGTTGACTGCGATGTTGACATCTGCTCCAGGTACGGTCTTGACGTATACTCTAGGTGCAAGGTTGACATCGGCTCCGGGCCTGGTGTTGAGGGCGTATGCACCAGGAGCGGTGTTGACCTCGGCACCAGGAGCGGTGTTCACGTCGGCTCCAGGCGCGGCGTATTGGAATAATGCTCCACGGGTGGTGGCTCCGGCGTGCTCAATCACACCCAGTATCAGAAGACCTGATTTACAGCAAACGAATGCACGATTGTGTCAGATAGTGTCTACACTTGCTACGATTCCGATTAACACAGTCATGACTGAAGAGATAATTCAAATGGTAAAACTAGTGCAATTAATGTATAGTTCATGAAATTGATCGAGCATCAATCTACAGGAGAGCAGGACGGCGGCTGCGAGGGACATGTTCCCCGATTAACACAGAATGACTGAAGAGATAATTCAAATGGAAAAACTAGTGCAATTTATAGTTCATGAAATTGATCGAGCATCGATCTACCGGAGAGCAGGACGGCGGCTGCGAGGGACATGTTCCGGGAGGCCATGCTGTTTGCTCTGTGGCACTAGTAGATTGCACTCCTTGTATTGTGTCTGAATGAACTTGGATAGAGCTTGCCAGCTTGGGTTTATATAGCAGTAGTCAGAGAAGGTGGGTGGCTGTGCGGTTGGACGTGAACTTCCTCAGGCGTGTAGATCGATGATCATCACCACGTTCCCGCCACCTCCCTTCACCAGGTAGTACTTGCGCGGTTGCGCCCTCCCCAGGCTTCGATTCACGCAACGTGTGCATCTCAAATTTCAGGAGTTCCGAGGCTTGCTGAGAGTTGAGTTTTTGATGGCATGGTAGCCTAATTCACCGTCACGTCATAGATCACGAGACAATTCAGGAGATCAAGAAAGTTAACGCCTTCTCTAAGCTAAAACACCAAAGGGGATGTTACATAAGTTTCGTTTACCATCAGTAGTTTGGATGGTTGCATGGTTTGCTCGACAAATTATATACTAAAACAATAAGCTAACGATACCACAATCGAAAAAAATCTAGCTCTATTTTTTAATGATATACAATGCAATAATGTTTAATTTTTGCCGAGTTTCAATTAATTGTTAAACCGTCAAAGTGTGTTAGATAAAAATGTAAGTGTGTTGAGATAAAAATATAAGTGTGTTGAGATAAAGCCATCAATTAATTGTTAAACCGTCAAAGTATGTATATTTTGGCTGCATTGAGCTAACGATACCACAATCAAAAAAAAAATATAGCTCTATCTTAAGTATTGAGGTAAAAAAAGTTGAATTAATTATTGTTAAACTGTCAAAGTGTGTTAGATAATTATCAGAGAATCGTAGTGTGTCTCAGATGAAATTGATTTTGACAATGTGTCGTTGGTAATTCCATATTTTCTCAGTGTGCTCCAAACAAATTTGCCACTTTTTTATCATGATACTACTGATGTGAATTTTACTACATGTTAATTTTCCATCACATGATGGTTAATTTATAGTTTCTTTCCATTCACGCAACATTGTGCATCCCAAATTTCAAGAGTTTCGAGGCTTCGATTTAAGTTTAAGTTTTTTGTGACCTTGTACGGTTGCACCCTGGATCACTGTCAGGGCCACGTGAAAAGTTCTCGAATATTACACACAAAGGGAAATCCAAGAGTGCAAGTGGCCAACTTTAAGCTTAAACTCGTGATCAGTCCGGAGATCGATCCATGGAAAGCTAATGGTCATCTCTAAGCTACACCAAAAGAGTTATCCAATGACCCCTTCTTAATGTGTCCTTCACTCTTTGGCATCAACTATTACTAGTGCCGGGCGGTGATGCATGTATCTCTCTCTTTGGAATTAGCGATGCATGTATCTCTCTCTTTGGAATTAGCGGGATACAGTACAGATTTGTTATAATCACCTTTTTCGTGGGTCCATGTTCAGCTCTTAGGGCTTCTTTGATAGAGCTGTAGTTCTGCTGGTTTCTCTTAAAAAACGATTGTGTCTAAAATGTTTGGCAAAACTACCTGCAGCTTCTTCTTATTTTTAAAGACAAATATGTAAAGAAGAGGACGTGGTAGGTAAAAAAAGCCGGTGAAGCTACTATTTAGTGGCTTCATGCTTCACCTTATTTTTAGATACGTCTTTCTTCATTTTTAAGAAAAAAACACTCAAAAAAACATCTCTTTTGATTGCAAGACGCGCGAAACCACATAAAAAGCCGTTAAAAAAGTCTTACCTAAGAGGCCCTTAGATAGGCTGGCTCAACAATGAAAGAGCCCCTTACCATTTCCCTGTAGGGCCGAGTAGTCGTACCTTTCTTTCTTTCTCTCGCAAAATGTATAGGTGCCAGGCGGGGAGACCCGTTGATCAGGGCGGGTGCGTTTTCAGCAAAACTGCTCGGATGTGCAGCGTCCTCTGCCTCGTGCATGCGTCTCTACAATGACCAGCTCGACCTAATCGTGTTCCTGGATAAGGGCACAATAACGTGACATCAGATGTTGAAAACCATTACACATAAGATTTTAAATAATGATGTAGTCAAGATAGGAGGAAAGCGAAGAATATTGTCTAGTAACCACCAGAACATATGTTGTTTAATAGATGCCTCAGTGCCAACTAAACCATTATATATGAAGCTTTTTTATTGAAATATTGCATTATGATGTTTCTAGATAACTTATTTCAGACAGATACATTATATGAGCTGTTTGTGCGCCATCTAATAGCATATAGAGCGGAAGGGCATGTAGCCTAGTGGTTACAGGGTCTCGGTAGCATCTAAACTTATGGGTTCGACTCTCGGTGGGAATGAATTTTCTAGGATTTAACAGCGTTGTGCTTTCAGCGGTAGGCGATGTGCCCGTTGTCAGCGGGGCGCCAATGATGACTTCGTCAATCTCGAAGAATTGTTGTCTCAGTCTTCGAATATGTTCATAGAAGTAGGGTTTGCATATATACATTTATAAGGGTGTGAGGGGACGTGCGTTGTGAGTGTGTGAGTTGTACTGTGTAATCATAAAAAAAAATCTAACAGCATATAGAGCGTATCATTGCTTCACTGCATGCAGATAGAGTTGTAGGTAGAGATGGCAACGGAAAAATTGCCCACGGATAAGGTCGAGTTGCACCCGTGCCTGCGTGCTCAAACTCATGCCCGCTTTTGTGCCCGTTAGCCGTTACAGGGCAAGGAACACTACCCACTCCCGCAATCCACGGATAACCAATGCCCGCGGCATGCCCATCTTCCCGGCATGGCCGGCAAGGCCCACGAAGATCGTCGAGGCAAAGCATCTCAGAGGCAGGTCTAGTGGGGAGGTGGTGATCATCTGGAGTCGTCGTCTCTCTGGAAAGGGGCGGCGTGCCGGTCGCCTTGCGGGGCTCTGCCGGTGACTTGATGGCCGAGATGATGGCGGAGAGCGCGAGGGAAGAGGACAGGCTGTTGGCTTCGCACGGGAGTAAAGAGAGGTTGTGCAAGGGAGGAGATCGATTTATTTTTGAGATGGGGAGGAGATGGATTTTTTTTAAGGCACCTATACGACACGGGACACTTGAAAGTTCCATTGCTTTTGCAGGTTACATCAGCGTTTTACAAAGTGACCCTTCCAAAAAGTACTACATCTTTTACCTAGGTCCTTAGAAAAGCTAAAAAGGACACAATAGAAAAATACAATTACTACTAGGTGCCAGACTCTAACGCCAAGGAAGCGGACAGAGCCAGCTTCGCCGCTTCGAATTCATGGAGACGATGAGCATCAGAAGCATCAGCAGCAGAGTCAACAACCAGGATGCCTCCGTCCACAGACGAGACCAGACGGCGAGCACAACCCAAGGCCGGCGAGCAACCGCGCCGCAGACGGGAAAGAGCCTCTTCATGCAGGATGATTGACACACCGGTGGTCCACCCGGAGATCGCCTCAGAACCTGCATCCGTAGAGGAAGAAGGGAGTCCAGCCGTAGATTTGAAGTGCGCTTTACCAGGCTGAACTGTATGACCCCTCTCAAAAATAAGATGGGGATCAGCAAGATGCGATCAACCCACAACAGAGAGGGGCAGCATTCGGGTCAGAAAACTGAAGTCGAAAGCCACCTGAGCTAGCTCAATCTCCATGGCACCTGCAAAGGAGCAACAGAGCATAAGCAAAAAAGGAAGGATACACCCGTGAGGAAGGAAGCCGACAGGGACACTAGCCATCACGGCAAAACCCGAAGTGAGGAAATGGATTGGGAAGGAGGAAAGGGAGTAGCGGGGGCGGAAGCTGCTGAATTTGTTTTTCTTTTGACATGGGCGGCTGCTGGATTGGGAACAGGGGAGAAATTACTCAGGTATGCGGATAGTGGGTGTGGGCGAGGCTTATTTTTTGCCCGTTCATCTGATGCCTGTGCCCGTGGGCACAAAGTGGTGCCCATATCCTTGCCCAACGATTTTTTTTATTTTTTTTTTGCGGGCAAAGCTCGCCCTTTGCCATCTTTAATTAGCTGTAGGCCACCAAATCCGTCACTCAACTCCTAGAGTTCAAGCACTGAATGTAATGTAAACGCCGAGAAGTAGGCTACCCTGATACATGATCATATTTTTGAAATATATATACATATTAATAACTTTAGCCTCTACATAATATAACTATTATTATTATATGGTACGAAAGACGCCTCAAGAGCACAGAATGCTAGGAAGGGAGAAAAACAAGTGAATAACAACCACACTATCTTAACAAAAAAACTACCAGTACTATTTCACCATGGCAACAGACAGACTCGGTCTTGATGGTCAAAAGACCTAAGTAACGCCTTTTTTTAAGAAGAAAAATAGCACTCTTGCGCGTCATCGTTGCTTACTGATCAAGACAGGAAGTCTCCTATGACTGGTACTACGTCCCACCCCTCAGTTCAATCATACTAGTTGGTCATCGCTATCTTATAGTCATCACATCCTCCTCGGGAAATCCATGACTGGAAATTACCATCTCTAAGTTAAAACACATACGAGATTGTTTCAGTGATTAGTACGTAACTAGCTGCGTGCCCGTGCGTTTGCCACGGAAAAGATCTACTAACAAATAAAGTGGAATCATGTAGTTGGGGTCAAGGTTTGAAAAATCGTTGAAAACCGGCCGGTTTTCGCGATAACCGGTGAAATCGGTCCGGTCCGATAAGTCCGGTTTACCGATTTTCGAATTTGAAATTTGAAAAATTTTGAGTTGAAACAAACAATATCGATCAAAACCGACCGGTTACCGGTCGAAATCGGTCGATAACCGGTGAAAATCGATCGGTTATCTTTTCGCCATTTTTCGGTCCTGCGTCCAAAACCGATCAAACCGACCGGTTACCGGTCGAAATCGGTCGATAACCGGTGAAAATCGATCGGTTTCGTGGTTTTCGAATTCAAAATTTGAATTTTGAATTTTTGGTCGAAAACCGACCGGTTATCGCGATAACCGGTGAAATCGGACATTTTGGTGGTGGCCGGTTTTAGCGATCTGATCGATATTGTAAACCTTGGTTGGGGTCCATTGCATCAAGCACCATTAAGAATCACGATTAATATTGCACAAATGTGCTTTGTCTAAAAAAAAATTCACAAATGTTACATAGTTAGTTTGCATTATAATTCATAATTTTTCTGTTGTATCCAAAAGCTCCCAACTTTGAAATGCAATGTTTTCCTTGCGTTTTTTTCACAAGAACGGACACGGGCAGAGGGACTCGGGCGTTGTTTTCCTGGCCCAATTGTCGGCACATGCTAGATTGCTCTTCTCGTAGGCTATGTTTCAGCTCTTAGGTAGCCTGGCCCAGTGATGAAATTGGCCTGCGTACCATTTTCCTGGATGGGCTGAGCAATTGTTCTTGCGCGATTTTTGAGTTAGGCCAGTTGCTTGAAAAAGTGAAGATGCAAAGGCTATCACAATCAGGCAAGGCGGCGCGCGTCTTCAGCAAAACTGTTCGAACCCGCACAGCGGCGGCCTCTGTGCCCCGCCGCCGCACGCGTCGCTACCACGACCACGACTTGATTCGACGTACGTGATCGTGTGGCTGGATACTGGATTGTGCCGTTTTCTGCGTAATCGGCAGAGCTCAGCATGTGGACTAGCAGCATATTCTGCGAGCGTGGCACTGGTTCACTGCATGCCGGTAGAGTGGTAGGCGACCACAAATCGGTCACCTCATGGCGTTCACCCTGAATCTGGATCTGAGAAGAGATTTATATTACTGTTCCGGGAGCTAACAATTGATTTGGTCAGAGTGCAGGGTATGCGTGTTTGGTCTGTTAGAAGAAGAAAACGAAGGCGATCGATCGATCAGACGAACAACAAGCACACGCATTATTCATCGGAAAAGCGTCTATATGTCTCATGCCACTCTACTGCAGACTGACTGACGTCACCATGCTATGACACGTAGTACTAATCATCAGTGCCTTTATTCAGAACATTATTAAGCTCGCAACCTCACGAACAGAGACCGACAGTAGCAACGGTGAACCCAGATAATGCACAGATGTTGGTATGGCTCCGATCCAGCTCAGTTCCAGCCTACGCCTGCTCCGGCGGTGGGCAGTTGAAGGGCGGGCCGTGCTGGAGGTGGAGCACGCAGTTCTTGCCGTCCTTGGGCGCGCACTGGCAGTCGCACCCCTCTAGCTGCTTAGGGTAGTTGTCGCAGGTGATGTGACCGCCCTGGATGCACTGCACATCGCACGCCGCCTCCGTCCCTCCGATCTCGCCGAGCACGACGAGCCCTGCATCATTGTTCATCAATCATCAGAAGTTCAGAACACGTGTGTTCGCAGAAAAATCGTCAGAACAGGCCGAGATTAATTAAGCTCGAGAACCTGTGCCTCGGCTCGCTAGCCATGGATCAACAGATCAGAGCAATCGAAAGAATTCAGGATTTTTGATAGACACAGATAGATAGCTAAGATGAGGATGGTAACAGCACATGTTAGCGTACCGGACAGGAGGAGGACGCAGGTGAGGGAGAGCAGCTTCGTGGAGGCCATTTCCTTCTTCACTTTGCTCGTTCTTTTGTGTGGTTCAAGGGCTACTTTCCGATGGGTTTATATAGGGAAGATGTCTGAAACAGATATGCTGCGAGTTGGTGAAGCGCTGAAGCATGAACGTCTGCTAATCACACGGCGGTTTGCAGATCAATTAGTTGAAGTCGACCAGATGGTAGATTTAGGACGTAGACCATCTTTTCCTTCGGATGCCAAAATATACTGGAATGCGCTGGACTGCATTAAAATAGCATATCCGTTCACTGCTTGCGCTGCAAGTCGATAGACCATTCAGAGTTTCCGGCCTGGTCAAATCGTGGGTTTCACACTGAATCTCGAGAAAAATGTACTATGGGAGTCTAATCCAAACTGAGTTTGATAATCATGCATACCATTTTCAAGATGTACCTCACTAAGTGCTTGGTTCTTCTGACTTTTCAGTGCAAAATAGAAAGAGTCTGTTCCTTATGGTGAATTGGTTTAAGTCTTTAACAGGCTTGTTCGCTTAGCTGTTATGCGGCTGTTTAATATGCGGTTGTTTAATATAGCTGCTACAGGTAAAAATAAAAAGAAACACTGTAGCGACTGCTGAAGAAAATAACTGCGAACACTGTAACGACAGATTTGCAGCAGGGTTGCCGAACAGGCTGAACACTTTGGTTACAAACTTACAGTCATCACTGGCGGAGCCAGTGCAGGGCCAGCCGGGGCCCTGGCCCCTCCTTGCTCGGAGAAAAATTCTGAAGACTGGTGTTATGCATGCATCACTTGTCTAGCTCTAGCACTTGTTTGCTTTTTCATTCTGCTTTCAGTCACCGGCCTTGAACGAGTAGAGATAATTTCAGTATGTAGGATGTTTGTTGCTTCCTTTTGCTTAAAATATCAAACGTTTTATTTGTCATTAGCTTTTTCTATGACCTTACATAATTGGCCCCCTCTACACTTTGTGACTGGCTCCGCTACTGACAGTCATGTTGCCAGATTGCTAAAGGGTGCGGCAGCCGCCAGCAATCTCAAACGATCACGCGGCACGCCCATAGATTTCAGAACGAATCGTTGACTTCTTTTGTGTTTCCAGGTAAACGATTAGGGTTTGCTGAAGAACTAATTGTCAACCATGACCAATCACATCTGATTATTCAAACATGTGTACGATCCGGAGAACATGCCGTATCTTGAACGCCTCACAGAGTCATAGCTTATGTAGAACTTTATTGGGGTAACTAGGAAACGGAACTGGTAACTATACTTTGCTTATGTAGAACTTGCTCATCCAAGTTCAGGAAAAACTGGAAATAGTTCAGACATTAGGTTACATAACCATGTCAAGACATACAGACCATTGATTTTATCAGGCGAGGCTGGAACCAAGGCATGATCGATGGAGTTCATCAGCACCGCTCCAGAATGAGTGGTGCGGTGGTGCCGTTGGCGGAGTGGACGAGGCAGCCCCGGCCGTTCGCCGGCGCGCACTGGCAGGCGCATCCGGTGAGGTCGCCGTCTTTGTTTTTGCAGGTGATGTATGTCCCCTGCACGCAGACGTAGGTGCACACGGCTTCGCTGGGCTCAGTCGTCCCTAGTATCAGGAGACCTGACATGTTACAAAGCATAAAATGTTCGTAAGTGCCTTGCTAGTGACTATTCAAGAGTGACATGTTGAAGTGGACAAACTGAGCGAGGGGAGCTATCTACCGGAGAGTAGAACGGCGACTGCCAGGGAGAAAGTCGTGGAGGCCATAGCTGCCATGCAGTGTATTGCAGTATTGCACTTTGCACACTGCAGTCCCTATCAACAATCAGCTTGTTTGTCTCGCTGCTTTGCAGCTGCTGCGAAACAGTAGCTACAGTGTTCCAGTTATTTTTTCTGCAGCAACTACAATGTTTACAGTTATTTCTTCAGCATCCGCTACAGTAAAACAGTTGAAAAACAGCCTGTCAAACAAGCCGAACCTTACATGAATAGGGCTTATATAACACGGGCCAGAAGTTTCAACCTTCACCAAATACGGCATTCTCCCCACAGCTTACTTGTTCAGCCCAAACTTCAAGAGTTACTTTCCTCAATAAGTCAACGCCCGGATGGTACTTTTTCCATCCCTAAAAGACTGTCGCTGTTGACTTTTTAGTATTATGTTTAACCTTTTGGCTTATTCAAAATTTTCATGCAAACATCAAAACAAATATGTCATGATTAAATTATGTTCATAAAATAATATAAGTTATAAAAAAATAGTATTACATAAAAATTTTGAATAAGACAAAAGGTCAAACACAACATCTAAAAGTCAACAGCGACAGTTTTTTAGGGACGGAAGGAGTAGTATTTTTTGAGATGGCAACAGATGATGAATGGCAGGCAGGACGGTGACTTGAGCCGTTGATGTTGCTGGGACCTGGTTCCTGTGCAGTCCCTAGTGTGACTGCAACTTAAGCAGTCGCACTAGGCACCGATGGATCGAAGGTGAACGGCAGAGGGCGAGCCAGAACACTGTAGCCTGATTCAGCGTCACCGTCACATGGACATGATCGCCAAGATCGCAACGGGGGATCCAAGAAAGGCTAAGGCCATCGGGTTTTTTTTTTTTTGGACTAAAGGCAAGGCCATTGTGGAAGAGCGGGCATTAGGGGTGGGCATTCGGTTAATCCGGTTAATTCGGTTCGGTCAATTCGGTTGAGAGAAACTTCGGTTGATGAAAATGGATAACCGATTTAATACCGAGAAAATGCTTAACCGCACAATTCAGTTGCGGTTAATTCGGTTCGGTTATGCGGTTAACGCACAGCAGTACATATTCCACTATATTGAATAAATTTATACACCAAATGAAATAAAATATAGACTAATGCGCCGCCGATGGTATTGGCGATGTACGGGTGCGCGTCGAATGAAGTGTGTTGAGAGGATGAAGTTGAGAGAGTGCCGGGTTGGAATGAGTAAAGACCGAAAATCCTCGAGATCTACTAGGTTGAAATGATAATATCGGTTAATTCGGTTAGCTCGGTTAATCAGATTAATAACTGTAATTTTTACGGTTAACTGTAGTTGTCAAGAATGATAATTGTAATTTTTGCAGTTAATTGTACTAACTAAAAATCTTAATTAATTTGGTTAATCGGTTTTGCGATTAACCGCGCCCCCCTAGCGGGCATGAAGCACTCAAGCAACCTCACCACACGGAAAAAATAGGCCTGTAAGAGAGAATGGGGCCTTTGTGGCCCAATCATAAAAAATAGATCGTTCGATCTGTGTTCTTAATTAGGCCGGTGTGTCGTTTAGGGCCCGTTCTGGGCATCTCATCTAGTATTAGCCCATTCGAACTTGATACGTTATACGATATATGAGTACAATTTCGAGTAAATTTTCACTACCTACTCCTTTGCACCATTGCAACGTAAATCTATATTTTAGTTTTAAAAAATATAGAAATGCATTTTTTAAGTCTGTCTCACAATACTATCAATATGAGAAACAAGAAGTTGCTACCTCCGTCAATAAATATAAGGTTTTCTATCATCTCGAAACAAAAATAATCTAAGAGTTAGAGGACTATTGTAACCCTCATTCTACCTCAATGAGTTTACCAATCCTCCGATCAACCGGAAAGTTTATACTAGCTTTAAACCACGTTATATTAAGCACAAATTTTAAAATATAAGACGTCCTACATTTCATTAATGGTCGGATGAGGTAAAACATTTTAGTGTATGTGTCGATGATGAGGCGATTCAAGCAACTTGACACATTTATGATTGACTTGTGAAACCAGGCTAAAATATATGTAAGTTTTGTTATTAAAATTGAAATGCATGTAGTTTAAGAAAAAGATTCCAAAACTTAGTTTATGAAAAATAATTACTTTTACTTTTTGAAAACCTGCTGTAGTTCATCAAGAAGTTCCTTCGTTTCAGTACAAGGTACATCGTCCAGCACCATATGTTTGCATTGTCGCACCAATCTTTCGCTTTTAGCATGGATCAATATAATATCTGGAATTTCCCAGTGAAACTTTCTTTCTAGCACTGTTGTACTCGTTGTGAAATTTCCCTGTGTATTATACTGCCTATGTCGAGTGATTTTTTTTGATCAACCTGAACCTATGTCGAGTAATTAAATGCCTACTGATTCACCTGAAAAAAGATTCGTTGTTCCTCGTCTTTGAGAGAGGAGAGGATAGCCCTAAGCTTCTTCTAGATGCAAATCGGTCGCCTCGCCCGCGAAGAAATGCAATCGGTCGCCTCGCCCGCGAAGAAATGCCACCGTCCGTCCGTGCGCGTGCGGCATACAGCACTTTGGGTGACGTGAGAGAGTCGGTCAATGGCCCCATGGGTCAAAGCCACGTCCCGCAGGCCCACAGACACGTCAAATGCGACATTCCTGGCTGTCCGATCGACCTTGAGATGGCGTGGTCCGTCGGATTCGCGCTCGCGTCCACGCTGGCGGTATCCCGCATGTCTCGCACGGATTCCCACGCTAGTCGCCTGGCGAACTGCTACGACCACATGGTGACGATGGAGCCGACAACCGCCGTCTCAACAGATTAAATATAGGCACATTTTTTTCAGGACTATTGCATGTGCTGAGTGCTGACAATGTTAAAGTTATGAATATTACTTATTCAAAATCATCATAGAAGGAAACATTATTTTGAAAAGCTATGATTTTTGTAGCTTGTATTTTGCGAAGGAATTTCGAAACGCTATCTCAAATTTTAAAATTATATCGCATGTCCCAAATTATGATGGTAACTTGTCGCAAAAAACTATCATAGTAACATCCTTGATATCTCAAATTTAATGTAAAAAAGATATTTTAAAATATGTATTAATGTTTGCTTTTTTTAGAAAAGGGAATATGTATTAATATTTTAGCCTATGTATTGACCGATACATGTAGTTGTGTATATTACAACCAAAGCAAAACACAGCACGAAGGCTTCCAACGAAAATGGGAAAAAACTCTCATTCGAAAAAAACAATAATAGGAGAGTCTATTACTAAAACTCCGACTGTTTTTAGCAAAAACTTCCATCATAGTGGTCTCAGGAATTTGTAATGCTTTGTTTGTTAGGAGCCAATATCACGATATGTTGATTTGGATTAGTCCAATTACATGTATTGCCAAAGCGTTTGTAATGCCTCGCTGCTTTGCCAAAACATGTATTAGGAGCCAATATCACGACATGTATTGTCTCGCTGCTTTGCAGCAGCTGCGAAGCAGTATCTACATTGTTTCAGTTATTTCTTCAACAACAGTTACAGTGTTCGCAGTTATTTCTTAAGCATCTGCTTAAGTAAAACATCTGCAAAACCACCTGCCAAACAAGCCGAATTTCTTCTCCAAACTTCATTGCCTCCTGGCTCCTCTATTCATCAGATGAAAACAAGATTGCATAGGACTTTCTTACCGGTTTGCTACAGTATAAAAAACAAGATACTACATCATTCAATGTTGAGAGAACTGCACAGGTGCACCTAGCAATTGCGTCACCAAACAACAGGTGCTTAGCGCTGACCCACTAGCAAATCCGCGTGACCCACATCGCCGGCACAAACTGATTTCTCCTAATCAAACCGCGGACTATTAAAACCGCTGTACCATCACCGTTAAATTCCAACGCGCCGGTCTCTGCCTCCGGACCGCCATTAGAACACGGGCCCGAGAATTTCTTCGAACCGTTCCAGATCTCGCTTCTGGAAGCTTCCGCCCCGGCGCGGCGATGTCTTCGGAGCCGGCGCCCGTGGCAAACGGCGCCGCGGCCGGTGCTGGTGAGGATAAGCGGCGGCTGAGGCGGAGCCGGTGGTGGTACGCGGCCGCGTGTGCCGCAGTCCTTGCGGCGCTCCTCGCCGTGGCCCTGAGGTCCGGCAGCTTCCCCGGCATCTCTTCGTCCTCCTCGAGCGGAAGCTGCGGTTGCCCTGTGAGCCTCTCTCTCGATCGCCTTTCCATTTGGTTGTCGTGTTTGGGGGCGTCTGATATGACTGGCTTTCGTTCTGGGGTGATGTGGTTCGTTTCAGGCCGCGAGGAAGTACACAGGAATGGTGGAGGACTGCTGTTGCGACTACGAGACGGTGGACGCCATTAACGAGGAGGTTCTGCACCCAATCCTGCAGGATCTCGTCAAGTTGCCCTTCTTCAGGTACTTCAAGGTGAGTATTAATAGGATTTTCCTTTCCTTGGTTTGGTTGCTGACTTTATGAATTAACGAAAATGTATGTCGTGATGTCTCATGGGAGAATAGCATGCTAGAATTTAGAGCGATAGATGCTTGATCAGAGCATTTGGTAGAGCTATTGTGGCGCTTTCACGGTCCCATTGTCAGCTTATCTAGTTCTAGTTATTCGATTGCATCACCATCATCAGTTTTTACTATTCTAACCTCAGGTTGAGACTTCCATGTGTTATGTTTGTGTGATTTATATCCTGTGATTAACTCATTATCGTAAGAAATCAACTATGCTTCATATGGGATGAAAGTGATACCTGATTGATTGCAATGGCAAGGTCGACATGCGTGGCTAGAGACTAGAGAGTCTGATGTAAGTAGTGCATGATCTTATTTGGAGATATCTTGTTACATTTTCACTCTCTGTTTGTGCATTCCCTTCTCATAGCAATTAACAAATAAATTTAAGCTTATGCCCTCCGGAAGGGTAATCAATTCAGGAAAACGTAGGAGAGGAATGTTGCTGCTTCAAAACCCTCTTACTTGCATATGTGGAATTATTAGTGTTGCTAATTTTGCTTAAATTTCTTCATTGAACAATATATTTCCATATTACCACTCATTGAGTAGACTTGAAAATCTGTGAGAATGTCACCACTTAAGAACTCCTTTTTTTTCTGAATAATAGATAGTGTTTGCTATTTGTCATTCTGCCGAGCTTACATGTTAAATAGTTATGTGATTTTGCCATAATGTCACATTGTAAATAGGCAGTTAGAATCATGATCCGTCTGTTCTAAGTCTTGAGTTTCTCTTTTGCTTTGTAAGGTTAAATTATGGTGTGACTGCCCTTTTTGGCCTGACGATGGAATGTGTCGGCTTAGAGACTGTAGCGTATGTGAGTGCCCAGAGAATGAGTTTCCCGAGCAATTCAAGAAGCCTTATAATGGACTTTCTCCAGATAGTATGATCTGTCAAGAAGGGAAACCACAGGCTGCAGTTGATAAAACTCTGGACAGCAGGGTTTTCAAAGGTTGGGTTGAGACAGACAATCCATGGACAAATGATGATGAGACTGATAATGGTATTTATTTTTGCATTCTTTTACAATATTGTGATTTATATGTTTCTTCTTTATTAATGTCTCTGATGGTGGCCAAATGTTTCTATACATTACAGCTGAGATGACTTATGTTAATCTTCAACTCAATCCTGAACGTTATACTGGCTATACTGGTGATTCAGCGAGAAGGATATGGGACTCAATCTACAAAGAGAATTGCCCAAAATGTAAGCATATGTGCTCTCCAGTTTGTTTAGATTCATCTGATGTTTATTCATTTTGCCATATCAGATCCTTTGACTATGTCCTGTATAGCTACTGATTATTTGTTTTATCTCAACCTCTTTTTGTTGCTTATAAACTACACCATATCTATATGGCTACTTATTTTGCCATCCCTAGATACAATCTCATGAGAGTTCGGCATGTCAAACCTGAGTTTATTTGTTAGATCTATATCTTCTGAAAGTTATCCTTTAATGCTTTAGTGGCATGCAGTGCTATTACATATCCGACATGATAGGTGATCTTATCATGTAATTTTGTCCCGCTTCAGTAAAAATATGTCAACACAACTTTTACATATTACCCTGTTTTATTTTAGATCCTTCAGAAGATATGTGCCGGGAGAAGAAAGCACTGTACAAGCTTATTTCAGGGTTGCACTCATCAATTTCAGTGCACATTGCTTATGACTATCTTCTTGATGAATCTACTAACTTGGTATTCGCTCGCTACTTTGTTCCTCAATTTTGTCTTTATACGAACACACTTTCATAACTGTTTTGACTATTTCTTGTGTAAATGGCTACAGTGGGGACAAAATCTTCCTTTGCTATATGACCGTGTTCTCAAGTACCCCGAGCGTGTCCAAAATCTGTACTTTACTTACCTGTTTGTTCTTCGGGCAGTGACAAAGGTTGCTAACTATTTCTTTTTGTCCTCCAAACCTATCCCTTTGGTTTGCATTGGACTCATGGTGAAACCATCAGTTTTCATTAAGTATATGGCAGATAACAGTTTTATCTGGTATTTTTCAGGCAACAGATTATCTTGAGCAAGCTGAATACAACACTGGCAATCCTGAAGATGATTTGAAAACACAATCTTTGGTGAAGCAATTGCTTTACAATCCCAAGTTAAGAACTGCATGTCCATTACCCTTTGACGAAGCAAAACTATGGCAAGGTGAAAATGGCCCTGAGCTAAAGCAGGAGATACAGAAGCAATTTAGGAATATTAGGTTGGTGCCATATTTCTAATGTTTTCAATCATAATAACATGCGTATCTTGACTTCTTGAGGCCTGAAATCTTTGATGCTTTTTCTTAGTGCCATTATGGACTGTGTTGGTTGCGAGAAGTGTCGGTTATGGGGAAAGCTTCAAGTTCTTGGTCTTGGAACTGCACTGAAAATTCTATTTTCAGTTGATGGAGATAGCCATTTGAATCAGCCGGTATGTCGTTTCTTTTCCTCCAGTTCTGCACCATAATGCTACATGTGGCTTTACATTCTGTTGGTTCATGATCCTGTAACATATTGTCCTTATATTAGGTCATACTTTCCTAGCTCCTGATCCTTTGCTTTCTCGGTCACATTGTTTTTACGTTTGAACTATTGGCTACCTTCATCAATGCAGGAAATTACTGGTGACTTGTTTTACTATAGCTAATGAAGCAGGCTTATGCAAATTACTCCACATAATAAACATAACATGAAAATATATTGCATGATGAATCTAATGATACCCTTTCGACACCATAAAGATTGGTACTTTTTTTATAAAAAATAGTGGTCAAAGTTGAAATAGTTTGACTTAGGACAAAACTTAAACATCATTTTTTGTGGGACGGAGGGTGTCGATATCAAGATGAGAACGAAACAATTATCTTTCATTATGAAAAATGATGTTATCTTTTACAACAATAATGAATATAACCTTTGAAATCATTTGAGATGTTCTTTGTGGCTATTGGGCTAACGATGATTCTTCTCGGCAATTTTTCAGCTACAGCTGCAGCGGAATGAGGTCATTGCATTGTTCAATCTCTTGAATAGGCTGTCAGAATCTGTCAAATTTGTACATGAAAAAGGATCGTCAATCGAGGAAGTTATTAAACAGCAGAGCCCTTCAAATGTTCAAAAGGGTGCTTCCAAGCCAAATCTAAAACTGGTAGTGTTGTCTTTCTCACTGGATCAGCTTTATTTGACATTCATACTTTCATGTTTTGTAAACTTGCATTATTCTATTTTGGCGCAGGCCTTCCAGTAAGAAGTAACAGAGCAATTTGTATTTACAACTTTTCTCCATACCGGAAGATTAACATGTACATGCTGGAAGCAGTTTCCTAGATGGTTTTGTTGTAGCCCTATACAATGATACAGAGTCTATGAGCTAATCAATGACGAGTTTACCTAGTGTTCCTTTTTCTTCTCCCCCCCCCCCCCCCCCCCTTTTCTCTTTTCATGTATAGCGTACCTCCTCTGTCAGTAAGAATCTCACCGCAGCCATCGCCTAACATACATTTTTCTTGTATAACTGATGGTCGTATGACTATGAAGAGCGATATCTTCTGTCTGATCTCACTGAATGTTGTAGCATTGTCCGGTTCTGAGAAAACAAATAGAAATGTTAGTTTTCCAGCCATGGAAGTGTAGTAACAAGACTCACAACTCAGAGCAGACATAATCCAGGGTTCAGATAGCCAGACGCTTTGCTGGTGCACATACATCGATTAATAAATGTCAAAAACAACAGGAGATTCTTATGTAAGTACTACTCACTTGGCAAGATGCTTGGTTAATCTTCTGTGCAGAACAGTACATCAATAGTTGGACGTCCCCATATGTTTCATGCTGCTTCAACGAGCAGAAATCCATGCCCCACAACCGGCAACGCAGTAGATTCCTTCTGTTCAAGCATGGCAATGGAGTTGGGGGCGTGTCCCAGAGCTTGGTGGTGGGTTGCACAGTGGTCAGTCATGGAGCAAAGGCTTCCTTGTACATGGCTACTTTTGCACAGATATGACTACCACTTTTGTACAGAACCACAGATACTTGTCACATCTACATCCGTGGCAGAGTGATCACTGGTGTTCGTATGCACAGAAAATGGGTTCCATTGGTATGCCAGAACAGTAGTCTTTCCAAAAGTCGCTGCCGGATCAGTGAGGCAGAGAGCTGGCCGGACGACGACAGAAGTTCGCCGTTGCACGGCCGGCGGCAGAGCGCCGCGTGATCGGCCGGGCGGTCGGCGACGCGCGTGACCTGCCTCATGCACTCAGGCACGGACGGCGCACGGCGGTGGTCAAGGGCGCGGCTCTCTCCGTCGGAGTTCGTGTCGCCGTGTCGGCGCTGCGCCGGCGCGCACGGCGTCTGACGATGGCCCATCGGTTGTCCGGCACGATCACGAGCAGCCCAGCCTGATGCAATTCCTAGCTTCGAGTGGCATCGAGTGGCCGCGAGCGTTCATGGAACTCTGTCAGTCAAGTGGGTTAATTATAAGCAATTACCATGTTCAAGATCCCCTGGACCCCAGCTCGGCAGCATCATGGGTGGTGATGTTCGTTTCTGACGATGGACTACTCACTGGGCTGCGCTAGGTTCGGTGGGGCTTGTGACATTGACTAGCCATGCGAAGTGACGGTTCATGCGCCATAAACTCGTATTCTAATCGAGCACCAACGGAACGGCGCCGTGGGGACAGCCTGTGCAGCTTGTTCGCTTCCTTTTGGGGATGGATGTATTTTAGCATACGGTTCTTGGTAGGCCAACGTGATTCATGTCCGGATACCCTTGGAGCTGGAGCTCATGGCTCCATGCAGTGTTTTCTTTCACAGGGGTCTCTTGATCGGAGCAGTAATCTGACCGGTGCAGTGTTTGTACTGGCTGCAAGTTGGGAAGATCCTTTCCGCTCAGCGTCCATAAACCTGATTATTTATGCAGTTTTCTGCTGAATTGCAGATGGAAATTTCCCTGGGCCTTTTTTTTTTCTCCCGTGTTCTTTGTATTGAACTCGAGGATGTGATGATGGATCGATGACGGCATCTCGTGTCACTGCTTCACAATCCGAGAGGAATTTCTCGGGACTTCTGTATGAGCACACGCACGAACAGTGCGCTCGAGCGACTCTAGCGAGGACACTGACTCAGCGGATCCATGTGGTTTGGTAGTGACTCCCAAACATTCCATCTTGGTTTGTGTAAAGATCAACATGCATGTAAACAAATGGTAATTAGACCTCGTATTTTATTACAGACCAAGGTGTACACCTGTAGCCTCAATTTTAAACAGTCTTTTGTATGAACAAATAACAAATGAAAGTGTTTGCAAATGCAACAAATCAAATAATTAATCTGGTGGTAGTATATGATTCTTATGACTGCGGCTGATGTGTTCATCTTGGAAAGGATCATCAGAGCGGAGAAGTTCATGGGCAGTGCCTTCCACCGGTGTTGGGGTCGTATGTGCAGCCAGAAGGCCCGGCAGACGATTTGCTCACCACGACGACTCTGTTAAGAGCAACCGGAAGCCAGTTGGTGCTGCTCTGCGCACCCGTGCCAGCCCCTGCCTCGCCTTTCAGAAGCCTTGCAGCATCCGAGGCGTCCGATGCCGATATCAGAAGGACCAAGATGATCATCAGCTTCACGCGCGCTTCCGCCTTGAGCACACCTGCCATCTTCTTCTTGCAGTGCAACAGGCAGGGGGGAAAGGGAAACAGTAAACAGATCAGAGAAGAAGATTAAAGTGATGACACGTTTTCTGCTGCTTTCGGAGCAATTAACAACTCTACTCTGCTCGTAGTTGGCCACCAGCTCTGATTCTGAAATGGAAGCACTCGATGCTGAAAAGCTGCGGGCTTTGAGCATATAAATACGCGAGATCAGGCGAGTGTCAGCCGGCTTCATGCAAATTGCAGTGAAGTTTCTTGCGAAGTTTGATCGAAGTCAACCGGAACCATCGGCAGAACGGGTCCGGGAAAATGTCAAACCGGGAATTGGTCCATATGTACGTGCATAAGTGTTTTCCACTGCACCGCGTATATGAGTTCGCCTCTGGAGCGGGACGTCGTCGTGTCCACGATGCCTCAGCCGGGCAGGGTCCATGTGCATGCAAACGAGGAGTGAAGTGTCCGCGTACATTTCTTGCTATACGACCGAGTAGAAGACGTGAGGCGAGGCTCGTCTGAAGTTTTCTGTAGTAAGTCCGTGGTGGTTTCGACGAGATTTTGAGGAACTATATCCAGGAAAAAAAATTCTGAAAATTTCCAGTCAACTAAGGTGAATTTTAAAACGCCCGTTGAGTCGTTGACCATGATCCAAGTCACGGTTCTAGTCGTCGCAAGAAACCTGCTGCGTGCATGCACGCGCGTGCGCGCAGCGTACAGGACATCGATCGGGCAGGCTCGTCGCCCTGCTGCTTGTTAGTTGCTCCTCGGACATATGGTGCGACTCGGACCGGGCGCACGAATACGGCACAAGCCTGACGCATCTCGTTCGTGCATCCAAACCGAATTAATCCTGCAAAAGTAGTGCAAGAACCGAGCACAAGCTGGTTTTGATGGTGTGCGGCAGATTGTACGAGTATTTCATACTCTACCTGTCGTCGTCGTGCTGTCGAGTTACTCGAGTACGGTTGACTACAGTGCTCTACTCCCGCATGGCAATACACACTGACAGCATGAAGCCGATACGTAGTCGTATTCATGTGCGTCGAAACAAACGGCAGATCAGATGGGTACTACGACTCCATGGCCCACGCGGCAGTTACACCAAGACAGGCGCTTGACCCAAAGACGGAGCCTACTCGGTCGCAGTCACTCCATCGTACGTAGGGGTACGTGCTTGCCTGGCAGCTAGTAGTGGCAGCACCCAGCATGCAGAGAAACGCAGTGCTCGCTCGATTTGACACATGACCCTGACGGGATCGCAGGCAGAAAAGCTAGTCTAGCATAGCTCGACAGGTCCGGGGCCGGCCGGCGACGAGCCGTTGCCCATTTCCGTTGTGCCTGCCTGCTCGGTTCCTCGTCGTCGTGCATGGCCATTGGCAAATCACGCCGCGGTCAAGCTCAAGCAAGCAGCACGTACTCCAACTGCCCTACCATTAGTAGTAGTCTCGTAGCCTTTCAGCAGAGCACAGCCTTGGTCGCTAGGGTGATGATGGAGGCGGCAACCTGATCCGCGTGATGGAGGCGAGGCGGATCCGCGTGATGGAGGCGAGGCGAGGGGAGGAGACGACGGGGCGGTCAAAGATTCGGTCTCGTTTTTTCGGGCTCGGGTTCGCTGAGGCCGGGGCTACGGGCCGCGCCCACACTACTACGGCCTCTGCGTCTCTGCACCTGCTGGCTGGCTGCCATGCCATTGCCCCCGTCAGCTCATGTCCTCCGACGCACGCAGTACTCCTCTAGTCAGTCGTTCATAGCAGCGCCAGAGCTCGCAGAGACCAGAGACGGACCCTATCGCTATCGGTCTCCACCCCTCGTGCCCACCCCTCGTGCCCACCTTTTACAGTCAGGCTCTCAGACCCGTCTTGATGATGATGCCTCTTGGCGCCATCCCGGCTGGCTTGAATGCAAATGCTCCCACACGCACGTACTGTTCCACCTGTTTTATGACGCGGATCAGGTGTGTTGTTATCCGGGGTTTTAAATGAAGAAAAGCACAGTTTAAAAACTGCAGCGTGGACACTGGTCCAACACAGGCGCTTGACGAAACCTGCCCTCCAGCAACCGGGCCAGCGAGGTCCTCGATCGGCCGCCGTCTGATCTCTTGCCAATCATGAGTCGATGACCATACGAGAAAAGGGCACTAGCATCACTTGCAAATCACATGGTCTATGTGTACAATGCAGAGACTCAACTCAAAAAGGTTTGGTCAAGCTGCAACCAAGCTTTTTGTTAGCGGCCTGTGTGTACTTTGGTTGCGCGATTGATTGAACTGAACTCGTCGCTAACCACCGCGCCCTGCCGGGCTGGCTGGCTAACTGATTGATCGGACGGTCAAACGGCCCCCGCCAGCCCGTGGCGCCCCGCAAGCCGGCAGGGCAGGGACCATGCCCTCAACTCAAACGCACGTCCCTTTCCGCTCGTCCGATCCGCCTCCAGCACCGTCGTTGGCCGAGAGACCGACCCAGCTTCGTGGGGTTTCAGCCTTATTTTTTTGCCGTGTCATGACTGATGCGATGGTAGCCAGCGGTTTATGGTACGCGCCGTCGATGATTGCACGGTTGAAACACGAGAGGAAAAGGCCGGACGACGTTGTCCGAAATGTTTCGGTCCGGTGAAACTGAAACTCGAGCTCCTGCTGCCGCATGTTGATTTTTCTCTGGCTTTGTTTTCGGAAGTTTTGATGTGCAGAAGAGCCTGAACCGATGCAGAAAACCGATCAGCGAAGCGACGACGACCAGCAGCAGCGTGTTCCCATTTCAGAACGAAGGCACAAGAGGTAGGCGGTGCAAAAAGATCTTCCCCTGCCTTCCCCTCTCTCTCACCTCTAGGCAAGAAGATCTTTTCAAACACTCCACTGCGATCCCGTACTTTTTACCGCACGTAACACCCGGGGCGCGCCGTAAAGTGGTGAAAGTAACCCCAGGGGTGTTTACGGGGTCTAAAATTTAGACAGGTCTAAAAAAAGAATCTTATTATTTAAGAGTATTAAATAAAGTTTAATTACAAAACTAACTGCAGAACCCTTGGTCTAATTCGCGAGACGAATCTAATGAGAGTAAGCAATCCGTGGTTAGACGATGGTTATTGTAGCATTACTATAGCATGACTGTAGCAAAACATAGCTTACTTAAGCTCGTTAGATTTGTCTCGTAAAGATGTACCTATCTGTAAAAAAAAATTATCATTAAAGTTTATTTAATACTAAATTCTTTTTATTTAAAGATCTCTAAAATTTAGCGTTAAAATAAAAACAAACAGGCCCAGTCAAGTTTTACAGCCCTGCACGGCCGTGCGAGGAGGAGGCGAGTCAGAGATGACGCAGCGTTCCACAGACACCGGTCAGCCAGCGAGGGCAGAGAGGCGTGCATGCAGCATGCTGCTGCTGCTGCATAGAACGAGGAGAGAGGTAGAGAGATCGATACAGCATGTGACCGTGTGACTGTCACCTCCCTGTAAATTTTGGTGCTAGCGCCGCGTAGCTTTCGGAGTAACAGCGGCGCAAGCGACAACGGCGAGGTTTTCAACGCAGCGTGGCGTGGTGGTGGCCTGGCATGGCAAGGTGCCCGTTGCGTTGCCGCGCGCCGCAGCGGCCGCGGCCGCGCCGAGCACGTACACGCCGGGGGCACGTGAACCCGGTGCCGTCTCCGAGCCGGGGCACATGCGCCGCCGTGCCGGAACACGTCGCCCATGCAGGGCCTTCCTCTCCTCGCGTCGTAACACGTCGCCAACAGTACTAATGGACATGGCGAGCGTTGGATGGTGCATCAGATTTTGTCTTAGCATCAGCATCTCCAAATCAGGGGCTCTGCCCACAAATCGCCCAGATTACGCAGTCCCTGGACCTCTGCTTTGACAAACAAGCAATATTGAGGGTGTGTTCGTTTCACCGTTTAGACCCCTCTAAAATTTAACTCTAAAGAGAATCTTATTATTT
The DNA here is from genome assembly GCA_007726485.1 of Eragrostis curvula. NCBI lineage: Eukaryota > Viridiplantae > Streptophyta > Magnoliopsida > Poales > Poaceae > Eragrostis > Eragrostis curvula. The sequence continues at coordinate 10,161,434 of CM017443.1, forward strand.
AGGAGTATTAAATAAAGTCTAATGACAAAACCTTTTTACAGATGGGTACATCTTTACGAGACGAATCTAATAAGCCTAATTAATCTATGTTTTGCTACAGTGATGCTACAGTAAATATCGTCTAATCACGGCTTAACTACCCTCGTTAAATTCGTCTCGCGATTTAGAGGGGGTTCTGCAGTTAGTTTTATAATTAAACTTTATTTAAGACAAGATTCTTTGTGTTTAAACCCCTCTAAATTTTAGACTCTAAAACGCCGAACACGCCTGAATCCGGCATGACAGCCCTGGCTACCGCTGCTGCCAGCCAGACATAAATACTCTCCTCCGGGCGTGCAGCCGCACATAAATAACGCAGGCAGCCCAACGACTACACATACGGTCCGGCTTTTATTTTTGCCCATAGGTATAGTGGTCATTGTTAAAGAATCAATCCCCGGATTCTTTAGGGCACAGGTGCACCTGCTGTCGATGGAAAGTTACCCAGCTTTTTTAGCAGGTGCGGTAAAACTTGTATGGTAAAAAAGTTTCAGCTTTGAAAACTTTGCATTATAGACATGAATGAGAAGAAAAGAAAGCAAATGCTCACCTCCCTCGTTTTAAAGCGCTCCACTCCAAAACCGAACCGAAAAGCAAAAGCATAAAAGAAGGGACAGAGGCCTGGCCTGGCCAAAACCCTCCATTCCCACCACCAAAACCCCAAGCAAAACCCCTCTCTGCCCCTTCTTTCCCATTGCACCAGCAAGCCAGTTCCAAAGCAAAGCGATACAGCAGCAGAGGGGGAAGAAAGGAGGAGAGAGAGGCAGGCAGGCGGGGAGAAGGGGAGCAGGAGGAGAAGAAGAGGAGGCAGCTGTGCGTCGTAGCCTGCGCACAGCGAGACAGGCAGAGGGGAAAGGCTTTTAGCAGCAGCGAGGTTTTGGAATGCAGCAGCAACACCTGATGCAGATGAACCAGGGCATGATGGGGGCTACGCTTCCCCGGCCGCTGTCACCACTGATCTCATTCAGCAGGTCGTGATCCCCGGCCAAATCTCTCCCCCTTTTGTACTCTGGCTTTGAATCTTTTCCTTTTGCTGGTACCCTGATCCTGTCTCGCTTATTGCTTTTCTAGTTTGCCTTCTTTGGATGTTCAATCGTTCCGTATCTATCTTTCCCTGTATATTGTTGCTGCTGTCTATCTGTATTTCGCTGTGCTTGCTTTCCGTTTTCTGTTCTTGCTGTTCTTCGTTTGGGGGCGAAGCAAAGCTTTCTCCTTTTCTATTTTTTTTTCTCCCGGTAATCTCTGCTGCCATGTTTTGCTTTCTCGGATTTCCCCTGGTGAGGCGGGCCTTTTGGCTTTTGATCTTTCTGCCAGTTGGTTTCCTTGTCTTGCCGAATGAAAAATACAGCCTTTCCCCCTCTTTTGATCTCGCATGAGATTCAAAATCACCGGTACTATTTCATAGGGCTTCTATTGACCCATGACTTCTGGTTCTTCATACTGGTTTCTTTTCTCCGCGGATCCCCTTCTCTTTTTGCATTTTATATTCATGTGTTTGAGATGGTCCCTCGCATCTGATTTCCTCGGTAGTTCAAACTGCTGCTGCTGTCTATTTATTTGGTCCCGATTATTTTCGTTACCATTATTCCCCTCATTTAAATGTTAACTATTTGTAGCTTGTTCTGGTTGGTGACTTATGTCAATGATCATACATCACTTCGCTGCATTTCGCAAGTAGTAACCATGCTAGACCTGCTTCCTGCATCTGTCTGGGCAAGCCATCTTTAAGTCTTGCAGTGCATCATGTGCGGCATTCAATCTAAGGAAACCTGAAAACCTTTTGAGATTTTGCAGAAACATCTTTGTAAATGTGCTCTCTTTTGCATGTTTTCTCCGGAACTAAATCATCAAACATATCTGACTGGCAACAGATTCACAGGCCCTTATTGGCCAAGCTGAGCCAAACACGATCTGGTCCATGCTCATGTGGGTAGGAATGTAGGTTCGCTTGCGCTGTACTGCCAGTCACCCATTGGTCTTTGACTGTTAGATCCTTTTAAAGTGTTCAGCTTCACATCTAAACGCCGAATCACTAACAACCGGGCCCAAGCTGCTGGTCCTGGTCTTGTGCTGACCTATGTTTGCATGCTCCAGTGTCAGTCAATGATTGATCTTTAGTTTGAAAGGGTACGTTTAGGTTGCAATCAGATCTTGTGTTAGTTTTCATTGGTGATAACTGCTTTGATGGTCAGTCATGGAGTCATGACCAGCTAGTGTGGGGAACACAGTGCACTGGACGGTTTAGGACACATTGCATCATTTGTTGTTGGTTTTAGTTAGTGATTGTAATTACACGCAGTTGCCGAAACTTATTGACGTGCTAGTTTCAATCTTGAAATGTGCAGTATCTGGATGAGAACAAGCAGCTGATCCTGGCCATTCTCGACAACCAGAACAATGGGAAAGTGGAGGAGTGCGAACGGTGAGTTTGATCTTGATCTCCTTTTGCGATCTGTGCAGTACTGTGGCAGCAACTATGCACTAGAAATGTTACTAATAAGAATGTCCTTTTTATAGTCGAGCATCAAGCATATTTTTTGTGATCAATTAAATTAGGTCTAGCTAAAATGCTTCTTGTTTTTGTTTGAGGATTATTCGCATTTTGCGCTTCAGTGCTTTGTATAGTCTATGGTAGCCAATATGTTGATTAAGATTTACCAAATGTTCACATCATGAAGCAACTGATTAGTTTGTACCACCAGCCAATTTCTTGTTTGTTGAGTACACTGGTTTTATAATCTGTAATGTCAATGGCACACATCACTTGGGACCATCTTACAGTATATTGGTTTACCACAAATGAACAAACTCTATATATATGTTTCTGCCACTAATCAAGTGATAGCATTGCATGATCATGTGAATATGCATCTTCATTGTTCGGATGTCCATTGCTTTTGACAACTGATAAAAGACGCCTTTTTAGTTAGTATAGCTGTGAACTGAACAATCCTCGCCACGTTTTGCTGATCAGTGCACTGTAACCCGCATGCTGACTTCTCTGGTGTCTACCACCTGATGCTGTCTTGCAGGAACCAAGCTAAGCTCCAGCACAACCTGATGTACCTCGCCGCCATCGCTGACAGCCAAACGCCACAGGCGGCGCCGCTATCACAGGTTGGTCCTTGCGTTGCTAACCAGTGTTTTCATTCTTCAAATCAAGCTTGCATTGCTCACTTGCATATCTGAATGCATGCAGTATCCGTCGAACCTGATGATGCAGCCCGGGGCGCGGTACATGCCGCCGCAGTCGGCGCAGATGGTGAGCCCGCAGTCGCTGATGGCCGCGCGGTCGTCGATGATGTACGGGCACCCGTCGCTGTCGCCGCTTCAGCAGCAGCAGGCGGCGGCGGCGCACGGCCAGCTGGGCATGGGCTCCGGCGGCGGCACGACCAGCGGGTTCAACATCCTCCACGGCGAGGCCAGCATGGGCGGTGGTGGTGGCGGCGGCGGCGGCAACAGCATGATGAACGCCGGCATGTTCTCGGGCTTCGGCCGCAGCGGCAGTGGCGCCAAGGAGGGATCGACCTCGCTGTCGGTCGATCTCCGGGGCGGCGGCGGCGCCAACTCCGGCGCGCAGAGCGGGGACGGGGAGTACCTGAAGGCCGGCACCGAGGAGGAAGGCAGCTAGGGCAGCATTTTCACCGGCGAAGGCACCGGAGCAGCAGCAGCAGCAGCAGGAGTAGCATCAGGTTAGCTTTGAGGGAGGGTAGTTGTAGTAGAGTGTAGTATTAGTACGTGGTCGGTCAGGTAGGTTTGTTCCATGGAACCTGGAGGTGGTAGTGATCAGCATGCATGTATGTTTGCATGCTTGCAGGGTCGCTTGTTTTGGTTGCTCATGGCAGGTTCTCTCCTAAACGATGTACTAGTAGTATGCATGGGATGTTGCTAGTGGCTTTGGCATGGTGGACACATTACGCAGTGTCGATGTTCTTTGGCTTTACCTTCCGTTGTGCGATTGCGATGTTACCTTCTTGGGGCGGCTTCAGTTCACTGTTCAGACGAGCGACAGTCCGCGTGCCGCTCGCCGGGGGCCCTGTTGGATTCTTGTTTCAGATCAGGCTTGAAGGTTATGATTAATGGCATGTTGTGTCTTGGATTCTGGTTTCAGTTCAGGCTTTGAAGGTTATGATAGATTAATGGCATGTTGTGTCATGATATATGGCTACTCGCCGCAGCTCCCGGACTATGAAAAGAGATCCAGTGTCTGCTAGCCGCTGTTGACAGTAGTAAAGTCGCGATCAGGGCCAAAGACTGTCAGCACCTATGCCTTTGGTCTGTAATTCGGCAACACTTAGCAGAAAACGTTCTGGTTTGCGAACACTCTCTAACGCATTGTCGATGGTTTTGGGGCTTTGTGCGATGGCGATTTTACCTTGGACCGCCTTCAGTTCCGAGTTTCAGACAGTCTGCGATGCGTGCCCAGCGGGCAGTCTGCGATGCGTGCCCAGCGGGCCTGGAGTCTGCCAAATGCTCAGGCGGCCTGAGGGAAATTGTTTACGCACTCGTTCCAGTTCAATGCAGCACCGTTCACAACTGGTGCTAGCAGCTGATCTTGGCCTCGAAAAAAATCAGAATTGCGAGTGATTTCCTGAACCTGGTGAAAAACATTCACGGTGCAGGACTTGGTCCATATGGCTAAATTATAAAGGAGATTAAGGCAAGGATGTTCAGCTTAACCTCGGTTGACATTGTGCACGAGGGCCGAAGATCGAATGAAGATGCTCATACATTGGCTCGACATTGTATCTATGAGTCAATAGGTAGACATGTCTGGTTCTTAAGCCCACCTGCGGGCATACGTAACTCCGTCACCATGTTTAATTAATAAACAGAGGGAGTGGTTCTAAAAAACAAACACAGTTCACAACTGGTGTCCTAGCAGCTAGGCTTTGGATCGAATGATAGTGGAGTACATTCATGGTCTCTCCGCGACATGACATAACACTTGTCGCTGCAGCTCCCAAACGACGAAACGAGATCCCGTGCTTGGGCCCCTTGTTAATCGATCTAGCGGCGAAGCCAAGTCCTGAGGGCACGGGGCGAACATCATCTTCATAGCGGCGGGGGTGACTATGGCGTGTTCGTTTCGTTTAGGACTAAAGTTTAGTCCAAATTTCTTGCTATTTAAATGTATTAAATAAAGTGTAATTATAAAACTTTTTGCAGAAACTTGAGCTACTTTGCGAGACGAATCTAATGAAGGTACTTAAGCTGTGATTAGACGATGGTTACTGTAGCATCACTGTAGCAAAACATAGCTTAATTAGGCTCGTTAGATTCGTCTCGTAAATTAGCATCCATCTGTAAAAAGGTTTTGTAATTAAATTTTATTTAATACCCTTAAATAGCAAGATTCTCTAAACTAAACTTTACGACTAAAGGAAACGAACGTGGCGTTATGTTGTACAGCCACAAGACAATGCACCAGTCGATCTACATCCAGTCAGCGTTACGCACTTGCGCCACAAGAGCTGAGCGTCAATGGTGCCGTTGATGTGGTAGAGGAGGCCGAACTTGAGGAAGTTGGTGTCGTAGAACATGCTCCAGAAGGATGGAAACGTGAGAACGGATGTTCACGTGTTGGATTGAGGCAGCGGCGATTGGATTGGGTTCATGATCATGTGCTGGATTGAGGATGGGAACGTGAGAACGGATGTTTCCAGTTGGAGAAGAAACAACGAGGCGATCATAGGAAAACAGTGGAACAATAGAAAGGTTAAGGCCCTGTTTGGATGCTCAGTTTTTTTTAAAGTTTTGGTGCAATACTACAGTTTCCAAAAATACCATAGTATTTGTGAACTCGAGGGTGTTTGGATGCAATCAGTTGCACGGTTTTGGAAACTGCAATTTCCTCGAAACTTCAGTTTTTTTTGCAGTATTGAAAACTCCACCGTGGACCTCTTTTTTCTAAACTGAGCAGGCGTCGCTGCTGCCGAATGTACGCGCGCGCTTTCCTTTCAATCGTTCGTCACCATTTTTACCACTCATACGAGCTGTCGCGGACCCGTACGTCCATCTCCTCACGAACTAGCAGTTCCCTGCATGGCTGCATCTTCGATCTTCCGGATGCTCCCATGGCAACAAGAGTTCCCCATTGCTTTTGTGCCTCGTTTGATCCAATTGCCGCTGTAGATTCAGGCACCGATCCTCTTCGATTGTCCACCGAAATCTAAGAAGATAAATCCCGCATAGGTTTCGCCTCCTCTCGCACCGGCCACGTCGCCTAAAAATTTCAGCGTCTTCCATTCTTCGTTATTTGATCCAACGACAGCTAGCTTCTCTTCTTTTGTCAAACTTTGCAGCAGGTTGCCGCATTCCTTGACTTTGCTCCATAGGAAGAAGTCCATGTATTGCTGGCTGCTTTTATTTCCTCCATCTTTTTCAACACGTCCCCAGCCAGCTTCTCTTCTTTTGTCAACCTTTGCAGCAGGTTGCTGCATTCCTTGACTTTGCTCCATAGGAAGAAGTCCAATGTATTGCTGGCACGTGATGGCCAGTCCTGATCTTACCATGGGTCAGCAGGTTGCCGTGTTTCCTGACTTGGTGTGAGTGGAAACGTTCTTACTTTGGGTCCTCCATTTTCAGCCGTGTTTTCTTGACTTTGTGTGAGTAGACAAGTTCAATATGGGTGACTATTTCAGGTTGATGTCTATATATTGCCTCCCGGCATTGCTCCTTCCTCCTCAACATCATTCAATGTCCGTGACCTTTCAAATTGGATGCTAATTGCCCCCGGCATTGCTCTTTCGAGGAAGGAAGGAAGGAACGTGAAGAGGAGATTTTGTGCGGTGGAGGCAGTATTGGTGACGTCGTTCGCATGCGAGGAGGATGCGGGTGCTGGATGAGGAGCTTTACCCGTTGACGCCGGGGAAGGTGAAGCTAAGGTGGAGCGGGCGGGCGCGATGAGCCAGCACCTCCACCGCTCTTCCTCGTCGTCTTGACGGCGACCTACTTCAGCGTCCACTCTCCTTCGTGAACACGTCGTCGCGCTACTTGGCGCCGTCGTGGGGCGGGCTGCACTGGGAGCGGCAGATCCGTGCGTCGGCGTCGCCGCGGGCGCCGGGCTGTCCGTGCTGGTGACCGGCGCGGTCGGGTTCGTGGGCACGCACTGCTCGCTCGTGCTGCGCAAGCGCGGTCGGGTTCGTGGGCTCGACAACTTCAACAGCTACTACGACCTGTAGCTCAGCTCCCACGGCGTGTTCGTCGTAGAGGGCGACATCAACGACGGCCGCCTCCTTGCCAAGCTCTTCAACGTCGCGCCATTCACCCACGTGCTCCACCTCGCCGCGCAGGCCGGCGTGCGGTACACCATGGAGAACCCGGCGTCGCACGTGCACTCCAACATCGCCGGCCTCGTCTCCCTCCACAAGGCATGCAAGGACGCCGACCCGCAGCCGGCCATCGTCTGGGCGTCATCCTCCTCCGTGTACGGCCTCAACGACCACGTCCCGTTCTTGGAGGCGCACCGCACTGACCACAACATCCTCCAGGGGAGGCCCATCACGTCGACCTCGCACGTGACTTCACCTACATAGACGACATCGTGCACGGGTGCCTGGCCTCGCTGGACACGGGCGGTAAGAAGCACGGGCCGGCGCCGTATAGGATCTACAACCTCGGGAACACGTCGCCGGTGACCGTGCCGAGGCTGGTGTCCATCCTGGAGACGTACCTGCGGGTGAAGGCCAAGAAGAACGTGATCGAGATGCCCGGCAATGGCGACGTGCCGTACATGCACGCCAATATCAGCTTGGCGCGGGAGAGCTCGGGTACAAGCCGACCACCAGCCTCGAGATGGGCTTGAACAAGTCCGTCAGGTGGTACCTCTCCTACTACGGCTACAATAGGGGAGCACAGGGATTCAAGCAAGCATTTGTGATTAGAATCTGATTCTTTCGTTTAAACTTTGTAAGTGGCCTGGGTCTTCCACTCTCTAACTAAAGATTGACCGTTTTGTTTCTGCATTGGAGAAAAGGCAACATACTTTGTTTGGTGAGGACTGAGGCGAGGAGGGGATGGCAAGACAGAACGCATAGAGGAGTGTTGTATTTGCTCTGTAAATTGGACTGTCTATAGATTTTTTATTGTTGTCCAAATACACGTAGCCAACGAAAAGAAATTGGATTTACTCGTACCGGCCTGAGCAACCGATTGGATTTACTCATACAGGCCTGAGCAACTGACACCATGGATGTTATCAATGTGACCGGCGCCGGCCTACGTCAAGTCGATGCACCCGGATTGGTCACGAGTGGTCGTGCTTTCGGCCATTGTCACCGCGGCCACGCTGGTGACTGCCACACCAGAGGCCGAGTCTGCACATGACGCTGGCCAAGTGAACCTCCTCAGCATTCGGTACCCGGGGCTCATCCACGACGCCGGCAAAGGCCGACTGCGCCTCTTTACTTTGAGCGCAGTGCTACAACTCGTCGCAGCTAGCAACCACGATCGGCATGTCCACCAGCGCTACCTGCCCACAGGCGTACAAGACCGGTGCCGTTGGTGACCTCGACTACCTGCCCATCGCCATGCCATCGTCGCAGCTTGCAGTCGGAGGGTGACCAACGTTCGAACCTCAGCTATCTGCCCACAAGCGTACAACTTGTTCTATTTTCACGTTCGAACTTGTCGGCCCATCATCAAGTATTTACACCTGGTTGGCGCGCCACAGCGTCTAGTAGAGAGAAAGAACTCCGTTTTTCCATGATCTATTGGCCACATGTTTATCTTCTTCCTTTGTTAGGGTAGGTCCGGTAGGAGCGCAGCTGCGTAATCGAATTTCTGTAACGTTTTCCTGATTTGTTTATTTGGCTACGGCTCACTTTTATTCTTGATTTTATCCACATACGAGTTGCGTTCTGCAGCTTTTCTTTGAGCATGTTCTGCTGACAACACGTATATTGAAGTATCAGGGAGCTATGTAGTACATAGATACTGTTTTAGTATTTGAAGATGAGGAATCATCATCATTATCGATCGGTGGTAAACAAGCACCGTCATTTTTTAGTATTTGTTTGAATGAAAAACATCCTTGCTGGTGAGAATTTTTCAACAGCCAAGTTTCAAAGAACGGAATACTACAAAATGATACTTCAATTGCCAAACACAGCACGGTTTATCTCAAAACTGTAAAAAACTCTAGTTCTTGAATACCGTGGTATTACATGCGTGCAGTTTATAAAACTACAGTTTCTCAATACTATGGTTTTTGAAAACCACAACTCCCAAACAGGGCCTAAGTTGATACCAGTAATCACGCATTATATTAATTGATCTCAGGAATATACAGATGTACAATGATGCGGTTGAGTACAACTGCCGTTTCTACAATCTAGCCACTCATTGACATGGTGAGTGGAAGTGATGCATGCCGAGAGAACCGGTCATGACCGAATGTATGGCGCACACTAATAGTGTGTCAGTAACTATGCCTTCCGTCCAAAATTCGGCAAAATTTGCAAGGCTCTGTGGCTCTGGGCTGCAAAACAAGCTTTACCGTGACAAAGATCCATCACCCAATGCTCGTGCTTGTGAACTTCCGAGCCGAATCTCCACCCACGTGGCCAGCTAACCGGACGCGGCTCACCATTTCCCGGTCGGTGCGAAAAACGCGCGCGCACGAAACGGCCCAACCCGCGTGGTACCAATCCTTCCCGCCGCCGAAGGCAAAAACTCCGCGCGCGCGCACGCCAAAAACCGCTCGCCGGCCCGCGCGCGCGGCCGAATCGCCGAACAAAGCAAACCCTAGGCCTAGGGGAATCCCACCCACCACCACCGCGGACGGACGGACGGACGGGACGGGCACGCGAGCACGCCAAAGCCAGCTCGCCGAAAAAGTTAAGCAAGCCGGCAAAGCCGCCCGACCCACCCACGCGCGCGCCACCCACACCGCATGGCCCGCCCGGCAGCCGCACGTCGCGCGCCCAGGAACGGGGGCCACGCCACGCGCGAGGGAGGGCAGAAGGATGGGCCGGGACCCGTGAGCCCATTGAAACGTCACGCACCCCGCAACCGCATCGTAGCCTCCCTTTGCTTTTCCTCCCCCACCCGGCCAGGTCGCCACCACCTACCTCTCCCATTCATTCCCCTCTCCCCTTTCTCCTCGTCTCCACCCAAAATCCAGATCTACCTCGCTCGGCCTTCGTGCTTCTTGGGCCGAGCCCCAGCAAGCTGCTAGCGCTAATCCGTCCGGACCCCGGATCTCGGCCACCTCCTCCCTCCTCTCTCGCTGTAAGCTCCTAATTCCTTCTCCGAATCACCACCTTCCGCTTCTGTTATCCTTCCTCTTCCGCGCCCGCTCCCGCGATTTAATTTCGTTCCGTTTGAGCGCGTAGATCCGCTCGTGTTCGGGCCAGGTTCGCCTGGATCTGCGCGAAACGAGGCGCGGGGTTTCGAATTCGTGGGCTTTTTGGTGCGTTTAAAACGCGATTTGGAAGGGTTTTGCGCAGTCGGATTGGGCCGCCGTGGGCCATGCCGGAGATCTGTTCCGGTTTTGGCAAATTTCACCGGCGTCGTCTGCTGCTCCGGACTGTAGTCTCTATGGAAGCGGTTGCTTCTTCGGTTTTCTGTTCAGCCGGATCTCGAATCCGTGAGTAGAAAACTTTATAACTGCATGGGCCAGATTTGTTGTTGGTCTTTCCGCAGGTGCCATGACCGGAATTCAGGGGAGTTGCGGTCGGGCGAACGGCCTGATTTGTTGGATTTTAGGAACTAGGAAGCAATTAGGTTTAGTAGTGCTAACTGTATTCAATTTTGGGAGCTTGCGCGCACTTAGTCATGTAAAATTTTGTGTCCTGCTCACTAGCTAAGGTTTAGCTGCTAGCTCCGTTTGAACTTTTGTTGCTTTATACCATGTCTTGTGTGTAGCTTGGAAGCTGTTTAACTTAAAAACCATGTCTTTTATGTAGCTTTGAGGCTGTGTAGCTTAAGCCATGTCTTGTATGTAGCTTTGAAGCTGTGTAGCTTAAACCATACCATGCAGCTAAGGGTGGAACTCCTGATGCTCTATGGCCTGCCAGTGAAGCGGCAGTTATTTTTATTTGGCCTGACGGTACTAAGGATGTAACTTAGTTGTGCGCTTATGCTTGAACCTGATCCGTGAGGGAGCAAGTTCTACTTGTGGACTGCTAATCAGCTTTACCATGGTGGCTCTCCCTGAAATTCATTGGTGACGTAACGTGATGCTCAAATTGCAAAGCAGTCTTGCTCATTTGAGTTGTGAGTTCTGCTCTTGCTACTTGGATTAAAACGTTCGTGATTTTTTACCCCTGTATTTCTAAGGTCTATAGCGTGCTCAGTACATTGATCTATCACATGATTGCCGTTAATTTTGGCCCCCTTTTGGTTATGTCTTCTGATTTTACCATGCCATGTATGACAGAATTCGCAAGTCCTAGCCTCTCAGCATGGCTGAGGAAACTGGCAACGAGAATCAGGTGGCCCAAGGTAATGAGGTTGTCCCAGTCGAGGAGGCAGTCGAAGGGGATGAAGTGGCACAGGGTGAGGAAGTCGCACAGGGTGAGGAAGTGGCTCAGGGCGAGGAAGTGGCTCAGGGTGATGAGTTAGCTCACGGTGATGAGTTGACCCAGGGTGACGAGTTGGTGCAGGGAAATGAGCTGGTGGCTGTTGAGGGTGAGGTGACCCCTCCAACCACAAGGCGTCGGAGAAAGAAGTCCTTGGTATGGGAGCACTTCACTATTGAAGCTGCCCCTGGTGGGGCCACAAGGGCGTGCTGCAAACTCTGCAAGCAAACATTTGCTTACAGCTCTGGTTCAAAGATTGCTGGGACTAGTCATCTCAAGAGGCACATCACCTTGGGTTCTTGTCCTAAGATCAAAAATCAAGAGCAAAGGCTTGCACTACCCTCAACTGGGGGGACAGACAATGATGGTGAGGGAACTGTGGAGCGGCCAACTAAGAGACGTTACAGATACACTGGTTATGCAAATGCTGCATTTGATCAAGACCGCAGTTGCCAATACCTTGCAAGGATGATTATTTTGCATGACTATCCGATTCACATTGTTCAGCAACAAGCATTTGCCACATTTATTGAGAGTCTGCAGCCTCGTTTCAGGATTGTGGATGTTGATGCAATGGAGGGGGAAGTGTATGCTGTTTATCAGAAAGAAAAGGAAAACCTTCTCCAAACATTCCACACTATGCCTGGAAGAATCAGCCTCACTATAGGATTGTGGACAACTAGTCAGACTCTTGGCTATGTTTCTCTTGCAGGGCAGTTTATCGATTCGGAGTGGAAAGTACACCGAAGAATGCTTAACTTCATGATGGTGTCCTCGCCTCATTCAGAAAATGCACTTAGTGAAGCAATTAGCTTGAGCCTTTCTGACTGGAATCTGAAGGACAAGCTATTCACTATCACACTGGATAATGAATGCTCCTCTCATGACATCTACAGTGCAAATCTAAGGGATCATCTCTCCAACAAGAACAATCTGATGCTTAAGGGACAGCTGTTTGTTGTGAGGTGCTATGCCCATATCCTTAATGCTGTAGCACAGGATGTCATTGCTTCAATTCACGGTGTCGTCTACAATATCCGTGAAAGCATAAAGTTTATAAAAGCTTCTCCTACCCGTGAAGAGAAGTTTGCTGAGATTGCTCTGCATTTGGAGATTCCCAGTACCAAGACCCTTTGTCTGGATGTTACAACCCAGTGGAACACCACCTATCTGATGCTGCTGGCTGCCTTGGATTACAAGCAGGCGTTTACTACACTAGAGACATCTGATGACAATTACAATGAAGCCCCTTCAGCAGAGGACTGGAAGAAAGTTGAGGCTGCTTGTAATTACTTGAAGCTGCTCTATGACTCTGCACACAGCATCATGGCTTCAGCCAACCCGACTTCGAATATCTTTTTCCATGAAGCGTGGAAACTTCAGCTAGAGCTAGCTAATGCCACAGGGCATGAAGATCCCATTTTCAGTAGCATAGCCAAAGATATGCACGAGAGATTTGACAAGTACTGGAAGGATTGTAGCCTGGTGTTAGCTATTGCTGTTGTCATGGACCCGCGTTTCAAGATGAAGCTTGTTGAGTTCAGCTACTCCAAAATTTATGGTGCTGAGGCTACAAAGTATGTTAAGGTGGTCAATGATGCTGTGCACGAGCTGTATAAGGAGTATGTGGCGCAGCCGCTGCCATTGACCCCAGCCTATGTGGAACAAGGTGAAAATGGATCTGCCAATGCTAATAACGCACAAGGAGCTCCTGCCTCTGGTGATGGGCTTCTGGACTTTGATATGTACCTTTCTGAGATTCAGAGTAGCCAGCCCTCAAAATCTGAACTGGAACAGTACTTGGATGAAACCCTCACTCCCCGTATCCAGGAGTTTGATATTCTGAACTGGTGGAAGCTCAACACAGTCAAGTTTCCAACCCTCTCTAAAATGGCCCGTGATATCTTGGCCATCCCCATGTCCATGGTAAGCAGCGGGGGCTCTATATTTTCTGCAGGAACAGGGAGCCGCATGCTTGATGACTACAGGAGCTCTCTCCGGCCGGAGATTGTGGAGGCTCTTGTTTGCGCTAAAGACTGGCTTCAGTATTCACCACCGGCTACTACTGAGGCGGCAAGCTCCGCACTTGTGAAGGCAGAAGGGGCAGTGTAGCTTGGCAAGAAACCACAGCTTCCTTGCTGAAGCATGAATCTATCTATGCTATCTTTTAGTAAATTTAACTGTAGGAGTATTGTAGGTTGAGATTGCAGACTGATTGTGTTCTGTCTGGCTATTATCTCTCAGAGCTGTAATTTGTTCTGTCGAACTCTGTTTAACTCATCCCTGTTATGTATTTGATTTAATTTGTATCAGCTGACTCTTCTGGCGATAGGCATGTACAAGCTGTGACGATGTATGAGATGCTGTAATTTATACCCTATTATGGATCGAATATGTGTGCCATGGGTTGATGTTCATTCGAATGTGTAGCCGTACAATGCTGCCTAATTATTGTATCCAGTCACTTCACTCTTTGTGTCGACTGCTAGTTAATTGAATCACGGGAGCTTTTTATCTGCATTGCGATGCTTGCCTATGGTGATAAATGTGCTCCGACAGATTTGTAATGATGTCGTTTGGTTTGTATGATGACCAACTGGCCCTCGAGCCACCAATACGACTTGTATGCTCTGTGCACATCACGTTCTGCCATTGTTTCTGAACAAAATATGCTTGCGAGGACAGATATGTGCCGCTGTGGTCTCAAATCTACCCCAGTGTAATCTCGTGAGACACTCGTCGTAATCTCACAGCGTATCTTTGGCATCTGTGAAGAATTGTTTTGAAGCCAGCCCATGGCTTTTGACAAGAGAGCTGCCTGCCTACCTCATTGCTCCTGTCCTACGTTGGTATTGAGTTAGCGTTGATCAAGATGCCACGGTCTAAAGACGAGATACGGCAGGAATCTAAGGCACACCAAAGGCTGATCACGCATTCTACAAAATACAACAGAGATAGTTTCAATTCTTTGTTATAGGGGCAAACATGATGCCGGAGAATTGGCACGGCATGTCACCATGTACAGTTTTAAACTATTCTAAACCTCTTGAAATGTACATTGTATGCACCATTGTTTTGTTGTAGTTAAACTATAAAACGAGATCTCCTAAGAAAACTATTAAATATGTAAACAACGATGATAAATGGAACCCACATGTCATACACATGATTTTTTATAAAATTTGGCATTACGACAAATTTGATAACTATACAATCCAAATATTGTTTATTTGCTCTTGTTTTTGGTGTAACCAAATTGCCTCACATACAATGGCAGAGCTTAGTTGTGGCCACGGGTGGTCGTGCCCCCACCCTCCCACCACACCTAAATCTTCACTAGTTCAGTAGTAATTTGGACGTTGCTCTTAACATTTGAGGTCGAAGTTAGTAAATTCTTTACGCAAGAATGAATAACACTTGGGCTACGCCTCTTATGTTTTTCCACATACACGAAATTAGCAAGAGAGAGAGAGAGAGAGAGAGAGAGAGAGAGAGAGAGAATTGGAGATGCGAGGAATCAAACCCCAAGCCTTCATTTAGCGCTAAATAATGCTCTACCAATTGAGCTACATCCCCATGATTATTTGCTTAACATTATAATTTATTTCATAACCTTTTGTTTTTGCTTGCACAAGTAATAATCCTGAATAAAGGAGAGGGCTTGAGAGTGTGCGCTCTACTATTTACTACCCAATTTTATTTAATTTGGTACTATAATTTCAACCATTAGTAACTGTGACCATGTACTCCCTCCGTTTTTAAATATATGACACCGTTGACTTTTTTCGTTACTTTGACCATTCGTCTTATTCATAAATATTTGTGCAAATAACTAAATGTATAAGTTAATTTTAAAGTGCTTTTGATGACAGACCCAACAATATACATTTCACATTAAGCAACTAATTATTTATATATATATTATTGGTCAAAGTTCAACAAAAAAATCAACGGCATCATATAATTAAAAACGGATGGCATACTTTACTAATTAGCACTATAATAAATTTTCCTTTTAGTAGATAATAACGGTTTTGATTGAACTTTTGTATCACATCTCATGCCTGTTGAAGAATCTGTTTAGATCCGCTCCGTTTTCAAGACTAACCCCGTTTTCTTAGGATAGGGGGCAGACCATCGGACGGTCCAAATAAAAACCCTAAAAACTAACACCTCCATCGCGAAAGCTCCGGCGCCGGCCCAACCCAAGGCCGTACGACGTGCTGGCTCCACTCGCTATCCCATAAGAGCAAGGATAATGGATGCGCCTGCTGGCGGCGGAGAAAAATGCCAGCTCACTCGTATGAAGGAAGCTTTGATAGCGGGCCCTACTAATTCTTAATTCTTCTTTTGCTTCAGCAGCAGCAACCAGCCAATGAAAGATGAGGGAGCAGTACTGGTGGCCCCACAAGCGCGTCTGCGCCGGCTTCCTGCGGGCGTCTGGGCACTCGCCCGCTCATTTCTCTCTGTTCATTAATCTTTCTTCCACGTTGGATTCTGCCGACGTGTCTTTGCATTTCGCCGGCTCAGGAGGCACCATTATACCTGCTCTAAACAAACAACAAGCCTCCACGAGATAAGCACGCCCAAAGGAAAAGAAAGCTAAGATCCAGCCGGTCCACGCGGGGAGGCCCCCACCTGGCCCACTGACAGCCTCACAACGGCGCCAGCTCACGAGGCCCATGGCTGTGGGCCGCGAGCCCAATAAATCACCCCGCTTTTCCGTTCCCGCAGCCACAAAGACCAAACCGCTCCACGCCTTCTCTCTCTACCCTCTTCTCTCTCTTGCCGTCCTCTCCGCGCGACGGATCTAGGGTTTGCCCGGCCTTCGTCCTTCTTGGGCCGAGCCCTAATCCTGCTGCCTCCGCCACCAACCAAGCCGAGCCCCTGTCTCTGCTTTGGATCGCCTCGCCTCCGCTGCTCGTACGTAAGCCCTCAAACTCCAAACCCCTCCTCCTCCCGCTTATACACCCGTTTCCACCGTGTAGCTGCGCTAATCTTCGTGGATTGGATTGGATTGGCCGGGTTGCGGGGCTTAGATCTGGTAGCGGTTTGCGTTTCGACTCATGGGCTGTGTTGTGTTCGGTTCGTCGGATCTGTGGGGGGAGGAGCGCTTGCTTGACAACGACGGGGGATTGTGTTGGGTTTAGATGGTTTGGTTCGGTGTTAATTTCTGGAGCGCATTTTCTCTTGGGCTTTCTGGCTGCTCTGGATGGGCATGGGATTATTGTGCGTTATGTCAGATAGGGTTTTGTTCGTACCTCTTTTGCGAGCATATTATGGCTTAGTTTTGGTTGTCTAAATTTTTTTAATTGTTCCACTTTTTTTATTCCGTTGTAATTTGGATTATGAGTCTATCACTGGCTGTGGTTGGAATAAGCTGCTGAAAACCCGATACGGTTCTGATTTCGAATGGAAATTTCAGGGTTCGACATGGCTTAGCTAGATAAGTGGCAGTAGGATAGGGCTGTGAGGAATATTGGGTAAAATTCATTGAATTCGTTAGTAGGGAAACTGTATGTTGTATGGTTGCATTGTTCTCTTCGCCTGTTGCGTTAGAGAACGCGTCGTGAATTAATTCTTCCGAATTTGAATAGGTTTTGTGTAGAGCACCTAGAAATAACGGTTCCGAGCTAGTGCATCTTCATGCATACTGTTCGTAGCTCAAGGGTACTGATGGTTGGATGTCAGATGAGTTTGCCTGGAGGCCAGCTTTGTTGCGGTGTTGTAACAATGTATCTCATCTTTTAGATAGGAAATTCTGACAAGCATGACTGATTTTGTGCGTAGGATGAGCATAGTTTTGTTTGTGCAGAAGAACTTATGTTAGGCGCGGGCATCTTATTCTTTCAAAATCTGCGATTTTACTGAATTTTTCCTAGTCTAGATCTTCTATAAAGATACCTAGGACTATTTTTTTTCTGCTCTCAATCTAGTGAAGTTGGCACCCTTTTCTATTGTACTTCTGATGTGTGTGTAAAATACTGATAGCATCTATCTCGCACTTGCAATACATTTTTTACTGTTGTACTTGTGTACACCTTTTTGTGTGAATGATTTGAGTAATACTCAACCCGTGCTATAGATTATGCAATCTTGTATCTTTTGAAAATCCTTCAATGTTGGCGATGTCTGATAAAGTTGATATTGGGGATTGCTGAGTTCAGTTTGATCTTGTCATTATTAATAGACATATGCATTTGTTCTGTTGTGCCAACTTTGTCTTTATCTCTGTTTAGGGTTAGGATATAACTATGTTATATCTAATCTAATCCTTTTTATGCCTTTCATTTTGACTTGACAGGCCTTTTGCGCTCCATCTGCTTGCATCTCAGCATGGGTGAACCAAACAACAATGAAAGTGCGATGATGCATGTTGGCAGTGAGATAGTTGATGGGAACGGTGTGATCCATGAAAATAATATGGTTCATGATAACGAGATGATTCAAGGTGAGATGTGCCATGACGACGGACTGATCCATGATGGGTTGCTTCAAGGTAATGAGATGGTTGCTGTTAATGAGTTGATGCAGGGTCATGAGATTGGTCAAGTTAATGACATGGTCAATGGTGATGAGTTTCATGGTAACGAGTTGATCAGTGCTGAGATGACCCCTCAAACCACATCAAGGCGTCGCAGAAAGAAGTCACTAGTTTGGGAGCATTTCACCATAGAGAATATGCCAGGGGGAAACGCAAGAGCTTGCTGCAATTTATGCAAGCAGACTTTTGCATATAGTTCTGGCACAAAAATTGCAGGGACTAGCCATTTGAAGAGGCATATCACCCTTGGTTCCTGTCCTGTTATGAAAAACGATGAGAGGAAGCGGGCGCTGCCATCAGCAGGAGGCACTGATAATGATGGTGAGGGTACTGTGGAACGTCCTTCTAAGAGACGCTACAGATATTCTGGTTTTGCTAATGCTACTTTTGATCAAGACCGTAGTTGCTCATATCTGGCCAAGATGATCATTCTTCATGACTACCCACTTCACATTGTTCAACAATCAGCCTTTACTGCTTTTATCGAGAGCCTGCAGCCTCGTTTCAGGGTTTCAGATGTTGAAACTATGGAAGGAGAGGTGTATGCTGTTTTTCAGAAAGAGAAGCAAAACCTGATGCAATCATTCAGCACTATGCCCGGAAGGATTAGCCTCGCTATAGGACTCTGGACAACCAGTCAAACTCTTGGCTATGTTTCACTTGCTGGGCAGTTTATTGACTCGGAGTGGAAAGTACACCGAAGAATGCTAAACTTCATGATGGTGTCTTCTCCTCATTCGGAGAATGCACTTAGTGAAGCTATTAGCACTAGCCTTTCGGAGTGGAATATGAAGGACAAACTATTCACTATCACATTGGATAACGATTGCTCGTCCCATGATATCTACAGTGCAAATCTTAGGGATTATCTCTCCAACAAGAACAACCTCATGCTTAAGGGACAGCTGTTTGTTGTGAGGTGCTATGGCCATATCTTGAATGTAGTTGCTCAGGATGTTATTGCTTCGATTCACGGTGTGATCTACAACATCCGTGAGAGTATCAAGTTCATAAAAGCTTCTCCAACTCGTGAAGAGAAGTTTGCTGAGATTGCTCTGCACCTTGAGATACCCAGTACCAAGACCCTTTGTCTGGATGTTACAACCCAGTGGAACACCACCTATCTGATGCTGCTGGCTGCCTTGGATTACAGGCAGGCATTTACTACCCTAGAGACACAGGATGATAATTACAATGAAGCCCCTTCAGCAGAGGACTGGAAGAGAGTTGAGGCAGCTTGTAGTTACCTGAATCTGCTCTATGACTCTGCACATAGCATTATGGCTGCTGCCAACCCAACTTCAAATATCTTTTTCCATGAGGCATGGAAACTTCAGCTGGAGCTTGCTAACGCCACAGGTCATGAAGATCCCATTTTCAGTAGCATAGCAAAAGATATGCATGAGAGATTTGACAAGTACTGGAAAGATTGTAGCCTTGTGTTAGCCATTGCTGTCGTCATGGATCCTCGTTTCAAGATGAAGCTTGTTGAGTTCAGTTACTCCAAAATTTATGGTGCTGAGGCTACAAAGTATGTTAAGGTGGTCAGTGATGCTGTCAATGAGCTATATAAGGAGTATGCAGCTCAGCCGCCATTGACCCCAGCCTATGTTGTACAAGGGGAAAATGGACCTGCCAATGCGAATAACCCACAAGGAGGAGCTCCTGCCTCTGGTGATGGGCTTCTGGACTTTGATATGTACCTTTCTGAGATTCAGAGTACCCAGCCCTCAAAATCTGAACTGGAACAGTACTTTGAGGAATCCCTCACTGCCCGTCACCAGGAGTTTGATATTCTGAACTGGTGGAAGCTTAACACAGTCAAGTTTCCAACCCTCTCTAAAATGGCCCGTGATATCTTGGCCATCCCCATGTCCATGGTAAGCAGCGGGAGCTCTATATTCTCTGCCGGAACAGGAAGCCGCATGCTTGATGAATACAGGAGCTCTCTTCGTCCGGAGATTGTGGAGGCCCTTGTCTGCGCGAAAGACTGGTTACAGTATTCACCACCACCTACTGCTGAGGCACCAAGCATGGCACTCGTCAAGGCAGAAGTGGCAGCATAGGTGTCACAGCTTCGTTGCTTAAGCATGAATGATGAATCTATCTTTGCTATCTATTAGTATAGTTAACTGTAGGACTATTATAGGTTGAGATTGCAGACTGATTGTCTTCTATTTTGGTATTACCTCATAGCTGTAATTTTCTGTGTCGGATTCTGAGAACTCATCCCAGTTATTGATTAGATTTAATTGTATCCGCTGTAACTTTGATGGCGATAGGTACAAATGAGTATGTTTACGTAATTTGTGCCCCGTTCTGAATTGAGTATGTTTACGTTCATCTGTATGTGCAGCCGAACAGTTTTCTAATTTAGTGTCATCTGCTAGTAAATTGAAATATTAGGGATTGCCTTTTTTAGTCGGAGCTGCATGGTTTGATGGTTAATTTGTGGTTACAATCAATACAACTCGCTGGTTCCACTCCTGCTTTTTCTCGCCACTCCTCACCATAGTGGCCTCCCTTCCATCCTCGGTCAGAACTCTGCCGACGGGAACGCCGTTTGGCCCGCCTCACTGGATGATGCGGCTTGTGTTGGCGGTATCGGCTGAAGTTACTGCGGGCCGGCGGCACCGACGCCGGAGATTGGGAAGGGGACTGCACCCAAGTCATTGTTTGCAACCTCCTATACGTCAGTTCTGCCCCCCATATTTCTTGTTCCATGATTTTTGTTGCTGTGGGATTTTGGTTCACACGGCGCCCCCTTTATTCCTGTCTTGCTCCAGGATCACGAAGCGTGCGTGGCTGCGAGGAAGGAATAGGATGGCAAGAAGGTCGTCACTGAGCAATGGGTGGACGACAACTTGGATCTCGAAGAGTTGGCTGATGCAAATCGGGTCAGTCTCCCCATTCTCAACCCTTATTCAGACTGCAGTCACCCTAAACTTTCTGGTTCTCAGTGCCAGTACAACAACAGCAATCTCCAGCATTTTGATCCACCCATGTGAATTAGTAGTGTTTTGGTGGAAGCCACTTATTTAGCTAAATTTAGATCCATGGCACTAGTATTTTCTACTGGTTATGAGTTCGACAGTGTGAAGCAGCTTTTGATTTTCAACTTTATAGGTACTATATGAGCCATTGAGAGGTTCCGGTGCTATTCCAGGCAGTGAGTCGCTTGTCATTTGCTTGACAGGGTACCAAAAGGATATGTGCGAATACATAACGGTAAACACAGCTGCATTTATTTATCCTAATAACGTCTCCAAGTGTTGTTTTGTGCTGTTGCTGTACATAAATAGTATGTGGTTGCATTATATTGTTGATTGGGTCACTTACAATTGCTCTGGGTTGGTGGATACATCATCTGTTAGTTTTGTGGCTGCCCCCCTTGTTTGTAGAGCTCATGCCTTTCATTCTGGCACTTGTTTCCTGCTGCTGCCTTGACAAGTTTATGTGTTTTATTTGTACTGCTAACTCCACTTATCCCTCTGAATGAAAAATACTAATTATGCTACAGAGTACAGAAGCAGATCCACATGCAATAGATGCTTGATCCATTTTCACTATTTTCCGTGTAGGTGCAAGATACCTTTATTGTCACATTCATTTATGAATACTTGAATACCTAATAATTTGTTGCTCTCGTTGGTTACCACAATTGTTTTTACCGTTCATTCTGATAACAAACGTAGAAATTGGTTTCTTTGATGAGAGCGACCTTCTCCGGGGATTTGAAAGAAAAAGTTACCCATCTTATTTGCTACAAATTTGAAGGTATGGCCATTTCTTTATCGTCCTGCATACCTCATACCAAAGGTCCCTTTTATATCTGAAAAATGTATTGGAGGGCCTATCCATTTTTGTTACCCTTTCTGTTATTTTAGACAATGTACTGTATTTTGGTGCAGTGACTTTATATATATTTGTGGTTCATTTCTCTGCAATCTTCTTTTGAAAGGTTCTGATATTTTGATTTATGTCGGTTATTGGCAGATTTCAATCTCTTGTCATTATTGTCTTTGTTTTAGATTATATGATATTGCTAAACAATTGAACATCAATGTTGTAAATCTGGCTGGAAGATTGGTATGTACATTTATCCATCCTATCTAGAAACAAGGAGTTATCACATCATTTCAAAATTATTTTATCTGAGTTGTTGCATATGTTGTTACTGCAGCTTGAACGCACGGGAATTCTTCCGATTGATAACTATACGAAAAGGCAAGTGTGACTCTTATTTTTCTTTCTTCCTCCTTTGATGCTTTTCTGGTCACACCTTGGGTAATTGCTCATGCCAATGCTTATTCTAAATCTGTTATGAGCAATTACTCAAGATGTGAGCAGAAAAAGCATCAAAGGAGGAAAAAAGAAAGATAGGAGACACACATGCCTTTTTCGTATAGTTATCAATTGGAAGAATTTCCCATGCCTTCAAGCTGCAGTAACAACATATGAAACAACTCAGATAAAATAATCTTGAAATGATGTGACAACTCCTTGTTTCTAGATAGGATGGATAAATGTGATATCATATGCGACAATTTTAATCAATTGGATGAGTTTGTTACTCCCTCCGTCCCAAATAGATGTCGTTTTTGACTTTTAGACATCATGTTTGATCGCTCGCATTATTCATTTTTTTTTGCGCAGATCTTATATTCTTGTACACCTTGTTTTATCATTGAAGACATATTAATCGTGACATATTTGTTTTAATATTTACATAACTTTTTTGAATAATACAGAGTCAAACGTTATGTCTAAAAGTGATGTCGCGGTGTTATAGCGGCACCTGAGCCTCTTTGGCATCTCTAGGACGTGGTAGGCTCCATCCTCCCTCGCCATGAACGCTGGCACGCCCAGCTCCAGCCCTCTCTTCCTCACCGCTGCCGCCAGCGTTGAGTCCTCCATATCCACCATGGAGAGGCGGTGGGGCTTCGTGCTGTCTGTCTGTGCCCAGGCCTGCCTTGTCATATTTTGACGAGGACGCCGGCAAAATATGACAAGAAAAATACCAGAACTATCTTAGTATGGGATAAAAAATACTAAATCAATTTTCATATGCTTGGTAACTAGGTACTCGGGGTTATATCCAGAACTATCTTAGTATGGGAGTACCGTTCTAATATTGTTTTTCCCTTTTTTATTGGTGTGGGTTGGGCTGCGCAGGAAGGTGGAGATGCTGAGTTATCGGCCCGAGCCCAATTAAAAAGTAGCGTGCTGGGCTACATGCATGACTGCTCATTTTGTGATGGCAGTCCCGCCGGCGCCCGACGGCCTAGCACGCACATGTGGCACGGCAAGAGGTTCCCCATGGAGAGGCGGTGGGGCTTCGTGCTGCCTGTCTGTGCTCAGGGGCAGGGGAGGGGAGTCATGAGAGTGCTAATTGTGAGGTTCATTTGAATGTGCAGCCGTACAGTTGCCTAGCTAGTTTAGTATATCCAGTCAGTTCACTGTTCGTTTCATCTGCTAGTAAATTGAAGAATCTCGAAAGAACAAGTAAATTGAAGAATCATGAGTGCCTTTTTTTAGTTGTAGCTTCATGGCATGATGGTGAATTTGTGGTGTTAACTCGACTATAGATGACATGGAATGGATCGTGTCGTAGCAAAAATGCTTGTTGCTTCCTTTGTTCTATTTACAAACATCCCGCAAAACCAAACCTCCCACAAAAAACAGTGAGTGGATCTCTGCTGATCACCTCCTGATCTGGATCTTAGAGACAAGAAAATCACATCAGCAGTATCGAGCACTGGCGCGCACCAACAAACCACCCTGGATCTCGCCACTTGCGAGATGGACGGATCCAAGTCCAACAGCCAACAGCCCCCGCGCGCGCGCCACTACAAGCCGTGGCAGTCGCGGCGCCAAGTACAAAGAAGCTCTCGCCCGTGCTACACCCATCGCCATCTGCCTGTGCCGGGCCGAACTACTGAACTCTTCTTAAACTCCATCGCTACCGACAGACACCACATCGCACAGCCTCGCCCTCGACACTCACTCACTGAGCCATTACTCCGCTCACCCACTCCAGATCTCATGGCGCCCCAGCGCTGCCACCACCTCCTCCCCTGCTTCCTCCTCCTGCTCGCCCTCCGCGCCGCTCCGGCGCACGGCGCGCGCACTCTGGCGACGGGCCCGGTCGCCACGGCTCCACCGGCGGCAGGAGCAGGAACCGGCACCAGCACCAACAACGCGACGGCGAGCGAGTTCCTGGCGCCGCACAACCAGGCGCGCGCGGCGGTGGGGGTGCCCCCGCTGCGTTGGAGCGCGGACCTGGCGGCCGTGGCGGGCCGGGTGGTGGAGGAGCAGCTGCGGCGGAGCGGGTGCGCGTTCGCGGACATGGGCGGCAGCCCGTACGGCGCGAACCAGGGGTGGGCGAGCTACCGGGCCCGGCCGGGGGAGGTGGTGGCGTCGTGGGTGGCGACGGCCAAGTACTACAGCCACGGCAACAACACGTGCGCGGCGGGAAGGCAGTGCGGGACGTACACGCAGGTGGTGTGGCGCCGCACCGCCGAGGTCGGGTGCGCGCAGGCCGCGTGCCCCGCCGGCGCCACGCTCACGCTCTGCCTCTACGACCCGCACGGCAACGTGCAGGGACAGAGCCCCTACTAGGGAGAAGCTGTTTCTTGCTCGTCAGTCAGGTTCGTGCCGTGCCGCTTCCCTTTCCTGGGCTGCCGGCGCCGGAGCATCCGAGAGCATGAGCCGTGATGCATGGTTAATTAGTACTGGTAGAAAGAGACGCGTACTACGCGCTAGCTTTAGTCGTCGTTCCTGGTTCGGTCACGGTTGTGTTGTGATCTGGTGGTGTAAGTTCTCGTGTGTTCAGAACTGCTTTGGTTTGAAGTATGCTAGCATTTGATACTGTCGATCGAAACGCTTATTGCACTTTGACGCGCCTCGCTGTGTTGATGCGTGCGTGTTCGTTTCCTGTGACTCGCTCATGAACTGAGTTGCCCACGATTGCTTCGTGATCAGGCTCTCTCTGATCACTCGTGTACTGACAGCAGGGTTGAACAAATGCATGACGGACCAAACTATGCTAAACCGTTTAGAAGAGCACGTTCATCACCGCGGCCGATGCATATCTTGCTAGTAGGCGACACTGGCGAAGCGAAAATCGATCGTGCCCGTGACCTCGTCCGCTTTCTTTACAAAGTGGATCACCAATTAGTGGTGTTTCTTTAGTGTGGCTACTATATTATTAAACCCAAAACGCGGCACTCTGTACCATTGTCCGCTTGCCGCCCCGCTGCCGGGGGCGTGAGGCAGAAGCTGATCGATGGAGCGCCGGCGAGCAGCCGCGCATCGCCTCGCGACAGAGCCAGAATACGATGGCGATGCCGTGCGCCACGGTCCAGGAGCGCAAAAACGTGCGTGTACGCGCTGGGTGGTCGCATGGCCGAGCTCGGCCACGGGCGCCATGGATGGCGGCAGCGGCCGACGGTAGCGATCAGGATTCAGGACACATTGTATGAGGTTGGTGGGAGTTGAGTATTGATGAGGATTGCCGGCCCCAGGTGACACGTCACTACATCATGATCCGGGAACGACTTAGGATGATGGCAATGCCGGCAGCATATCCTTTTACTCCTCCGTGGCGCTTCGTCCATGCCACGAGCTGCCTGACTGCTCGGCGACGAACAGAGTGTTTCGGCTGGAGCTTAATGGGTGGCAAGTGAGTGAGAAAGGAAACGGCCCGTGATGAGACCGAGGAATATCTGGGTAACACTGATCTGCCACAGCCTCCGGCCAATATCTCGCAGGCCTTGCCGGTCAAAGGATTGGTCTGCGTATCGCTCGCTCCGGGGTTTACGCATCAAACGGCCCAAATCTTACCAGCCACGCAGGACTAAACATAGAACTCCGTAGCGCGTTGCATTGCCAACCGGTGCACCGTGCACCGTCGGTCCGGTCGGCGACGAACATGGCAGAGAGAGGATGTTGCTTAAATGGGTGGCAAAGGTGATGCGGAAAAGGGCCCGTGACATGGCAAAGGGTCTGTTCCAGGAATCTCTTCAGGTCGTGCATCGTAGTATTGGTCTCGCGGTTCCGATCAATTCGGCAGGCAGTCGTGCCGGTGGAAGATGAAGGTGCCCGCGCCGGCGCCGCGCGAAAAGAGGCGCGCCACAGCTGCGGCGTCGCGTCGCGTGGTGGGCGTACTCACGGCACGATGCATCCTCGCCTCCACGGTCCTCTTCCCGTACCACGCCGCGCTAGATCTCTTCGCGACGTCCGTCATCCGTGGCACGCTCTTCCTGCCGTCCACGGGCGACCGCCTCTTCCTCCAGGGCCACGGCCCACGGACCCGAGCACTTACTGGTGCTCGACCTGCCGGTGGGCAGGGTCGTGATGGGACTAGTACTAGCACTTAGCTTTAGGAGGTGTTCGTTTTATGGGGGTTTAAAATTTAGAGGGGTCTAAAAAAAAGAATTTTATCATTTAAGAGTATTAAATAAAGTTTAATTACAAAACTAATTGCAGAACCCCTGGTCTAATTCGCGAGACGGATCTAATGAGGGTAAGCAATCCGTGGTTAGACGATGGTTATTGTAGCATTACTGTAGCATGACTGTAGCAAAACATAGCTTACTTAGGCTCGTTAGATTCGTCTCGTAAAGATGTACCCATCTATAAAAAGGTTTTGTTATTATACTTTATTTAGTACTAGATTCTCTTTATTTAGAGGCCTCTAAAATTTAGCGCTAAAAGAAACGAACACCTTAGGCTTTCCTGGTTTCGATCACGTACGGTTGCCTTGTGTTGTGATCCGGTCGTGTTCTTGTGTGTTCAGATGGTGCGGAGGCAGAATTTTGAGATTGGGTGTGCACTAAATATCCATAAAATAAAAAACTAGTACAAATTGCTCTCTATTATGTAAAATAATTCAGAAGCACAACAATATCGTGGACTGTTTCGATAATTTGAGCCTAAACTGACAAATATGACCAAGTTTTAATATATCATTACATTATACCTATTGAAAATTATTTTTTCTCAAAAATATTGGGTGTGCATGTGCACACCCATGCACCAAGGTAGCTCCGCCCTGTTGGTGCGACGTGTTAGCATGTGAGGCTGCCTATTGAAACGCTTGTGCTCCTTGTTGTGCTGATGCGGACGATAGCTGCATCAGGATTGAATAGAAGCATGACCGAAAACTAGATGCGCATGCTCGTTACAAAGTTTCGCACCGTTTAGAATAGCACGTTCATCGCAGCGGCCTAGGCGGCACGGGCAACCGACACTGGCAAAAGTGAAAATAGGTATAATATATATTTATATGGAAAAATCCATTTTACTCCCGGGTGTAGTTACTTTCATATTCAAAAAACTACCATGGGTATGTGTACATACCCATTTATCATTTAGGGTATGTACACATACCTAAAATAAGATTTCTTAAAATGATAACCATGAGAAATTTTGAGTGGAACTCACAATTTTTTTGCACCTTATTATATATTGCGTTTCCTATATAGAAAAAGGAGTATGTCCATATACTTGATGTATTCTCATATAAAAAAATTGTATGTTCGTATACCACTTTTAAAAATCAAGTATGTGTACATACTTTTTTTAGAAACCTCAAGTATGCACAAACACCTCCTAAATTGTGAGATACAAATGTGGGAGTAACTACACCCAGGAGTAAGAAAGAAGCTTATATATATAACTGACCATGAAACGGAGCCACCACGTTCGCTCTAAAATGCTAAAAATTCCCAAGTTAATCGGAGAAAATAAGAAGAGAAAATTACCCACCACTGCCATTATGAAAAAATAGTCACAAAACCCCCTAAAAATATTTATAAAATAGCTAAATTCGAAATAATAAAAATAGCCAAAATACCCCTTGCACATATTTATAAATTACCCACCACGCCATTACGAGTCAAAAATAAAAAATAGCTAAATTCGGAATGATAAAAAATAGCCAAAAATAACCCTTGCGCCAATTTCTAAATTCCCACCATGCCATTATGAGTAAAAAATAGCTAAATTCGGAATAATAAAAAACAACAAGAAAATATCCTTCACACCTATTTCTAAATTACCAATCATGCCATTATAAGTCCAAAAAATAACTAAATTAGGATTATAAAAATAACTAAAAATATCCCTAATTCTTATTTCTACATCATACCATTATGAGCCCAAAATAGCTAAATTTTGGATAATAAAAATCCCCAACATAATAACTAAAAATATCCCTAATTCTTATTTCAACATCATACCATTATGAGCCCAAAATAGCTAAATTTTGGATAATGAAAATATCCAACATACACTCAATTCCTATTTCTAAATACACCATCATATGTCTAGCTAGCATGGCACATTTTCCTATTTTTAACATGACATATTTTCTTCAAGATTTATTTGTAACACGGCACATTCTTTTTTCCTAACACGACATATGTTAGTTGTTTAGCATGGCACGTTTGAACTGATCTCATTTCTAAAACAAAATCAAATACTCCTTCTCGTCCCAAAAGAGTGTCGTTTTGACTTTTAGACATCATGTTTGATCGTCTTTCTTATTCAAAATTTTTATGCAAGTACTATTTATTTTTTTAAAAGTTGTTTTATCATTGAATATACTTTAATCATGACATATTTATTTTGATATTTTCATGATAAAATGGAATAAGACAAGAGGTCAACATCTAAAAGTCAAAAGCGACAATCTTTTGGGGACGGAAGGAGTACATTGTTAGATAAGACAGAATCTAAATGATAACTCATCTCACACTCAAATTGTGAGACGATGAGAAGTTCTTCAATATATTTTCTATTGTTTTATAAATATAAAGTATATAATAAATAATAATAAACTATGTTAAACTTCTACAATAATACAAAACTTTTAAATAGTATAGTAAGTCTAGCCGCGCAAATGCGCGGGAAATCATACTAGTTGGTATTTGATCAGATCAAGTTTATTTGACCTCAACATTCAAAGTAGTCCACAACTAATTTGTACTTAAACTTTTTATTTATACACTTTTATTGTTACAAGTTGCTCAATTATTATAGGAAAAGAAAATGACTTTAAAGGAGGCAGATAGTACAAAGTTTTAAGAGAGGCAAAATATAGTTGTGACTTCTGAGGATATTATTGTATAGTAAATTATTTTGTGGAAATGGAAGTGAAACTGAGGTAGGGGGGCATTAGCCCCTACAGACATCTCCCCTTGGTTCTGTCATCAGTTGTTTTGTACATCCAATTTTAATATCTTGCCTTACGTGTCTCCTTAATTAATGAAGCTACTATATTTTATACACACAAATCACACTCCGTACAAATTGGAACAAATTGGACAACGTAGTGGCGGTCTCGGTCACCCTGCTAATGGGGGCGTGGGGCATAATGATGCCGATGAAGTGCATCACGAGCCTAGGAGCAAAAAATGTGTGTGCGCGTTGATTGCATGACCGGAATCAGACAGGGGAGGCATGGATGGCGGTAGCGGCCATCGGGCGTTCCGTGTTCATCACAGCCGCGGAAACAGGGCCTGACCGGTTTTCAATCCAAAACCGGTTAAATTTCATCAAATATTCAAATTCAAAAAACAGGTGTACCATTCGAACTGGACCTGTATTCCCCATCTCCGCAAAACTGGTCCGGTTTTGATTTCCCGGGCGTCCATAGCGATCAGGACTTGCGTGAGGTGAGGGTTGAGTATTGAAGAGGATTGGCGGCCTCAGGTACATAACACGTCACTACATCACTATCCGGGACTAACATGATGATGCCAACCACGTGCTGGATTTACTGCTTGGCGAGGCGACGATCAAATAGTTTCAGCTGAAGCTTCTCCTTAATGAGTTTTTTTTTTTTGTTACAACAGCTTCTCCTTAATAAGTGGCAAGTGACAAAGTTGTTGGATGCGGGTACGGCCCGAGCCGGAGAGCCAGGAAAGCGCCTGGCCGGGTAGCATGGCCAGTACCTACGGAACACTGATCGCACCGTCGACCGGCTGTTGGCCACGGAGTACTCGTAGCATTGCAGGCGCAACGCGACATCGTCTCGTAGCAACTCCCGCGCGCGGTTCCGATCTCATCGAGCACGCCACGAACTGAACCAACAAAAATGGCGGGCAAGGCGAGCTACTTCGCCGGGCACGCACGTTCGTTCCGGTAGCGCCGCATCAGCGCGCATGCAAATGCATGACTACCACGGCCGCCCTCCCCAATCTCCCTCGTTTCAGTTCATCCCTTCCCAATCTCTCTCCCTCCTCTCAACCACAGGCAACTCAGCCTCGGTGGCAACTGCCGGGCGCGGTCTTCGACGAGCAGCTGCCGGGCGCAACCACAGCCACAGCGGGCACGAGCTTGGCGACGTCTCGGCGGGCGGCGGCCGAGCGCAACCTTCGCGGGTGGCGGCCGAGCGCGACCTCCACCTCGACGCGCGTGGGCTTCAACGACTCCGGCCTCGGCGGGCGGCGGCTGAGCGCGACCTCGCCTCGACGAGCGTGGGCTTCAACGGGTGGCCTCGGCGGGTGCTGGTTTCCATAGGCGGCAACCGGGCGCAACCTTGGCCTCGGCGGACTCAGGTTTTGACGGGCGGCGTTGCGGCGACCTGAGGCGGAAGCGGCATCCTAGCGGTGACATCCTGTCAAATTACGCTAGGAGAAAATAGATTTTATTAGATGTTTTACTTTCTTTGCTACCGTTTACAGTTGCCATCAACATTGTTGTATTTGGGTTGTGAGAATCTTATTGCGTGTATAAATCAAGCAAAAGAATTAGATGTTGATGATCCTTTGTTCTCTTTAAGCATGTCAGAGTGGTGCAGAAATGGCTGGAACTGTACATTGCAAACACGATTGGTAATCAGCAGCAAATTTTCATTTTTGGTTACCCCATTTTCGTGAGGGTCAGACCGTCAGGACAATTGCCTGCATTAATCTGAGGTGACCCCAATTTTCCTGAGAGTGGCCACGGCCACGAAAATTTCTCGTGACGGTCAACCGCCAGGAAAACTACATTTTAGTGGCGCCGTATTCGTGGGTGTCATTGCGTGACGGTTTGCCCTCACGAATTATTTTTGTGACGGTTTTTAATGTTTTCGTGAGGGTTTTAAGCGCACAGGAAAATTCCAGAGTGTTAGTGCATGCAGCACGGATCCTAACAAATTCTCAAGTTAGCAACCCAAAACGTGGTTAAAACCCTCTCTAGCTCCATCTCCCTCTCCCGCGATACACTGCTCGCTCGATCGTCCTGCACCGCGCTAGCTCCGAGCCGTTCTCCGCGCCGCGTACTGGGAACGGCGCGGCGCACGTACAAGCTCCACTCATCAAGCTCCGTAGGTTCTGGCTCTTGGTGATGCCGAAAAGGTCGTATTCTTGTGTGTTCAGAACCGGTTTGGTGTGACGTGTTAGCATGTGAGGCTGTCGATCGAAACGCTTGTGCGCCTTGCTGTGTTGATGCTTGTTCGTTTGCTCTGACTCGCTCCCTGAGTTGCGCACGATAGGCGATAGCTGCATCAGGGTTGAACAGAACAGAACCATGACCGAAAACTAGATGCGCATGCTCGTTGCAAAGTTTCGCACTGTTTAGAATAGCACGTTCATCACAGCGGCGGATGCATCTCGGCAGGGCCGGCTCTGACGCATGGCGATAGGTGCGACGGCCTAGGGCCCACGGGTGGCAGGGGCCCAGCCTAAGAGCATCTCCAAGAGCTTTTCTAAATCTCACTCTCTAAATTATCATTTAGAGAGTCATTTGCTTAAAAATCGCTCTCTATATCTTTTTATTTTCCAACAGCTTTTCTATATCTTCTGACCAGTCTAGAGAGCCATCATCACTCTCCATTTTTGACTAGCTAGAAATTCGGAATGGAGCATGTCTATATTTGAATATCCAATTGAAGAGGCTGTTGGAAGATATTTCTTTAACAAAATCTCTATTCCTGTAAATTAGGAGAGATATAGAGAGTCTCTTGGAGATGCTCTAAGGTCTGCATATACTGTATTTAGCAGTGTGTGCAAAAATGTAAGGGCCCTGCTTCTATGAGGCACCATGAAACACCAGTCGCATGACATATTTCTTAATCGCTAGAGTTGCTCTTTTCTTTCATCATCTCCAAAATAAAAACTATGTTGTGTAATTCCTATCCATTCTTATGTTTTCCTGTTGACTCTAGTGATTAGTGAAGGAGTAGACGACAATCATGGAGGTTTAACTTGCTATGAAGCTGATCCAGTGATAGATTGTTTCCTCAATTAACCATTATCTAAGGCAATTAGGCAATATAATCTTATAGGTTTACTTACACTTTCGTCTAATAAATAATTACTTGCACCGTGTTTTGTTTTGTACTTAACTTTTTTTGTACACTTTTATTGTTATAAGTTGCTCATTTGTTTTCGGAAAAGAAAAACGGCTTTAAAGGAGATAGATAGTATGAACTTTTAAGAGAGGCAAAATATAGTTGTGACTTGTGAGAATATTATTATATAGTATAATTATGTAGTAAATAATTTTGTGGAAGCGGAACTGAGGGAGGGGGGCACAAGCCCCTGTACTGCAAACATCTCCCCTTATTATTTCCGTCACTAGGTTTGCACATCTAATTCAAATATCTTACATTTGATGTTTCCTTCACGAAGCTATTATATTTTAAACACATGAATCGCACTCTGTACAATTTGCAGACAACGTCCAGCGTGTTCGTCTCGCTGCTTTGCAGCAGCTACAGTGTTCGCAGTTATTTCTTCAGCGGCAGCTACAGTGTTTTTAGCAGCAGCTACAGTGTTCGCAGTTATTTTTCTGCAACCGCAGCGAGACGAACAGGCTGGTCATTCCTTGCCACCGTTGAAGTGCATCACAAGTCTAGGAGCAAAAAATGGGCGTTCATTAGGGTTTCAATCACCAATCAAGCCGACCGGTTTCCGATAAAAAACCGGTCAAATTTTGTTAAATATTCAAATCTATTTGAAATTCAAATCCAACAACAGGTATATCATCCGAACCGGACTGGACCTGTTTTCCCGATTTCCGCAAAACCAGTCCGGTTTTGACGGGTTTGATTTCCCTGGCATCCATAGCGATCAGGAACTTGATTGGTGAGGTGAGGGTTGAGTAGTGATGAGGATTGACGACTTAAGGTAACACGTCACTACATCATGATCCGGGACTAACAACCACGAGTGGGATTTACTGCTTGGCGAGGCGACAGAAAAATAGTTTCGGCTGGAGCTTCTCCTTTCGGGCTCGTTTGGATTGGAGAAAAAAATTTCTTTCCTGCGTTAATTTTTTTTTCTTACAACAGCTTCTCCTTAATAAGTGGCAAGTGACAAAGTTTGTTGGATGCGGATACGCCCCGTGCATGACGAGACCCAGGAGAACCTGGGTAGCATGGCCAGTACCTGCGGAACACTGATCGCACATTCGCACCGTTCGCCACGGAGCATATAGCATTGCAGGGCGCAACGCGACATCGGATATCGTCTTGTAACAACTTCCGCGCGCCGTGTTCCGATCTCATCGAGGGCGCCACGAACTGAACCAACAAAAATGGCGGGCAAACAAGGCAAGCTACTTCGCCGGGCACGCACGTTCGTTCCGGTACTCCGTTACCGCCGCATCAGCGCGCACGCATGCAGCCCGGATCCTAACAAATTTCTCGCGATAACAACATGTACAAAAACCTGGTTAAAACCCTTTCTAGCTGATCCCTCTCCCCACCCTCGCGGCACACTGCATGCGCTAGCTTCGCGCCGCGTCCAGTGAACGGCACACATGCCGCCGGCGCCAGTCGTGCCGGTGGAAGATGCGGGCTCCGGCTCTGCTGGCGCCGCGGGGAAAGAACCGCGCCACAGCTGCCACGTCGCGTGGCTGGCGTGGTGGGCGCACGCCCGGTGCATCCTCGGCTCCACGCTCCTCTTCCCCTGCCACGCCGCGCTAGGTCTCTCCGCACTAACCTCGCCGGTAGCCGCCTCCTCCATCGTCCGCGGCACGCTCTTCCTGCCATCCACTGGCGATCGCCGCGTCCGCCTCTTCCTCCAGGAGCACCACGGCGGCGCGCCCGCCGCGGACCAGCCGGCGACGACGGCGGAACCCGATCAGCACCTGCTGGTGCTGGACCTGCCGGCCGGTCTCGGCGGCGCGGACATCGCGGCGTCGGGGAGGATCGTGCTGGAGCACCGGCGGCAGTGGGCGGCGCCATCCGCCGCCGGCGACTCCGGCGGCGGCGCGCTGCTCGACGCGCCCAGGTGGCTGGTGTACTGCAACGGGCGGCGCGCCGGGTACGCGGCGCGGCGGGGTTGCCCGTCGGACGCGGAGGGGTGGGTGCTGGAGAAGCTGCGCGCCGTCACGGCCGGCGCCGGCCGGCTTCCCGGCTGCGGAGGGGTGGAGTACCTGCGCGGCAGGTTCCGCAGGGTCGTCGGGTCGCCGGACGCCGAGTCTTTCCACCTCGTGGAGCCCAGCGGGTGGCTCGGAGTGAACGGCGGTGGCGACGGTGGCCTCAGCATCTTCTTCCATCGGGTTTGATCGTCGTCGGCACATAAAACGTTGCAAGCTGGCAGCATCAGAGCGAACTGAGAGTTTGCAAACGATTTGCACTTCTCCCTCCTTTCTTATCAGTGTCAGGACCTCGACTCCTCGTACTGCTGGTACATATATAACTCCGAAAGAATAGATAGAACGAATTATTGATGGCCCATGGATTTGTGCTCCATCGGATTTGATCTATAAAATATGTTTCCATTTCTTTCATAATGTTCAGTCCAGTTCGATTCTCTCCCAACTTGTATCCAAATGATATATGCATTCTTTCTGCTAAGCATTTTTGAGCAAAAATCTGAACACATAAGAAGACTGGCAACAGTGCCAGAAACCAGACACGATGGAAGATATAAGCTCAAGGACAAGATTGCGCAGATTTGAGTGTGACATGAAACTTCAGATCAACCTAATTTGTACTAGTACTGTCGATCAGAACAACCGAATCCATTTCTGTCCATGCAACAATCATGTGTGGGGTTAGACACATGACAAGACCCATTGGCTACTGTGCCTCTGTGAATTGACAGTGATGCAACTATCGCTTGAATTGGAGCGTTGATCGCCCGGCCTTTTGTGAAACGAAGCCTTGCTATTTGGCGGGTACCCTCTAGTACATTATCAAGCTAGCATGGCCTGCTTCCCTTGTCTCACAATCATCCATTCAAAATTCATGCAAGCTTTGAAAAAAAATTAAGTAAAACAATAACAAACGAATGAACATAAAAAATCCCTCGTCTAACTTGTAAACATGGAGTTGGGAATTTAGGGATCAATTCACAGCAACACTAAGTCTACGGTATATTAAATATTGTTTAATGTTTCATGATGTTACAACTAGTGTATCATGTGAAAGAAATGCTCCCAACACAGTTATTTATCTATCTGCGATCCTATTCCACATTTCCATCCTCCTAAATCAATTAACAAGAAAACATTATCCTGATATGATTGATTCACGGGTTCGGCCCATAATCTGTCTTATTCTTTTCCTTAGCCGAGTGAGACTTGAAGATAAGAATCAGTATTGCTTTCAAACAGATTGGCCATCACAGTTCGCGCTATTGCAGCATCAATAATAAGACAACCAAATGATGGAACCATAGAGGACAGTACCTTCTACTACTATCATCTTCTCCTTTCATCCTAGGGATGATATATAGAACAAGATAGGTGGCCGTTACCGCTAAATAATTATTTACAGTGCAAAATGAGTTTAAACTAATAGTTGGTAGGAGGTGCAATTGTATGCACTAAATTACCATCTACCACAGATCGCGTACATTCGTACTGGTCAATTGTAACCTCTCTTGAGGTCAAAGGCGAGTACTCTTTTTCTCATTATCTAAAAAAATCTCTTACGTATTGCTGAATCTGCCACTGCTTAGGTACTAAACAATATTTTTTCTAGTTGACTTCCACACGTCTAGCATGCTGATGATAGTCTATTGGACGAACTGGTTTTTACTTTTTACACTGCAAATTTGGCTAATTATGCAAAATACAAAATAGACAAAATGAGTCATATTGAGAATCATGCCAGCTGATCGACCTGTACACAGCTGATCCCTTGTCAGCAGCCAACAGTCTCTATAACAACATGTAACCTCTTGTCTTTTCATTGTGCAGCGAGGCAGATATGAGTAAACTACTAATGTAAAAGAACAAGAAGCTTGTGAAAAATAATTGGGGTTCCAATGTAAGGACAATTCTGTATGATACATTTATGTTACCGGCAACAAAATTGGAACGAAGTTTTTCCGCCTCTCTTTTGATTTCTGCGATAAAGAAAGCCTGGTTCATTCGTAGACATGGATAATGGAAATGTGCACTTGAGAAAAAAAAAGCTGAAAATATGGAGATATGGTCATTTGACTTGAATAATGCAAAAAAAAAAAAAAAAGGGACCGAATATGCCAGCTAGCAACAAGTTTAGTTTAGTGCATTGTCAGTACTGAACCAGGTACTTTATGATTCTTTTTTTTTTTAAAAAACTTCTATCCAAGTTTTCCCTTCTCTACAATCACCGATCTATAATCTTGGAAAATAATTATCTTATAGGTATGGCATTTTTCATTTATCTATGTTTTTTAATATGCTGACATATTGCTTAGTTAAGGACAACTCCAACAGGCTCGGTAAAACATGTTCTTTCTCTAAATATAGCTTTTTTTTGAGGTAATTCTCTAAATATAGCTAGTACTATTGAAAATGGCTCTCCAACAGTCTCCCCAAATTCATCTCCAAAATAGCTAACTCTTCTTTCCTATTTTTTAGCTAGTTATATTTAGCTAGGGACCTTCACTCTCTATTCCTTCTTCTCGCAAGCCTTTAGTAGTTTAGAGAGTATGTTGGTTTACTCTAATTTTTTAAGTATGTTTTATTTTAGAGACTGTTAAAATTAAAGAATTTGAAATATATTTTACCAATCCTCTTGGGTTTCTCTAAGAAGAAACATAAGTTTCACATGAATGAGTCAAAAGTACCATGAGTGCATTACCACATACGGAGTATGTGTATTTTAATCTTGGTAAAATAGCCAATTGCACATCCCTAAACTTCCGCCTGAAACCTAGCTTCGTTCCTCAGCTTTCAAAGAGACCAATCTAGTTCTTGAGCTTGATTTCGTGTCCAACTTCATCCCTGCTATGAACTCAGAAATGGATGGAAGCAGTTCACTAGACATGCCACGTGGACGGAGAACTCAGATTAGGATGAAATTGTGCTAATAACTAAAGTTTGGAGACTAGACTGCCCTCTTTGAAAGTTAACGAAATTGAGCTTGGGGCGAAAATTTAGGGACAGAATTGGCTATTTCACCTTTGTCTCAACAAAACATTGGGTACAAGATCTTTATGCAATTCAAAGACGTGCAAACATTACATTTTTATGCACTTTATATAAATTGCATAAGAAACCGTCGCCTGAAAACTATAGCTAAGTACTGACTTCTATATTCACCAGTAATTTTGACCTAACAATATCGCGAAACGATATCTTTCCATGCGATTGCAAGTATCTAGTGCCAAGCTAAGACAAATACATGCAGAAAGATAACAAATAGAAGAAGGGAAAAAAATCTCATACCTTGAGAAAAGGAGTAGTAAGTTGAACTATAGGCTAGGGAAGTTTGTGATATTGGCACGGCTCAATCAGATCGGGGACAGCA
Source organism: Eragrostis curvula (assembly GCA_007726485.1). Classification (NCBI taxonomy): domain Eukaryota; kingdom Viridiplantae; phylum Streptophyta; class Magnoliopsida; order Poales; family Poaceae; genus Eragrostis; species Eragrostis curvula. Next base: position 10,199,229 of record CM017443.1, read on the forward strand.
CCTCAACATCCCCTAGGCTAAAAAATTACCCGATTTGATTGAACCATGCCAACATCGCACTCTCCCAGCCGAGGAACCTTTGCCAAGGCAAAACCACCATTTCATATCCAGCCCTCTCCAAATGCAAAGCTCAATAGAGGACTTGACTCCCAATGGAACATGAACACAAGCTGGCCGGCAAACAGCTGAATTAATAGGCACGGCGGCGATATGACGGACGTCAGCCGAGACGAAAAGAAATAAAAAAGATATATAGAAATGGTTGAGACGTCAATGTCTTGCCAAGCCTCTTCTTAACCTCTCTCATTTGAAGAAAACCACACATCACGCGGGCAAAATATAGATACAATTTGCAGGCCAAGACGTCAGGGAAGAGAGGAGAAAGGCTGGCAGCTGAAGAGTCCCGGCCAACCATCCAGCAATGACTTGCCTTGCTGATGCGTCTCTCCTCAGGTAGTGGTTGATGACTTGCAGAGGCCAGCAACCCCTCCGTCTCCACATCAGCCGCCCTGCCTGCCTGGATAGGTCCAGACCGGCCGCCCGGGACGGAGCACGCACCAAAACGCCCAATTTTTCAGCCTAACTGCCTGCCTAACTAGTGGATTATCGTCTTAATTCACGTTGGCCGCCGGCCTCTCGGTGACTTGACAGCTTCTTGATGTTGCATCGGCACTGTAACCGAGTCTGATTTGGTCAAGACATGGCAGGAGAAGAAGCTGCTTCGCCAGCTGAATACGTGTTTCTGATGAGATGCTTGGGAGCCGTGATTTGTCAGATCAGTTGAGGGACAGTACAACGAGCATGCCAACAAGGGTTGATGACCTGTACCTTGAAAAGTATTGAATTTTAGAGCTGGAGATAGCTTAAAATATGGCACCTTTGCAACTACCCATTGGCTGTCATTTGATCAAGACGTAGACGATGCATCTAGTTGACTAGTTCCATCCACCGCATACTATCCCCAATAAACTACAGTTTTTATATCTGAATGCATACTCAGTACGGTAACAACATTATCATCGATAATGCACACATATAGCATGCATTGTGAAAATGCAGTCGTTATCTTGTTGATGTATACTGTATCATAGATCTTGCGATCGTACCTCCATGCTTGCATTAAACACCGTATCTGAAGCTGCACACAAGACTACAGTGAACTGTTTCAAGGTCTTCCATCGAGTGGTACGGCAAAGTGCCTGATGACCACTTGTTGTGCACGACCATGCTAGATGGATCCTTAGCATAGGCCGGTTGCATCACATATTTAAAGGCGCAGCAGGAGCTTGAAAGGGATAGAAAGTCAATGAACACCAAGCAAAGCGTCAATACTCAATAGGATCTGTAAAGTAGACGCCCAATGTAAATCAACTCACTGAATGCACAGATCAAAATGAAAAATCTAGATGAAAACTTTGATCGCAACCTACTGCAGTACTGCTATTACCTGAAAGAGCATTTTCGGTTCTGGTATCAAAATGTTCATCCTTGTCTGCATTTGATATGGCGTGTATCTGTTGGAGATGCACTAATTATTGCAAATGCGTGTCAATAATGCTTTTATAAGTGTCCTTCTTTTACGAAATATAAAAACGAAACAAGAAGGTAATTAGTCACGGACAGCATCATGATAGTACGGCTGGTAGCTGTTGATAAGACTCAATCATGAGTTGAGATCTAAAACAAGGACACCAAAAGGGGTGCCTAGGTGGAGATCATTGAACGAAATCGTTTGTATCTACAATTTGTTATACCAATTTGTGTGGTAGACCAAGATGATTATATATAGAAATACTACCTCTCCTGCTCGTGCGCGGCTGGTCAAAAACTGGATTAGGAGAAAAGCCGCCGAGGGGAAGAGGGGATATGCTTCCTGCCTGTGCTTATTTGGCTGTTGGCATGCATGTCCAGCCAAGGAGTACGTGTTGCTTGAAAGTTTGCCCACTTTACAGGTGTAGCCTGCCAGCTTGTCATCTGATTGTTGTAGCTAAAAACCTCGACGGTGAAGCCTGACAGGACAAGAACTAATGACCATGAACATTTCGTCATGTATCTCTATGTCGTTGCTGGTTATTAGATACTGTTGCATCAGTCGATGGTGCTTCGTCCAATCACCATGGTGTATATGCTTGTCACCTGATCACCGAGTGTTACATTACATCAACATGATGGGTCGTATGGGTATAGGAGATCGATCATCATCTATTGTTCCGATGGGCTGTATGAACAAATCGTCCAGCATTCCAGTGATATCTAACATCGTTGAAAAGTCGTCAAACGCTGCAATGTGCTCGTAGTGACGTAGTCATTTCAATCTCTTGGTATAACCCTTGGAAAACATTTTTTTGGACGGGCAACGTGTTTGTAATCAACTACAATCATCGCTACAGTTAAAGTTAGAACAATAATTTCCTTTTTTTTCTTGGCTAACTAGCCTGCCATAGGCATTTTTGCCACATATATTGACTGCAAAAGTGATCCTTTCTAAGTCATCGGCACATTGGTACCATTTGTCGAAAACCATTTTTACGACATTTGTGGCTAAAAAACACAAAAACTTGTGAGTTTTGCCCCAGAATTTTCATGCCAAACTTTTTTTTAGCAATATTTGCATTTTGTTTTTGAGACCCTTTAGCAATATTTGCATGCCAAACTGTACTCCAGCAAAGTTGGAGCTCTGGACATGATAAATTGGGCCGTTGAAATTGAACTCGCCACTTCTCGCTTACACGTACAACCAGGCCGGGCAATGGGCACCAAAATAGCGGGCCCTCTTCTCACAAAGCCCATAAACATGGCCAAGTCAGCCCAGCCCGTAATGCTGCAGAGCACAATTCCGGTCTTCAGTCGCAGCCGTCCGTCTGCTCAGTCGAGCCGCCGCCGGCAGTCACACCGATCGACGTGATAGCGAGAGAGCTCGATGGCGCTGACCAACTTCATCCTCACGGTGGCGGCGGTGGGCGCGGGGGTGCTGCTCTTCACCACCGACATCCGCAAGTCCGGCGCCGTCTTCCGCCGCAACGCCCGCCAGATCAAGCACTGGCTCGAGGAGGACACCGCCTCCGCCGCCTCCAAGTAATATACAGCTGACGCCGCCGTGCGCCAGTCTCCCCCTTCCGTTCTCGTTCTAAGCTGTTTTATTCTGCAACATGATGTCTGATTTAGATGGAACGCGATGTGAATTTGCTTTCTCTCTCAGTCCAGGGTTTAGGTTTGGGGTGACGTTTTGAATAACAGTGCTGCCGAGTAGAATGATGCCGTTTCCCTGTTTTATGAGCGCTGAGAATATGAATACTGGTGATGAAGTGGCTTGTTCCATTACCGCTGTTAGACTATCTGAATTTATAATGGCTTTTTGAGTGGCCGGTTCTAGTATGATTGTTGCACGAAGCACATGTTTTACTGATTTTCAGTTGTAATGGGCTGTGAGTGCCTTATGATGGATGAGTGATTTGGCTTGATCCCTGAATGGATTATGCGTTGTGTTGGAAGTTGGAACGAAAACACGTTTTTGTACTTGACTTTAGAAAATTTGGGTCTGGAACTCTGATCCATTTGTTTTACAGCAGAACAAGTTAAACCAGAATAAACTTGATCGTCTATCTACCAGGATTCTGCGGTTATGCCCATCTTATGGCCTCATGGTTCATAATTAGACCAAGATATTTTGCCTTTGTATTTCAGTTAGTAATGGCGATGAAGAACAAGTGTTCGTTCTTCTAATGGATACATTGTTCCGATGAAGAACAAGTTTTCGTTCTTCTAATGGATGCATTGTTTCCACTTTATGTACTTAGTAGTAACCTTCCAAACATCAAAGTTGCTTACGGTACACAAGAGAGACGATTTTGTAATTTGTACTAGTTAGGTTCGTATTGAATTTACACATGCACATTTCTGGCTGGGTACGATGTGATTGGGCCAAGGCTCCATTTCAGCTTCCTATTTCCGAACTTCTTTTTCTGGCTTTGGTTTGAGTATGCTTCTGGGATATTTACATAACACTGCACTCTAAATACGCCTACTGACCTACATAGGTGCATATGTATTCACATTTTTCTTTAAGATTATTATTCACATATTTGACTTGTCCACTCAGATTGAATTCTATTTTGATATTGTAGCTAGAGCTATTTAAAACAGCCTGGAAAAGAAAAGACAATAACTGTGTTGCTGCATCCACTTACAAAAGTGCATCTGAGTGACTCTGTTAGTGCATAGATGTGTAGGATTTGACTCTTAAATGATGGTGCAATTCGCATTAGGGTTCTTTTTTTTTTTTGGGGGGGGGGGGACTTTAAACCTGATTGTGAAGAAAATTCATCGTACTAGAACTGACATAATGGTTAGTGGGAATTGTAGGTCATGTTTTTTCTTTCATTTGTTTGTCAGTAGCAAGATGCATTTCGCACTTGATGTGATTGCTGATTCCTTAGTTAAAACCAAACTATGTTGCAGGTCTGCAAAAGAAGCAGCTTCGAAGAAACTTGAGTCATCAGTCCCAAAAGAGAAGCCGAAGGAAGATAATCACTGATTCAAGTTGTTTATATGAATGGTACAACCTTCTTTATTATGTCTATCAACTACCAAGCCTCATTTACCTGTGCCTAAAAACCAGTAGTCCTTAATACACTCGGGAAAATTAGTGTTTTCGTTCGGGTGCATCTGTGGAACAACTAATTGATGTTTTATGCCAATTCTTTGTAAGGATCTAAAGCTCTTAGCTAATCGACATTCATGCTGATAGCTTTGATGTTTAATGCATCATCCAGTAAAATAAACATAATTGCTCCCTTTTATGAAGCGTTCTTGCTATATGCCTTCTTTACTCAGTAATCGTATATATATTTGATTTCGTTTAATTAAAATTGTTTTAGGTTTTATGGTCGAGCTACAGTCCAGATCCTGAAATGACTCAGGTTTCACTAATGCTTCATACTGCAATTCTGACGAGATAGAACGAAGTTGGAACTCCTATTACCAATGGTTGCTTAATGGGGAAATCCATCTCACCAGTGCATTATACTTTGTACTCCGTGTGTATATTTTCTGTGCTTTGAAACTATTCTGGCCTTTTCATTTCATATGTGAACCAGATTAATCGAACTATTCAGATTACTGCTACACATTTAGCTCAAACTTTCTTTTTTGTGTTACTGTTCTGATATTTTCGACAACTGTCGTGTCAACTATTGGTTTTCTGCCTTCTGTTCAATCTGAAACGCTGAATTAACACAGACGGTTCTCGAAGATAGGAGGCATGCTTGTATCAATTATGCTTTTGCAGTAACCTGATGCGAAGTACTGATAGAGTAAGAGTGAGCCATCACAGAGGGATAGAAAGTCGTTGAACCCCAAGCAAAGCGTCAATACTCAACATGATTTGTATAGTAGACGCCCAATGTAAATCAACGTACTGAATGCACAGATCAAATTAAATCGAGATGTAAACGTTGATCGCAACCGATTAGCTATAACCCAAAAGACCATTTTCACTTCCGGTATTGAATTGCTCATCCTTGTCTGCATTTGATATGGCCTATATCTGTTGAAGATGCACCAATTATTGCAAATGCGTGGTGGCACTAATGAATGCTCTTAACTTACCTCTTTTACGAAATATAAAAACGCAACAAGAAGGTAATTAGTTACGGACAGCATCATGATAGTACGGTTTGTAACTGTGTTGATAGACTCAATCATGAGTTGACAATCTAAAACAAAAAGGACACAAAGAGGGATGGCTAGGCGGAGATCGCTGAACGAAATCAGCTGTATGCACAGTTCATTATACCAATTTGTGTCGTTGCTGGTTATTAGATACTGTTGCATAGGTCGGTGATGCTTGGTCCAATCACCATGGTATATGGTCGTCACCTGACCGATTGTTATGTACACTACATCAACATGATGGGTCATATATGAGTTCGATCATCATCTACTGTTCCGATGGGCCGTATGAACAAAATCGTCCAGTATTCCAATGATCCAACATCGTTGAAAAGTCGTGGTCGTGTTCTTGGATCATTTCAGTCTCTTTGGTATAGCCCTGACAAAGAATCCTCCTTATTTTCTTTTTGGTGGACAACGTAATCAGCTACAATCATCAGTACAGTAATTTCTAAAAGGTTGAATAAAGTTTTTTTTTTTGGCGACCAGTGGATTAAAGATCTTATATTTGCCTCATATACTAACGTTAAAGTCACAATAGTCGTTTTCTTTTTTGGCTAACTAGCTTGCATAGGCTAGACTTCAACATTTTTGCCATATATATTTTCTGCTCAAAGTGACTATTTCTTTTTCAAGTCAACAATACACCATTGGTTGAAAAAGAATTTTATGACAGCTCTGGCTAAAAAGCTCCCAAAATTTTCCCCAGACTTTGCATACCAAAATGTGACCACAGCAAAGTTTTTTTTTTTTTTGGGATATCAAGTTGGGTTGGACATGATAAATTGGACCGTTGTAAATTTAACTCCGTACCACACTTCGCTTACCCGTCCAACCAGGCGCCAGGCTTAATGCTGGTTATTGGGCAGCAACATAGAGGGCCCTCTTCTCACCAAGCCCATCAGCTTATATCAGCCCATGTCAGCCCAGCCCGTAGCACTGCAGAGCAGAGCACAGTCCGTACCTCCCACCGGCACCGCCATCGAGCACCGGCCGCAGCACAATTCCAGTCGAGCCGCCGCCGGCAGTCACACCGATCGACGTGATTGCGAGAGAGCTCGATGGCGCTGGGCAACTTCCTCACGGCGGCGGCTGTGGGCGCGGGGGTGCTGCTCTTCACCACCGACATCCGCAAGTCCGCCGCCCTCTTCCGCAGCAACGTCCGCTAGATCAAGCGCTGGCTCGACGAGGACACCGCCTCCGCCACGTCCAAGTAAGATACACCAATTACAACTGACGCCGCCGTGCGCCGGTCTGGCGGTCTCCCTTTCCTTCTCGCTCTAAGCTGTTTCGTTCTGCTACGTGATGTCTGATTTAGATGGAACGCGATGTGAATTTGCTTTTTGTCTCAGTCCAGGGTTTTGGTTTGCGGTTCGTTTCGGATAATAGTGCTGCCAAGTAGAGTGATGCTGTTCCCATGTATTGTGATATTGTATGTTTTATGATGCTGTAGAGCGCTGAGATTACGAACACTCGTGATGAAGTGGTTGTCCTACTAGAATGGCTTTTTGAGTGGGTGATTCTAGTATGATTGTTGCACGGAGCACATTTTTTAGGCTATCATGGAAGAGTTGTCTTAGTGCTGGATTACAACTTTAATGGGCTGAGGGCCTAGACATGGATGTGTGATTTAGCTTGATCCCGACAATGAAAGGAATTAAGTGTTGTGTTGGAACGAAGCGCATTTTATTTGGCTTTAGAAAACTTGGGTCTGAAATTCTGATACATTTGTTTTACAGCAGAACAAGTTGATCTGAAGAAACTGGATCGTCTAGCTCCCAGGATTATGCGATTATGCTCATTTATACTCAATCAGCAGTGGCCGATGAAGAACAATTTATCATTCTTTTCTAACAGATAATTGTAATTGATAATATGTTCATAACACTGCATTCTGTATGACACCTACACCTACCAAGCTACCCTACATGTCTACATGCTTATACGAATTCACATTTTTCTTTAAGGCTAGTGGGCATAGTTGGTCATATTTTTTCTTTTACTTCTTTGTGATACTACGATGCTTTTCTGTTAGGGGATGCCGGCTGGGCCTTATGGGCCGGCGGAGCCCGCTAGGGTTAGGGTCCTAGGTCCTTATATACAGGGTACAAGGGGAGAGTAGAAGGTAGGCAAGGAAAAAGAAGACAGAGTCTCTCCTTCTTGTGCCCGTGGGCGGAGGCCCCGGCGCCGCCGATCCATAACATTTTCAAACTTGATTTAATTCCTTAACTAAAACCAAACTATGTTGCAGGTCTGTAAAAGGTGCAGCTTCAAAGAAACTTCAGTCATCAGTCCCAAAAGAGAAGCCGAAGGGAGATAATCACTGATTGGAATTTTTTATATATATGGTACAACCTTCTTTATGTTGATCAAATTAACCTCATTTACCTGTACCTAGAAACCAGTAGTCATTAGATACAGCAGAGGAAACTAATGTTTCCGTTCGGGTGCATCTGTGGAGCAGCTAATTGATGTTTGATGCGTTATTCAATAAAATAAACATAATTGTTTCCTTCTACGAAGCATTCTTCTTGCTATCGCCTTTTATACTCAGTAATCGTATTTGTTTTTATTTTTTAAATTAAAATTTGTTAAGTTCAGCAGTCCACTCCAGACCGGCCTTATATGACTCAGGTTCCACTAATGCTTCAAACTGCAATTCTAACAAGAAAGAACGAAATTGACATTCCTGACTGACAAATGGTTCCTTTATGGTTCCATATCTACACTGCATCGTACTTTTTGCTACATATGTATAAATTTTCAGTACTTCGAAATTGAACTATTTAGATCAGTGTTAAATGTTTAGCTCAAACATTTTTGGTGTTACTGTACCAATATTTTTTTAGAACTGTCGTCTCAACTATTGGTTTTCTGCCTTCTGTTCAATTTGAAACGTTCCATTGATTTGCTATGAAGCATCCTTTTGCATGTAACCTGATGTGACTTACAATAACTACACAGAAAGCTTGAACCTTGATAACCTGTTAGGTCTGTACTGTTACACATTGCCCTTTACAGAAACATCATTAAGGAAGTTTCATGTGTCATACCCCATCTCTAGGGTATGTTGTGCATCATGTATCAGTCCCTGGATTAATAGCTGATACGCACAAGAACACAGATATGGTAACCAAAAGCATATTTCGAATAGGTACATAAATATAATACCTGATTTATCACCCTTAGTGGCGGTACGACAAGGATTCAGAGCTATCCAAGTCCCTCCGACCAACTAACGGTGAAGCAGACAGCGGAAAGCCAAGGTCCAACACCACAGGCAGATTTGAGAAGAAGAACCGAAAACCTAATCGTCGTCGTTGTCTTACGAAATCTTCTCGGACTAAAAACATCAAATGCAAGAGCGTGAGTATATAAGGTACTCCGCAAGCCCTACACTACTCAAGGGTATAAGAACATGCATATTTGGTCTTAGCAAGGAGAAGGCTGTAGGGTTTCATTTATAGAAAGCAACTTTATGCAGGGTTCTCTAAAGCAAGTCAAGGATTTAGAGATAAAACAGAGAGTTATTTGTCAGCATTTTAGTTGGTTGGCCCTGGGGGAGTATGAAACGTTCCCGCCAGTTTCCAAGTTTTAGTGGGGCCTTCTGACCTCAGCGGCCATACCGACCCGGCATCCATGCCAACACTTCCAAAACACGAGTTGACTACAACTCACTCACACGCCAAGGAATATAAGAGGTGGCTAATCTCAAGGAGCGTAGAACCATAACGTGTCATATGCCGTGACAACGTCCATCCGGATGAATTCTTATCCTCTGCAGAGGGTGTACAGCTTTCTCCACGGGCTATGCACTCTTGTACGGAGAGTGGCATAACGCTTAATCCATCTTCTCTGAGCACATCACAAATCCACCACGGAATCACACTCAGGGGCCTGTGACAATGAATTGTCACACTTCGGCACAACACACCTGTAATTGGTGCATTCGTGCTCCCGCAACGAGTTGCAGGATCCAAGTACAAACAAGGACAGGCGGCTTTCCCATACACCGACAATGGGTTCCGCGACCGGACCGCGGGTACGTTTCCCGGGTCTTTTCCTGAGCTTCCGTTGCTACTACCAGTCTCCGGTGGTGTTGCAAGAGTACCCAAGAAGGTAGGATAAGTCCTTCCCATTGAGGTTCCGTAGTTGTACGGGAAATCGTTAGGTTACGGTCGAGAGAACCGGTCCTTATGTGGCCGGGCAAGCACCATATCCCACACTGGTGGGCTATCTCACAAACCACATTTCACTAGTGGCCTTGCCCGCAGTCCATCCCATCCCATCATCATCACCTAACACAGTTGTACTACTCCCAACCCCAAGTATCACACACACCACCAAACTCATTTAACACATTTTGTAAAAAGAAGTATGTGAGAGGTGTGGCAATGTGGAAACATTGCGAGGGGTCCTAAGCATTCTAGTAGCAAGATAATCGTGCCATCATAGAAATGATGGTACTGTCCTAGGGTTATCAAGGTGATGGGTAAACAAGGGTAATCAAGGATTCTGGTTTTAATGCCTATATAAGTGGCATCAATACCAGTAAGCAAATAGGACCATAACTACACAAGCAGTAAAATAACAAGCAATGCATATTACGAGAGCAGGCTCTATAGGTGCAATGCGAAAACAGTAGGTTCAATTATGATCAAGGAGAAGTAGAGCTTGCCTGATGAACGATTTCCTAATCTTCGAGTTTCTAGTCTTTAGATTCTTCTGTCGAGGTCGATGTCTTCAGGTTCTTCCTCAAAGCTTGTGTCTTCTGACTTGGATTCTTTTGGATCTTTCTTGAAGCTTGGAATGCTTTGGCTCTTCCTCGAATCTCGCGTAAGCTAGCGCATAAAAACACTACGTATAAATAAACCACCGCAAAAGATACTAAAGATAAAAAAGAATCAATAAGATCCAAATAAACTCCATGAAGAATCGATATTACACTGTTAAAGGATAAAAGACACAAAGCATGTATGATGCATCCAGTTTTACTTCAGCTAAATTTTATTATCTTAGAAAAGGCTTGTTAGGACAATGCATCGAACACTAGGGCTTTTGGTGTAAATGAGAGATGCTAAACGCGTTGAGAAGAGCATGAGTGCAGGTGAAGGTAAGTACAACGGGTGTACGTGTATTTTGTACACTTGCTAGGTCGTAACCTATACAAAGGTTATTGCAACAAGTGTACAAGTGCAAGGTGTGTCACTTTAATTACTTACCTATGGATTAAGGGATTACCTAATGGTGATTGACTATTGATTACTTATTGGATTGATTAATTACTAAGACTAATCTACTAGTTATTCGTCATGAGCTAAGCACATGACGGTGGTACGTGCTCGTGATCATGCATGACATGAATGCATGGTTGCAGATAAAACATGGGAATCGAAGGATTAAGAACAACTGGCAATTAAGACAACAACGAACAATAACTCCAAGTAAATCAATTAAAAGATCACTTATAAAAGAAGATGATAGAGCGATAAGACTTGATAAGGAATCGGTTAGGTTTAGGATTGATTGAGCGAGGATTGATCAAGGCTAGATTCGGAGTCGAACTCAGAATATAGAAGGTTACAACGTTTGGAAGCGATACCGCATGAAAGATTTATCTAGCGGGTAAGTAGATGAATACGCGGTATAGGAATGAAGAGGGGTGCGTGTTGTCATGCGGGAGGTACTAGACAACTAGCACCACAGAATTGGTTAGGTTTGGGTGAGCAACAATCGTGACATGCGAGTTTGACATCGCACGATTGTCGATAAAAGGGATATAATAGGTGAGGGAAGATTTTAGGGCATTGATGGTGTCTATGTATGATGTGGGGTTCTAATAGTAGTACCATGAGGTACTACACGTTTCCACGAATCCGTGAGCGCAAGAATCGCTCAAAACGGAGTTATGGTTGAAAAGATATGGACATTTAAAGATTTGGGGAATTATTTGTAATTACAAAGGATTTAATTGTAATTACAGAAAGGTTTTAAGGACTTATTTGTAAGGTCAGAAAGTTTTTTGTAATTATGGAAAAGTTTGGGGGCCTAGGTGTAAAAAGATGAGAACCAAAACATAATTACAGAAAAGCTTAGGGACTTTTCTGTAAAAAGATAGGGCTTAAACATAATTACTGAAAAGGTTAGAGGTTTATTTGTAAAAGATCAGGGTCTGGGAAAATCCTGGATTTTTGGAATTATTTTTGTATTGGAAAACCCATGGACTCGGTCCATGGGCTCTGTGGACCGGTGAGGAGCCGTGGTCCACCGGTCCATGGTGGACCAGAGGGAGGCGCGCGGCGGCTGGTGGCCGGAGAGCTCGCCGACGTCGCCCGTGGTGCTCGGCTGGCGGCGGGGAGTTGCCGTGCGGGTTTTGCGTGCGACGTTGGAGCGGGTGGTGCTACGTGTGGACGTTGGGGAGGCTCGACATGGCGCTGCGAGCTCGCCGGACTTGGGTGTCGCGGCGGTGTGCGAGGGGGAAAGTGCTTGTGCACGCGGGGAGAGAGGAAAAGAAGCGGCGCAAAAGGGAGAGGAGAGAACGGTGGTGCTCACTGTGCTCTTGGTCGAGTAAGAGAAGGACATGAGGCGGCTGGCGACGAGAGGGACGGCGGCGGCCAAGGCGGAGCTAGGTGCGCGGCATGTGCGACAGGGGAGGAAGAAGAAAGAGGTGCGTAGGAGGGAGAGAGGAGGGCGGAGAGGCTCACCCTGGGCGCGGGCTAGGCGGAGGTGGCCGGAGTTCGTCGCAAAGCGGCGGCCGGAACCCTAGCTTTTGCCGGAGAGAGAGAGAGAGAGAGGGAGAGAGGAGAAAGGGCTCGGGTGCGCGGAGGAGAGAGGAAGGAGAAAGAGGAGAGGAAGCTGGGGAGGTCTCGGGTGAGTTTTATAGCGGCGAGAGGCGTGGCCGCTACGGAAGGGCGCCGGAAAATATCTCGCTCCGGCGAGATATTTTGCCCACTCCGATGGGACACGACGGCGAGGGAGGTGAGGGCGGCCATGCCGATGACGTGAGCTCGAGGATGGCTACAGCGACTCGGATGCGACGGGGCGGGGATGGAGCACGTGCTTCACACGGCGGTATGGGCGGCGGTGGGATTTCCGCCGGGCTGCCAGAGGAGGAAGACGACACTGACAGGCGGGTCCCGCCTGTCAGTGGGAGAGAAGAGGAAGATGGGCTCGCGAGCTGGGCTGGAAAAGTTGGGCCGGAGTGGTTGCGGCCCGGGAGAGAAAAGAAAAAGAGAAGGGAGGGGGAAAGGAGTTGGGCCGGCTGAGAGAAAAGGATAAAGGCGGCCCGAGAAGGATTTAAATGGTTTTATCTTTTTTTCTGGGATTTGAATTTGAAAGAGTTTCAAATTCAAACAAAAACAGAAAAGCAATCAAGCACTCAAAATGAAGCCAATAAAATCCAGAAATGCACATGGTGAAGTTTTTGCAAGATTTTCAAAATCAAAACTTTTTAAATTCAAAGTGTGTTTGCCAAACTTGAGACAAATTTATTTAATTTTTTGTAAATTCAAAATGGATCAAATTTTTAGTAGATTTAAATGAATGCAAACACTTGAGCACTTGTTTTAATATTTCAAAAATTTCAAATTCAAAACTAGGTTTGATTTACTTGGTGAATTTTATTTTCAAAAATCATAGCAAGGAAAGAGGTTGGACAAAAATTCAAATTTGGAGTGGTTTTTATTCCTTTTTAATTTTTCTTTTCTTTTTCTTCTTGGCTCCAAAAGTGGGGGTGCTACAATGTCCATCTGGTCATCAGTGTGTGTACTTGGTTGTACTGCCGGAATCGGTAGGTTGTGTGTGACTTCCTGCCGATTAACATCTATCCGAGTGGTTGGTTATTCGAAGCAGAAGCGGAAACTCACCTCTGAATGCGATTGAGAGGCGACGCGACCTGCGACATCTACCAGATCGTTCAGATGGACTGTCCATTGATTGGTGGAGCGAGGTGAGCAGCAACTGTACCCGAAGGTTTGGTTGCAAGTTGGAAAGAAGCAAGGTACTACAAACAATGGGTCGCGAGGTCTCGTCCCATGGTGTTGATACTCCATGTCGCAGGACTGGACTTCTTCAGAAATCTTCAAACACGAATAGCGGTTGGTTGTTTGTTCAGATTGGTTGGCAATCATTCGCGCGATTCCTGACCTCGCAAATCACGTATGAAATGGACGGACGAGCTGAGGAGGAGCGACAGGTGCACGACGAGACCCGTCGGACGACCGGCCCAACAGCAACAGAGAGGTGTGGTTGGAACAGCGGATCGGAGGAAATCGTGCCCCCGGTCCGGTCATTCAGAGGTGGTTGACTTAACGCGGAAACGGAAAATCCAAACAGGGGTGCATCGTTCTCCAGAGCTGGGATTTCAGTTCAGAGCAAAACGGAGGCGTGGTCGTTGGTCAGTCAGACTGTCAGAGAAGTTGCAGTCCTGTATCCGTACATATGTTAGTCACGCAAACAAAAGGTCACTTAAAACTCATCACATCAAGGACGTGTTAACCCCTCTCCCTGATTAACCCCATGTGTTTAGCGTGCTAAACCAGTGGCCCCAACCTCTTAACCCCCAACCAAAACCCATCCGCACGTACAGCTCCGTTTCGCTGTCCAAACCGAAGGAGAAGGGCTGCCGATCAGCTGGTCCCGCAGGCCGCCGCCTCAGCTGCATTGATGGACTCCCTCCTCTTCTTCTTCTTCTTTGGCAACCCAACCAAAATCTATTCGCACGCGCCGATCGGCCCGGCACCGGCCAACCACAATTTCCCGCATTAACCCAACCCGCTCAATCATGTCGGCGGCCGACGGCCGCGTCACCCGACGGCGCGCGCGGCAGGCAGGCCAACGAACGGACGGTCACGCTCGATCGGGCGCGTGCGTGCGCGCGCGCTCAACGTACGGCAGACCTGCTCTGCTGCCCTGTTTCTTTCGCCATTTCCGCCGCGGTTCCATTGCCTCACGAGGAAAGCGGAGATTTTGCTGGTGAAGGTCCCTCGCTAGCTAGGCCAGTAGTAGCTACCTACCAATCAACAAGGGGTTGCGGGCCCGACGTGTCGGTCCATGGTTTGCTTGCTTGATTTGCCTTGCCGTGCTCGTGGGTACAAATGCGGTTGATTAGTTAGGGCAGCTTGGTGAAAGAACAGTTCAAAAAAGAAAAAAAACTTGGTGAAAGAATTTGCCTATGTGCATTGGGAAATGTTTCTAGGAAACCTATGGCTATGGGAATTATGTGATTCATGTGAAATGAATTCCTGAATTCCACATTGAAATGAGTCTATCATTTGATTATGGCACTGTGACAAGAAAAAAATCCTACGATGTTGTACGTGTGCTACATATTTTCGTGAGGGTCTTCTCTAACTATAGCGGCAATATGGATATTGAATAAAGTGACCAGGCCCCCTGAAATGAAACTAGCTCTGCCTCTGTTAGTAAAGACTCTCACCATGTCGACTCAAACCGGGTACTCCCAAATCCATAGTAATGTCACTACATTGTCATTTATTTTAGTTGCAAAGGTTGTATTTTGAACATACCCATTGTTCATACCTTTAAGTATCGCATGGTTCCCACAAAATTATCTCATTTCCATTGCAACATCATCTATATATGAGTAAGGTTGACGTCCCTGTTAGACCCAAATCACATAGCCCCGCCGGTTCCACCTATGTAAATGGTCACATGGAAAGGATTTTCGTAGGAATTTTGCAGGACTAGTTAACAAGCAGGTTCTCAAATTATTCTGATGTTACAAACATGACTAATTAGAAAGTTTAATCTCATAGATATCACACGATTTGTGGCAATTTTTTTGTCTATCAGAGAGAAAATTTTAGTTCCGACATCTCATCAATGGGTTTCCCCAAAAGACGGGGCAGAAGAAAAGAAGCACGCACAATTTTAACGTACATGCCAGCCAACAATGTGGCCACACTTGTACTGGAGCATATTCCTCTTTTAGCTTGCAGCCATGCATCTGATACCCCAACATTTTGACAATATATATTGTATTTACGTATGTATGTATGTTTCTCTTATGTTTAGTTACAGAGAGGGAAAGAAGAAATGAGTACAAGAAAAATGGGTACGTACATGCACCAGAACAAAAACGGATAAATGCAAAACAGAACAAAAAAAAGTGTGGCTAAAAAAACTATGACATACAATTCCTATCTTCCTTTGCTGTATACAAATTAATTATCCGTAACCCCCCAACAATAATGCCTAACAAAAGGAATTAATCTGCTAGCTAAGTAAATTAAGAATCATCTGGGAAGAAGAAGAAGAAGAAGATTGTGATCTCATATTGATATATCCCATCCCATGCACCACCTCCAAAAGCATCATGCAATTTTCTCTTTCTAGATGTAGATGCTGATGCTTGACCTCTCTCTTTCTCTCTGTCTTCCCAGGTTACTTTTCTTTCTCTCTCTCCCCTCACTACTTTTCCAGATGCATGATGCATGCTTGCATGGGCCATGAATGGTGATGTACTGACTAATGATGTAGTATGAGCATCAACAACCGCTGTAGTCTCTCAAGGAGAACCGGCCGGTGCCGTCCGGCCCCGCATTGCCGGCCCCGGCGTGCTGCAGGCCCAGCGTCAGCGACACGTCGCCGGCGGCCGCGCCGGTCGCGGCGGGGCCGTACCGCATCCGCACTCCGGGCTCGAACCGCCCGTACAGGTCGTCGGCGCCGTCGCCGCCGACGTGCGCGTCGCCGCCGAGGAGCTCCACCGGGTCGATCCCGACGAAGGCCGCGTCCGCCGCCGAGGGCCCTGCGGCCCCCGGGTCGGGCTTGTGGGCCATGATTCCGGGCGTCGTACCGCCGTGTTCTTGCATGTGCCTGCCGCCGCCGCCGTGCTGCATGCCGGATTGCTGCTGCTGGAGCTGCGCGGCGCCGGTGGTCGTCGTGGACTGCGTGCCGTCGGCGCCGGAAGGGTCGTTCCCGGCGGACTCGCCTCCGCCGCCAGCTGAGGAGCCGTCGAGCTCCCGGCACTCTTGCTGGTACATCTCCTCAATCATGGGCTTCCATAGCCGGACACGGGCGTTGATGAACCAATTGGAGACCTGGAGTTGATCCAAAGGCAAGCAAACGCATTATTGCAGGGACAGGCCGGTCCGTGCATGGCAGTGGCGCCATTCGCTCGTGCATGCATGCATGTGTATGCTGCGGGGACGACGTATAGGATAGAGCAAGCTAGCTAGCTACATACCCGGTCCTTGCTGTCATGTTTCAGTTTTATCTAGTTTTGTCTTGTTTCATTTGTGTCCAGTGTTTTGGATCTAGTTCTTTCGTAATATAGCATGGATATATTAGCCTGCTTTACTAGGGCATTTACATGATATCTACGCATGATTAACATAAATTGCACGGTTGTGCTCCTAGCATGCATGGGTGTATATTCATGTGCATATATCTTATGCTACATCGAACTCTTTGTCTCTCATCCTATGGTTTTACTTTCTTCTTTCAATTCCAATCTCTAATATCTACAATCAAGATGATAACTATGTAATGTTTATGCTAACAATTGCTACTGGATGATGTAATAACTTCATAGATTCAAATGTGTATGCACCACACAGCGGAAAGATGGTCATACCTCATCGAACAATTTGAAAAGTTCAAACTCTATCATGTGTTCAAAGTAGCTTATTGTTCATCTCTAACTTACAAATATCAGTACTCAGATGCAGGTAATAATGTCAAACATATTGTTATACTTAAGCATTTTGTCACTCATTATTCCATACTGTGACATAAATATTAATTATTATGTCGTTCGGGAGTATTACTGTTCTCTTAGGAATACGTCAATGTATCATTTCTCCTGAAGTCCACACAAACAAAATATCATAGTGAATCTAGTTTAATATAAATTCGAGCCAAACACTGTAGAGGAAGTTTGGGGACACACGTATATCCATCTAGAGGTATAAACTGTAAACTAAAGCTCCAAAAAAAAAAAACATTTACACTAACATGGCGATCCTTAGATAATTTTTCTTTTTGGGAAACAACTAGTTTTACACTCACATGGTGAGCCTTAGATAATGTTTTAGGAGTAAAATTTTCCAATTCCACTAAGAAATTAGTTTATTTTAACATCATATTCACAAAAGAATAGAAAAAATTACCCTAAACTAGAGATGCCTAACCATTTTTTCGAATATAATTAATTGCGCCATCGCAAAAAGATAACACCACTATATTTTTCTATTTGTACACACATCATTCAGAATCTTGGTTTATATTTTAGTGAAGAAATATGGATATTTCAAGACAAAATAATTAGACATTTTCAACAGAAAGCAATTAGTTCCACAACAATATTCTTCTTCCTGTCCTAGCAATTCTACAACATAGAAACACAAAATGTTGGCATTGTTTCAACCAAGAAACACTTTTTTCTGTCCTTTCAAGTAATGTTCCTTGTCTACTACATTTATGTTGGGGTAGCAGTTTTGAAATGGAGGTACGTAGATGCAGCCAAAGTCAGATGAAATAAATGATATGGATAAATTAAGCCTTTTTCTTCAAGATGAAGGCATAGATATATAGCTGCAGGTTGCATAAAAAGTATCATTATTTCACAGTAGTTTCTTAAGTTGCTGGTACATATATGCACACGATGTCAACAATGTTGATGTGACCAAAGCCATCACTTAATTTAAACAAAAAATTGCTAAAAGTTAGACCAGATGTGGAATTTAAAAGGGAAGTTTGAACAAAGTCGGTTAACTGGTCAATTACTAGCTACTTAAAATTTATATAGCTGAGAACTTGGAAGAAAGAGTGTACCTACTGGCTGGGCATATTTATGTGGCTCATACGGTGCAACCGAGGGTGATCCTAATTAACAAACATCTACCTATAAGTTATTAGCTATTCTTTACAGCATGTGGAGTGGATTTCCCCGTTATCACACCAAATAGTGTGCATAACAATGGATATGTCAAATCATCCATTTTTGTTTGCTACGCAGGAAGTTTCACGCTTTGTATGATAGAAGAGTTGCCATCACATAGAAAACTAGGTACAGTTTACTCGTAGGGTCGATAAAAATATGACACTGAGGGTAGATGGAATCAGATAGCACGGAAGCCTCAAGGACGCCCGTGTAATCAACACCTCCCCCTGTGTTGGGGTTTGATTCTTAATCAGAGTTTCAGATGATCTGAGGTATGAAAAATGTCCACGGTGCTCTCCCTAATAATTCCAAATGTTTCACAATCATCATGTCCATAGATTTTTCACTCAGAAGGTAAGGAAGGGATAACTGGACAGGAGGAGCCGAGGAGGGACCGGGTTTGCGTTGTCACATTGGGCAACCGCAAAGGAATTTTTCTACGATGAGACCATCTCGGTTGATAATGACCCACTGCCCTTAAGTTGGTAGACGTGTTGTGCAACTGGCTGAGACATGAGGGGCACACTTGCGCAGGGACCACGTAAGTGCAGGAAAGATACAAAATAGAGTGGGTGAGACACCATGTAAAAAAGAAGGATAAAAATGAGGAGATGGAGGAGTAGGGTTCAATCGAATGGATCGTGCATGCCATATCTGTGGAAATACACACATGCATGCAGCGTTTTAACGTGCCTATCCTATTTAACCTGAGTTCAGCATATACGTAACAACAGTTGGAAATACACACATGCATGCACATATCCTTTTTTTTCATAAGCACTAAGAATATTGGGAAAATAATATCGAGCAAGTTGGCTAAAACCCCATTTTCT
This sequence comes from Eragrostis curvula, assembly GCA_007726485.1. Taxonomy (NCBI): domain Eukaryota; kingdom Viridiplantae; phylum Streptophyta; class Magnoliopsida; order Poales; family Poaceae; genus Eragrostis; species Eragrostis curvula. The sequence goes on from CM017443.1 coordinate 10,218,636, forward strand.
AACTCTCTAAGATGTACGCACAAAAGAATATATTTCTCATGGATGTCACTCCAGACATTTCCAAGATGTTAGTGAATAGTTTAGTGCATAAAATTATATTTAAGGTTTATCCTTTTTTGTAGAATTTTATCCACATATACATATAAATGCACAAGCTAGTAGTTCACGTTAAAGTAGCTGACACAGAAAGTGTTTTAATTTTGATTGCTTATTCTACTGAACTGCTCGTTTCAATTATTAGGAGCTGATTTTTTGTGGTGCACATTAAGTACAGTGCCAGGTTCTATATATTCACCTCGAAAAAATTAAGTGAGCGCTATGCATAAGACAATGCCATGTACGGCCACGTTGAGAGTCGATGCCAAAAAGAAGCGTGCATCCAAATTAGCAAGAACAAACGGCATGGAACAGATGAAAACTGCTACGCTCAACAGTTCATGCATGCATGCATAGTATACATGTCTAGATGCAGCAAATTAAAGGTAGCCGATAAAAGGTCTGATTCCATATGAACTGTGCACGGGTTGCAAGTGTACAAACCTGGTTCCTGGACAGCCCGGTCTGCCGCGCCAACAGGTGCTTATCGGCGTCGCTGGGGTACCTGCATGCGGAGACGGCACGAGAAACCATGAGCATATACATATAACACCATATATGAACACAGTATGCACTGTGTGCTGCCATCGGCACATAGAAAAGGACCAGTTGTTATAAGGCTGCACTACGTGCTGGGGCTGCACACTATCTCCTGTCCCTGCCTGAACGCAGCAGGAACAGCATCACTCTGCGACGTACGACACGCTTAGCACTATTCACCAATCATATACGCATTATATGTGCGCGCTAGTAGCTGATCATATGGGCAATAAGCGCTCCTGAGATGCCCATGCATGCACGCACATGTAGGCTGATCTGCAATCTGCATGCAGCACCAGCGGCCAAGGAAAACGGATTCCGAGGAGGCCGATATATTCCTCCCCTCTGATAAACTGATCTCCTATCGCAGTCTCAGATGACAATGGCAGGCAGGCAGCATGGTAATGCGATCTCTTTCTCATCAGGTGATGCGTGTAAAGGAGGAGCATGGCTTCACCAGCCCATGCCGGTTGTGCAGCGAGAGATTGCAGAAAGGCTCCATGCCGGCATGCAGATCGGCGCGCGCTATGTACGTGCTGGCTTTTGCATGCGCGGGCGCGAAAGAAAGAGAGCAGCCTTCTCAAGTGAGCAGGCGCGGCAGAATTCCTGATGTGCGCGCGTACTGACGTACGCTGCTGATCTGCGCGGCAGGCAGGCAGAGAGGATCTAGGCGGCCTGCCACTAACCGCAGTAGTAAACCAGAAAAGGTAAATTTCTGCAATGATGGGAAAGTAAACCCGGGGGACAAAAGGGGGTGAGGAATATGCACAGTTCCCGGGCATGCCATGCCTGGTTTTTTGAGCGTAGATCTCGAAAAAATTACTGCTTTTGCTAAAGCTCGGCAGCGAACCAGAGGGCCAGAGAAAAGCAAAGCAGAAGCTGCCCCGTGATGAGTAGCTGATGACCTCGCGCCACGGCATCGTCGCCGATCCCACCATGCCCATGCATGCATGGTCGCATGGAGCGTTTGCGAAATTTCGCATGGCACCAAAACGCCACGCGCCAAAGGGCATGGCAACAAGTCAACAGCATGAGCAATAGTACTAATGCAGCTGCTATCTGTTTACTCTCCATGCATGGCTCCATGATGTACCGGCAAGAGGCAAGTAGCATGATGCATGAAATGGCTTGCCTGGGAGTGGAGGTTAATGCATGGCAAAAGAAGCTAGGAGATCGATCAAAAAAAAAAACGAGATGGAAATGGAGGAAGAAGAGACGTACGGGTGGAGGAAGTGCTCGAAGAGCCATGCGCGGAGGATGTTGACGGATCGCTCGGGGAGGCCGCGCTGCGGGCGCCACGCCTCCTGCTCCATCATGCCCATGTGGTGGAAGGCGCGCTGCTGGCGGAGGCTCTGGTCGATGGCGCGCAGCCGCGGCGTCTCGCCCTTGGTGATGCCGGAGCTGGTGCCGGCGTCCTTCTCGCCCAGCAGCTCGCACGTGTGCCGCAGCTGCGCCGCGATCGCGTCCTTGAGGCACCGGAAGTGCCGGGACATGGCCTTCTGCGCCAGCGCCGTGTACGGCGTCGCCGCGCCGAAACCCATCACCGAGTCGAAGAAGTTCACCACCATCTGCATCTGGTCGCAGTAGTGGTTGTACCGACGGTCCACCTGCATGATGATCGATCAACAATGTGCAAAAAATTATTAACAGTGCTTGTACTTGTTATTACTCTATCAAAAAATCATACTGATAGTATATACTTTCATCCAAGGAGGAGGAGTAATGTAATTAAAGATAAACCAAAGAAATTGATCGAACAATTATACAGTACAACGGAACACACAAGAAACAAAACTTGGGGTTGCAGCAGCAATTAAGGCATGGGCGCGGCGCTTGCATCCGTCGCTGGCACCATTATGAGAAATGGGGAGAAGGAACAAAACAAGGCGAGGCCCACCGGCATTTGGCAACAGCCGAGCTGCTAGCCATACGCATCTAGCAACTAGTGACCCGCATGTGCCGCTCCGTTTGTTCCCGTGCTCAAGCGGCCGCGCGCGGCCATCCCCCAGCTCGCTCGCCCAATCATACATGTACTAGTAACTAGGAGTTCTCTATCTAGTTTTTGTAACTCTCGTACTTTCTCCCAGTGCCAATATATTGTAACGGTGCCGATGAACCGAGAGAGCCCCAAAGGCTATCAAGCTACGTCGACCGATCATGTTATCTAGTAGTAGCATGATCGATGCATGACTGCAGCTTGCACCAGCCACCAACCAGTATATACTAGTACTAGCAAAGGTTGAACCAAATCAAGCTTTCACTGGAGTATTATATGCGTGAAGAATTAGGTAGTGACCCAACGCACATATAAAAAAGAGAGAGAAAAAAATCAACATAGACTCCTATGTTGAGGTGTGATGATAGCAATGGGGGGAGAGGGGCCGTACTTCTTTCCCCTTGTGGGGATATGGAGAGAGAGTGTGATAGTGTGCTGTGTGCAGAAGCATAAAGAAATGGAGGCGATGAATGCAGCGGCAACAGCTCCTCGCGTGTGTGTGTACCAACAACCGCACAAAAAGAAATGGAGGATCGATGTTACTATGATTGGAGATTCATATCTCTTGGAGTTTGTGTTGCTGCTCCTGCCGCATGCCATTGGCGGCCACCTGCCAAGAATGACTTGGCGGTAAAAAACAAGCGCCGCTGGTTTCTGGATGCTGCTGTGTACTGCTATGTACCGGCCCTGCAGCCCACCTACCGCCGCGCCCGCAACTACCTAAGCGCCGCCGCCGCCTTCTCCGCGCGCGCCGGCCACGGCGTCATCAACAACACATGCATCATCATCATCATCATCCATGCTCCATGCATGCAGAGAGAAAGAAAGAGAAGGAGAGGATAAATTGTGCGAGTGATGTGTGGAGACAGTGGACGTGCCTCGTCGAGCATGGAGATGAGCTTGGCCTTCTTCCTCTGGTGCTCGAACCGGTCTGCCGGCGACAGCTGCGGGGGCTCCTTGGACGCGGACGACGGCGACTGCGCCGCGCCGGAGCTGGACGCGCCCTTGCTCGCGTTAGGGTTGGACGACGACGCCCCGCGCCCGCCCCGGCCGCCGCCCTTGATCTGCGCCCCGCGCCCGACGCTGCAGAACTCCTCGAGCAGCTCCTGCGCCGCGCGGGTGTACTTGGAGTTGCGCAGCACGCCGGCGACGCCGGCCGGCCCGTACCCGACTTGCAGCTGCTGCTGCTGCTGCTGCCCGGCCAGCGCGCCGCCGCCGACGTGCAATGCTATCGGCAGCTGCTGCTGCTGCCGGTTGAAGTAAAGCACGCCGTCCCGGACGCGCAGCTCCTCCGCCTGCTTCGCCATCTCCAGCTGCTGCAGCGACGGCGACAGCGACAGCGACAGGCCTTGGCCTTCCACCACCCCGCCGGCGCCGCCGCCGAACGGAGCCGCGGCGCCGAACGCCTGGAACGCGTCGTGGTGCTGTTGGATGGAGGACTGCGCGTCCGGCGACGTCGGCGACGACCTGGACTGCTGCTGCTGCTGGGGATTCATCAAGAACAGCTGCATCGCGGCTGCCGGGTCGGTGGCGATGCCTGCAGCAGCCATGCCGCCTTGCTGATGCTGCTTCGGCGACGAAGTCTCACCTAACGACCCCATGCCGGCGCCGCCGAGGACGAGGCCGCCGGCGCGCCCAGCTGCCGCGCCGGCGCCGAACCAGCCGCCGCCGTCGCCGGCCAAGCCGCCGCCGCCCGGCCGTATCCCGAAGCGGCCGTAGCTGGCGGCGTTCATCTGGCTGGCCTGCAGCTCGGTGGCGGAGGGCCCCGCCGACGGCGGCGCGGGGAAGTTGAACATCTCGGACAGCATGTTGGATGCCCCGGCGGCCGCCGCCGCGTGGTGCTCGTACGACATGGCGCCCGGCTCGGCGTGCTCGTCGGCGCCGCCGTCGATGGGGAGCAGCCCGTGCCCGGCGGCGGCGGTCGGGTCGAAGCCGCCGCCGCCGCCCTGCTGCTGCACCCTCAGCTTCTCGCGGCGGCTCTGCTGCGCCACGTGCTGGTTCTGCTCCTGTTGCTGCTGGTCCTGGCTCGAGTCCGGCCGGCCGTCGAAGCCATCGGAGGAGAAGCCGAAGACGCCGCGGCTGGCCTGGTGGTGGAAATCCTGGGAGTGGGACATAGAATTCGCGGTGCCCGGCCGGACGGCGGGGATCGCTGCTGCGGTGTGGGTCTTTGTCGGTTGGCTCACGTACGTGGTGCTCGTCTGGGAGGGTGGCGCCGCTATGCCCATGCCGGCGGCGCCACTGTCATCATCGTCGGCGGGATCCCACCCAACAAAACCCCCTTCTCTTCCCGCCGATGATGCTACCTGCAAAACTCATCAGCAACCGCATCTCCATCTCATCAGACTGACAGAAAAGGAACAGACCATCATCATAAGAAATAAAGAATCCACAAGTGCACACTAGCTCGTGGAGGAAAAAAAAAAGAGAATTGAGAAACGAAAAAAAGAAAAAGAAGATATTTTCTTTTGCCAAACTCCAACTGCTAGTTAAGCAGCAAGCTAGCATCTATCATGAACAGCCAGCCAGCCTGAATCAGGCTGAATCAATCGATGCAGAAGAAGAGGTTCCCGCGTCTTCGCCGCGCTGGCTCACCTTGAATAACCTAAGCGGAGGAGGAGGAGCACATCGTTATCCGGGTGCGGGAGTGAAAGGCCTGCCTCCTCGACCAGCAGCTGCTCGTCTTCGCCATCTCTGTCTCTCTCTCCTTGTCTCCCTCGTCCAAATCTCTTTATCTCAATCCCTCTCTCTCCCCCCTGTGCTGTGTGACTAACTCTATATTTTTTTCGCCTAGCTCCCACCCTTGTCTGGTCGGGCACAGCACGCAGCAGCAGCCTTGCGCAATCGCCTTCTGATTCTGAAAGGGGAAGAGCGACGCAAAGGGGAGGGAGAGCACAACAGCAGCAGCAGCGCAGGGAGGCTGCGGTCTGCAGGTATATAAAAAAAAAAACGAGCTTTTTCTCTCTCTCTCTCTCTCTCTCTGTCTCTGCTGCTGATCCCTCCTGCTGCCGCCGCCACCGTTGCTGCTGATATTGGAATTGGACAGAGCAACCCAATCCCAAAGGGAGGAAAAAGGTCGCTGTTGCTCGCTCTGTCTCTCTCTCCCTTCCTCCTGCTTTGGTATCCGCCCCTGCCTCTTTTTCTTTTATTCCCCTGCTTGTACAGCGTTTAATAATCAGCGTCGTTGTTGTGTTATGGTTAAGTTATTATTGTTGGTGCTGCTGATGTCGTACCCTTGTTTTTATTTGTCCCCACTCCTTTTTTTCCAGATAAATCGATATGTTGTTCATTATTCAAGCTTGCATACAATTAAGCAATTCACTGCAAGTGTTGTATTGGTCTCTCTGTTCCTCACTGCTCTGTCGACCAAGCATGCATCAAGAATAGTAGTAGTGCCTAACATCGATCAGTCCCTGTATAAGGTGTTGCTGATCGTGATAGTAAACATGTGTAGAGATGCTGATCGTGTCCAGAATTACCCAGCAGGCGGAAACCGGTAAAAGCAAGGCATGGAGGCAGGGACTGATGATGGATAAAGAAAGCGAGGCGCGATGAGGAGGCGTCCCTCTCTGCATCTTTCCATCTTTTCTTTTTCATTTCGAAATTGACCAGCACTCGAGGGGAAGTCGACCCCCGGCAAATTAAAAAACAAACTTTTCATGCGCTCGAACCAGCGCCATATGTTACATCTCCCTTTTATTGGAGATTGATGAAGACGAAAAAAAAATATCTAAACCTGCTGGTGGGTGCGCGAGGCCCTCTTTTTTTTTCTTTCAATTAATGGAAGAAAAAGGGAAAGGAAATCGGCAGCTGGTGGTCGATCGATCGTCCCCAACCCACGCGGAGGAAGGACGTGTGTAAACCTCAGCCTAAACCTGGTGAGGCTGCTGCCGCGCGCCGGCCTAATTAATCCTCCCCAACCGCTCGCTAATCCAACAGGGTCGTGTTGACCCGGCGATCGAACCACAGTTAAGCATGCGCTTTCTTGTTGCGTTAGCTCGCGGAGATAATTAAGAGGCGGTTGCGGTGAGGGAACACAGAGAGAGCTCGCGCGCGCGCGCTCTGCTGGGTTGGACGACCAGAAGGCAGTTGCTTGCGTCGTCGCGTTTGCATACTCCGGCGGCCGTCTCTGACTTTTCTCACCGGAGAAGACGTGTCGTTTTCGCCGGCGATCGATCGTGGCCGCGAGGGAGGTGAGGCCCAGCTGAAAAGAAGGGAGGGATAAGGAGGAGGGCCAGCCGCGCGCCGGTGAGGCCCAGTGATGAGGCCGGAGAGGGCTTGGGTCTCGACTCCATCACCCACCCAGCATGCAGACGGCGTACGCGTAGCGTTTTAGGTCGACGGCGTCCATCTTTTATCGGCGAGCCGGGACCGTCGGACGGGGATCGGGCGGTGGCGGGGCGGTGGTCCAGGCGCGCGATAGCGGCCACGGGCGGGCCTTGTCGGCCGGTGCCATCCATCCGCCCCCCGTGGCGTCCCGATCAATTATTGGGCCGTTGTGATTTGGACTCCGCACCAACTCAATCCTAGTCTCACACAGTGATCATGTGTTATCTCCCCGTGGGGCCCGCGCGGGGAAAAGGTGTTTTGCTTCAGGTTTCAGCCGGGTGCTTGACGACCACGGCGGAGCAGCAGCACGGCTACGCGTACCGGCTAGCTGCACCGTGGAGCGGCGTCGCCGGCCACAAGTCTCTTTGCCTCTGCCCTGCGGTCCACATGTCATGCGTGACCGGGAAAAAAAAAATATATATGTGAGGCTTGCTCACAGTGGACTCACTGAACCACACTGACTTAACCCGGACTGTCACGTTAAAGAGTGCAATCCTTTCAAATGCGCTTTTTTGCTTATTCCTCTTTCGCTTCCGCCTTCACACGGGGACCCCCTGTTACTTTCTTTTCTTTCTTCCTTTGGAGACTACTTTTGTGGGCACCTAAGAATCAGCCACATACCGGGTTAGCATTGCATATCTTGAGTTATTAGTCCTGTGAATATTGGAGTTTCTCAACCTCAATTTGTACCAAGTTTCTATAAATTTGTCCATGCTTATTTTCTTTCACTTTTTAATTAATGATCATGAAATAGATGCTTAATTGCTTCACTTTGCACTAGACTGGTCTAGCACATGTTTCATTAAAACATTTCAGGATAATATACTAACTATTCGATGTGCTTGTGAAATATATATTTTCACAGAAAAAGGCACTTTCTCGTAGTAATAATACAACGGTATAATTAGATGGATTGTCATCATTCGTATAGGATAGCAGAATTAGTATTGTCTAGAATAGTAAAGATAACGAGAATATTAATAAGCCCGATTTGAAGAATTACAAATGTTGTTGACTAAAGGGTGGTATGCACGTGTTATACACCATTATATAGTAGCGCACATATGATCAGTAGCCAAGCCATGCTTCAAAAATTTGCAGGCCTCTATATATAAATATTAACTTTTGCCAATTTGTTTAGTAATTGGATCCTTGCATCTAAGAAACTTCATAATAATCCTGGCTTTGCCCTTGCTTCTGATCACATGATCTATAAATGCGCCTTTTTTTTTCTAACTTCCGGCTTCACACATGACCTCATTTTACTTTATTATTTACTTTCTTCAAATTCCTTCCATAAGTGGACCAAGATATGGACCACGTACCCATGGCCCGAAAAAGGTTCACAGACCATGAGTAGACTCTATTTCTATTTTATTTTCCAAGAAAATTTCTACCAGATTTATTTTGTTAATAATTTGTATAGGAGTACATGCATTGATCACGCACACATTTCTTAATAATATTCATGAAAATACACGTGTATATTAGCCGAAGTGATAGAGGAATCCATGTTTTTTAAAGAAAATATATTGGATAGTAATATCAAGGTTCAAAGCATACTCGACACATAAGTAATCAAAGATAATCATATGACTGCTAAAAGATTAAGTTTTTGAAAAAAAAGGTATTTAGAACCATGTTCCATTATTGCTCAAATTTAGCGTGAAAGCTACACAATATTTCCAGCTTATAACATGTGTGGATGTGAGTATCGCCACACAGGAATATAATCTATGGAAGAATTCAAGGTGGGAACGAGGACCACTAGTGATCGAGATAAAGAGTGATTGACTTATTGATACCATTGATAGCAAAACAAATAAAAGAATTTTATTTTGGCAATGGGAATAACTTTGAAATGAACACAAGATATCTAACTAGAGGGATGAACATCATGCTTATAGAGTTTGTAGAATTGGTGCTGCAGTAATACAGTGTAGGAGATCTTTCTACATTAAATTGCCAGAATTGAACAAACACAGTTGGCTAGAGTGGGGCACTTTTTATACCACAGCATAAACCTCTTAATGAGAAATGCACGTAGCAAATAACCACAGGATAAGAAAATGCACACCTATGATCAGAGGTAGAGCTTCAGGCCAAGGGTGACCATGACTCTTCAATTCTGTAAACATTTGCTTAAAATAGGTACAGCAGACTAGCTTGGTTCACACCCCAAATGATTTCTTTCAAGACTCACGATACTCTGATATATAGACGGTGAAAAATTCCATAGCTTCTTCTAAAAAAGGTAGTAACAGAACACAGCAAAGGCTAGTCACTTGTAGAGCCTGAAGTTGATGTAGCTGCCAATTCCGCTCGCGCAGGTTGTTCGATGATAGTCTTGCAGCATGATTGAAACAGTAGCTACACTACTACTATCTTGAAAGGACTGCCCTTCCGGCATGGGCAAAACATTCTAAAGTACTTGACATATACAGTGATACACACATGGCACTTCAATTCGTTCTCTGATGTTTACCATCTCCTCTGACTTCAGTTCGAGGATGCTGTCGCATCAACACATGGTCGGAAAAGTTCACAACGTGTGACCGATCTGAACACCCAGAAAATATCACCGTGAAGCTGGTACGTAGATGTGGACGACTGCTAGAGCATAGATTCAAAAAATCTCCTTCTGAACATTTTGAAAGGCAACAGATCATATAAATGATGATAAATAAATCTTCCTATTTTTCTGGAAAGGAAATTATCACACAGTTTGCTATGGGTAGAGTAGTTTTCTGCCTCTTCAATCAGTTGAAAGGACTGGCCATGACAAAGAAAGAAGAAAACCGGACCACACCCCAACAGCATCCAAAGACCTTGCCCACCTTCCTTTCGGCCTATCTGGCCCCAGATCACGTGACAAGACGGCTCCTCCCACGTGCACATATTGCCATGTCAGCTCATCTCCTTCCTGTTCCTCCAAGCTCCAAGCAAGCTCATATGTGAGTCACTGACGCCGCGCTCGGTGACACATAGGAATTACCAACCAAAAAAGAAACTGTGACATCCCAGCCCAAAGCTTAATAAGATTGATAGAATACTTATATCAACAAGTTGCAACTTCTTTTCTGGAAGCTCGTCTCGAAAGAACTCTGGGGTTAAACGTGTTTGGCCCGGAGCAATTTCAGGATAGGTGACCGACCGGGAAGTCCTTGCCGGGTGCGTACGAGTGAAGACAAAGTGCGCAGAAAAGACAGGTGTTAGTCTGTGAGAATAGTCTTGATTCCTAGAGAGCTGCCAGGCGTGCGGGCCCGGCCTAGAGTAGGCGGGACGCTATAAGTGGTATCAGAGCCGACCCTCGCGGTTTCACGGGCGCGTGTGGGCATAGTTGCGCAGGCATGTTGCGCATGCCTGGTGTGGGCCCAGAGTGGTCACACAGCATGACATATGCGCTGGCACTGGACGTACGGACGTGGCCAAGAGGGAACGTTCCTGGATTGGGGTTGATCAATGAGGACGTCGATCTTCTAAGGGGGTGAGTATGTGACATCCCAGCCCAAGGCTTAATAAGATTGATAGAATACTTATATCAACAAGTTGCAACTTTTTTTCTGGAAGCTCATCTTGAAAGAACTCCGGGGTTAAGCGTGCTTGGCCCGGAACAATTTCAGGATGGGTGACCGAAGGGAAAGTCCTTCTCGGGTGCGCACGAGTGAGGACAAAGTACGCAGAAAAGACATGTGTTGGTCTGTGAGGATAGTCTTGATTCCTAGAGAGCTGCAAGGCGTGCGGACCCGGCCTCGAGGAGACGGGACGCTACAGAAACTCAACTGATCATATTGTTTTTTCCAAATGGACAATCATGTCATGCGTATGACGTGTGTGATCACGGACAACCTAGCCCTTTCGCCAGTGTTCTTCTTTCGAAGAAAATTCTGCTGGTGAATCTACACCAGATCGACGAAAGTAGGCAGAAGTTGTCAGCACCGAGGTCAAGGAAGGACGAAAAATAAATAAATACTACTACGATTGGCTGCTCCTTGACGTGACCTAATACTCCCAACAACCGGATTAATCTATGGTCGGAACTAAGTGCACTAAATAAAACTCCAATTGCCAAGCTTAACATTGATACGGTATCAGTTTAAAAATGCAATAGTAAGCATACGCTGAAACAAAGGGCAAGGACACGTAATGAATCCAAAATGTTTGGCCTTCTAGACCATACATTTCCGAGCTAGCTAGGCACCAACTGACATATACTTATCTATAGTCTAATCCGCGTCTTTCCAAGGCCTTTGTTGGCCCCCTCGATCGGTATCAAGGCGTCCTAATCAGCGTATCTAATCGCACGCCGCGAGTGGATCAAAGGCGCCTTTCCCTCCATCGATCTCCACTAGTGCAGCACAGGTCTACCCAAACTGAATAAATTGAGCCTTTTGCTGCATGGTGCATGTCCGGTCTCGACAGCAAAGCGAGAGCCGCGAAAATAAAAATAACAACAAAAACAAAATCGAGCCACGAGGAGTAAACACTAAAAACCCAGCTCGAGCAGCCAGCACTACAAAACTGACTTTTCTCGAGGGTGTGCCGCGCATTTCTGTAATTTTTCCTCAAATGTACGGCCAAGAGATTTTTTATTGCAAATTGGATGTTTCCCAAAGCGTGAGAGCAAATCACTGATGATAAAGCTCTGCTGACTAATTAGAATTCCCCAAAATATTTTTTATACAATCAAAATGGATAGAAAATAAACTATACCGTCAGTCAATCGACATGTAACTCTCATAAAAGTTACTAGAGATCTTATAGTGTAGTCAACATTACAAAACACTTTCTCAGCGTCTCTCTCCCTCTCACTCTCCCCCTTTCTCTTCACCCCAACATAACACACCACTAGGATCGACATGGTGTGCTCCCAATCATTCCCAGCTGGTTATTTTCCCCACGCGCTCGATGCCCTGATTGGGCCGGGGAGATAGCCGCACGGCATGGCCGGAGAGAACCTTCTTTGCCAAGAAAATGGGGCCAGCTTGATCGGTCGAGGTCCCTGCGTATGTTGGTGCACCTGTCAACGCAACCACCGAACCGGCCGGCCTAGCTACTAGTACGTACGACCATGGGTAGCTAGCTAGGCACTTGCACTCCCCACCCCTTCCGTTTCCTGGTCGCGCCATTGGAGAACAGGTACACATGCGCACCACTGTTGGGAGCTTGTTTCACGCATGGCGCGATGGCGACGGCGTCGTTCGGATATGCGGCTGTGTGAATGTGCGCGCTCTCCTGAGGATTTGCGGGCACATGGGGGCAGAGTGTGACAGGAACGGGCGGAGGATCGAGTTAAATTGATGGCTGCCAGGTAGGAGTAGTAAGATATTCAGGGGCTGCAGCATGAGTACGTAGTGGTAGCAGTTCTAGTCCACAGATAGACTCGTGCCGCAATTGTTGGTTTTATTGTTTCCGTGTCCAACGGATTGGGTTGCATGATGATGATGCACCTGAACATTCAATCGCCAGGCCATAGAAATCTGTCCATGTATTAATCAGTATATGTATATATAAGCTGTTGGATGGAAATTTCTGCGATTACATTTTTCTTCTTATCGTCAGCAACATCTGAAAAGGCTTAGAGTCATCAAGTAGTCGAAGCTAGCTGTCCGGTCCCGAATGGAAACATGCAGGTCGCAACAAGCACAATCATAAATCCATAATGACAGAAGAGAATCATCATCAGGGGAAGAACAAAATACACATACAACTATCAGAGAGCAGGAAAACCATGTGAGGAACTATAGCGTGTAAAGCCGAGCTCCGAATGGTCAATTCTTTGCTGGGGAGTATGGTAGGGTATGGCATGGCACCACAAGTGGGTATAGGCTAGCAGCACGGTCCACCGGGAAGGGGCAATTCGTTGCCACATCTGACCAACCAGAGGCCCCATCTCTCCCCCAATCACTGTGGTGATTATCTCCAAGTGGCGGCCATGGCACCTGCATGCCCAACATCTTTCTCCAGTTAGTCACTTTCTCCACCCGCAGAGTCAGTTCGCCGCTCATGGGCAGCTGCTAGCCCTTTTAAGGCACTAGGGCTTGTTGCTCCTCCCGTCCTGCATGCTGGGGTCTTCTTCATCTGCATGCTTGGAGTGGATGCTGCATGGCCAATTGGCCATGGCCCCCGGCCGGCTAACCCCATCAGGGCACCACCCATGACCATTTCCTCTCCTCCTTTTTCCTTTTAACGCCTCTTCTTCTTCTTCTCTCTCTGCCACAGGGCATGCTTGACATGATACTATCTACATCTAACACAGGCTGGCTGTCATCTCCCTATCGGCCTGTCTCTCTCTGCTCTCTCCCGTGCCACAGGGGAAAACGGAGGAGGATACTAAAGATAAGAAAGTGATGTGTGTGTAGAGAGGGAGAGGAGAGATGCCTACTACCCGGCCACAACGCACAAAGGCTGGCTTTGGAGGGGAGAGAAGAATCACCGGTGCAACAACTTGCCGCCGTGGTAGGCCATGCCGCCAGGCCCATAACGACACTGGTCATAATAAATTATTAAAGCCGACAGCATTTCGCTGCCGTTGGCATCCGCCGCTACCCGCCGACGTGGGCCGCTCTGCCGCCATGCATGCCCGCCCTAGCTAGCTTGCACCGATATGTGTCGCCACGCGCATGTGTTGTGTGTGCCTCTATTCATCGTGCGATTCATTCAAAAGATTAAGAACAAAACTCTGAAGGAGAGATGCGTATCTTTGTACTCCATCGAATAAGAAAGATGCATGAGCACATGGTTAATCGTGTCCGATGATCGATCATGAAAGTAGGATAGGATAGCTAGCACTACGATAGCCTGGCCTGTGATTTATTTTTCCTTTTTTCCTTTGCCCAAGTAGATAGAAAAGCAGGAGTGTACCTGAATCCGACGGTATGGTATTAAGTGTGTCAGTTTCCCATCAAAATCCATCTCTTCTTTGGCGTGCGTGGCCGTATAAGGGTTTAGTTAAGGAAGTGGGTGGGATGGATGGAGGGCCGGCCAGAGGGGCTTGTCACAGGAGATCTTCTAGTTGTTGGTGTGATTCTGGTTGCTGCTGCTGCTTCATTTACCGGGGGGACCATCCAGCAGCTAGAAGAGAGAGGTGTGTGTTGTAGCTTGGAGCCGAGGGCATCTGGTCCCGGCCAAAGAGATGGACAACCGCTTTGAGCTGTGCTTGCAGCTAACCCAAGTACTCCACTCCACCAGCGCCACCACCGGGGGACCCGACCATGCGCGTAGAAAGAATACCCGCCACAGCCATGTACAGAACAGGTCCACATGTGCAGTCACAGACGCGAGGCGTATGTATGTGTATATACGATACTTTTGTACGTACGTGGTTTGTGCCAAAACACAGCTGGTGATGCTGTGTTAGTTTTCGTTCGCTTGGCTGGCTCTGGGCTCTTGGGCAGTGGGCCTGGAATGTAGTAGTAGCATGGGGGCCTAGCTTGGCAGCTTTTGCATACAGCATCATAGAGATCCATTGCAGGCCCATATCCACCTCATCAAGCAAATTAACCTCCTTCCTCTAGTACGATAACTAGCACTAGTCACTTGTCAGTGGTACTGTTTAATCATGAGGATCCTTTACGTTACCGAAGAAATTAGTGATACTAGTACAACAATCTGAACTCAATAATAAGATAGCGGACACACTGGAGCGGCAGGAAATATCACTACAATCTATTAACTTAACAATTGGCCATGAAATGAGTCACCACATTCGCTTTCAAAACTAGAAATTACCACATTAATTGGAAAAAAAAATATCAACCACTGTGATTGTTTAAAAATTATTTCAAAGTGCCCTCCACATGTTTTTTAAATTAATCACCATTACCATTAGAAGAAAACATCACAAAACACACATATATATAAGTTTATAGTTATGCGGATTTTGTTGGTCAAAATTTAAGAAGTTGACTTAGAACAAACTTACAGCGTGTTCGTCTCGCTGCTTTGCAGCAGCTGCTTTGCAACAGCTACAGTGTTCGCAGTTATTTCTTCAGCAGCAGCTACAGTGTTCGCAGTTATTTTTCTGCAGCCGCAGCTGCAGCGAAACGAACAGGCTGTTAAAAGAATCCTTATATTCATGGATCGATGAAGTACAATACTCAGATTGCCAATATTAGCCGCGCGAATGCACGGGCCACGATGTTTGTTCAAAAAAAATGACACTTCAATAATCTGTAATAAACCATAAAATTGATCAAGGAAAGAGATGACACTGGCAGTAATTGTCACCGCGGTACTAGTGCTCTTGTGGTGATAAATAGTTTATGACGTGGCATTCTCCTCGCTATCCAGTACTGTAGCGCAGAGAATCTGCATGCGTTGCCTGCCGCCGCTAGCTACTCGGTATGTAGAGTGACAAAAGGGAGGGTGCAGCGGCAGGCTGCAGGCGCATATACGCAGGTACAGTAGTACAGTATACAGGTGCGCGCCAAATTTGCAGTTGCAGCCGGGCCGCTGGGTTCTCGTGGTCTAGGCACGCATTCGCCGTCCTTCCACATGCGGGCCGCGCCCGCGCCGCGACGACGCGCCTGTTCAACTGACGACGAACGAATCATGAACCGATGATGATCCAGCGCGCCAGCCGAGATGCTCCGCGCGCCCACGCTACGCGGGCCTGCTCTGCCTGAACTCCATCGTCATTCCCCTGCAGTTTTTTGAAATAAAGGCAGGCAGGTCCAGGCCGGCATGCAGCAGCCGAGTGATCCAAGGCGCCTCTGCCTCTGCTGCCGTTCTGCCTGCCACTGACGACTGACTCTGCTGCTGCTGCTGCTGCTGCTGTACGTACGTCGTCGTCGTCGTCGATCTCGGCAACCCTAGTACTACTCCTCCTAGCTCTGGCGTCCGGGCGACGTGCCCAGCAGCTGGGGCAAAGGGAATGCGCGGTTTCCGAGGGCGCGGGACATGACGAGCTGTCCATCCGATCCACCAGTATATCGACTGCGCCCCCCGCCGGCTGGTTTTGCAGTTCATTTCAGAGCTTTTGTTCCGACGTGCTGTCGCGCTCAGGCGCGCGCGCGGCCTGTTGTTTGCCGATGTTGCCCGATCTGTTCCTGTACGCAGTAGTAGTACTGAAACTTGTGCGGATGTTGACGTGTTGATTTGTTGTGGATTTTGCGAGAAGATTGCAGGAGAAGGGGTTGATGGTCGAGCCATCGCTTTCACGTGTGAACTGATGACGAAGCGCTTGATTGATGTCTAATGTTTATCTGATCGTCTGAATATCTTCGTTGTGCTTGTGATCGCAAGTGGATTACAGTGAGGAAGTAGTAACCGCGTATGACGTGAGTGAAGCGCGGTGCAATAATATTGATGATCATGTACACACTTTCATCAATTGGTTGGCTTAGAGTGCTAAGTACTTCAAAGTAAGAAGCTACAATTTTTAGGCTAACTGGAGGGGCACGCCCCTTCATCAATTGATTGGCTTAGAGTGCAAAGTACTACAAGTAAGAAGCCACATATATCAATCGCAACATAGTTGAAATTGCGTATAAACAAAATAACAGTCGCTACAAGATTCCTAACATTTCCATGCAGGTTTATCTTGAGAAAACCAACAATTTTTGTATTCTTTAGCATTATTCATGAACGGCTGATAGGTTTTCTGGTGCAAATTGGTATGTTTCCCTACATTTTTTCTATCTCATTACTAATATCATTATTCCCTACAAAATCATACCTATACTTTTACCACTTTACTTAACCAAATATACTACAAACTGATTGCTGCTTGAAAATAAACTGTGGGGGAAACTTACAAGTCTTGTAGTGAGAGAAAAATCAGTAGAATAAATGCTAGCGTAAGCAATGAACTCCAATTATTCTTTTTTTCATTGATAATAATAATAAAAGAAGAAACAAAGCGTGATCTAAAATATACTATTGCATATTTTCTTTTAGAGAAGCGGGGTTCATCATCTAATTCAACCTCCACTCCTCTAGAGCCATGCCTTCTTCTTCCTTCTCTCCCTCCTTTAATTTCCTTTTTCCTCCCTCCCATTCTCTCCATTGAGTTACAGGGAGTAGGGGGGGGGGGGGGGGGGGGGGGGTTGTGCCCCCTGCCCCTCCTCTGCTGGATCCGCCCATGGACTCCCGTGAGCTTTTTTTCAAAGGCTTCGCGCATGCTTTTCTGTTTACTACACTAAGGGAAAATCTATAAATATAGGAAATTGCAGGTCAGCACATGAGATGAATGCGTGATGGAAGACGCGTGTTTGCGACGTGTTTAGGTCTATAAATCCTTGCCGATCAAGCATCCGTTTCCTCCTCCACAACGTCATTTCGATCATCCATCAAAGCTCCCTGCTCAAAGCTTTTGCTGCACACGGGTTGCTGCTGCCACTTCTGTTGCACGGGATGCTGCCACTTCTGCTGCACGGCCGGGCTGCTGCGATCCATGATGAGGAGGGTGCCTGCGATCGGAGAGGTCCTGCTCCTGCTGGCTGCTGGTGCGCTGCTGGTGACCACCGTTGTGGCGGGGTTGCGTAAGTTTTTGTTCCTCCTCCAGAATCATTACAATTACAAGTGCATTCTCTGTTTGTTGTAAGTATTGCATGCGCATCGAGTAAAATATAGTATTTTATCGTGTTCAAAGTCTGTTGATCATGGCATGCCACACCGCATGCTCCGGGAGATGACGTCATCAGCCTCTACGCCTGGTAATAACTAGTATATACTATTGCATATTTTCTTTTAGAGCAACCAACTGTGCCTACTTGCGGGAATTGCAAAGAAGTTCAAGCGGGGTTCATCATCTAATTCAACCTCCACTCCTCTAGAGCCATGCCTTCTTCTTCCATCTCCCCCTCCTTTCCTTACTCCCTCCCATTCTCTCCATTGAGTTACAGGGAGTAGGGGGGGTGTCCCCTGCCCCTCCCCTGTTGGATCCGCCCATGAACTCCCGTGAGCTGTTTTTCAAAGGCTTTGCGCATGCTTTTCTGTTTACTAGGGGAAAATCTATAAATATAAGTAATCTCTAGAAATTTCCACTAAAACTCCATAGACAGATAAAGCATAAGAGAAAATCCATTCTACTCCTGGGTGTGGTTAGTACTACTAGTAGCTAGCTAGCTAGCCTCCCGCCGAACAACAGCGAACTTGGAAAGGGAGGAAATTGCAGGTCAGCACATGCGATGAATGTGTTAGTGACACGTGTTTGCGATGTGTTTAGGTCTATATATAAATCCTTGTCGATCAAGCATCCGTTTCCTCCCCCCACAGCGCCATTTCATTCATCCATCAAAGCTCCCTGCTCAAAGCTAGCTTCTGCTGCACACGGGGTGCTGCGATCCATGATGAGGAGGGTGCCGACGGTCGGAGAGATCCTGCTCCTGCTGGCTGCTGGTGACCACTTCTTCTTCCTTTCTCCTCCCTCCCATTCTCTCCATTGAGTTACAGGGAGTAGGGGGGTTGTGCCCCCTGCTCCTCGCCTCCTCCCCTGCTGGATCCACCCATGAACTCCCGTGAGTTGTTTTTCAAAGGCTTCGCGCATGCTTTTCTGTTTACTACACTAAGAGAAAATCTATAAATATATGTAATCTCTAGCTATTTCGACTAAAACTCCATAGACAGTAAAAAGTATAAGGGAAAATTCATTCTACTCCCGGGTGTAGTTACTCTCACTTTCAAAAAACCACTATGGGTATGTGTACATATCCATTTATCATTTTATGTATGTACACATACCCAAAATAAGATTTCTCAAACTTATAACCATGAATTTTTTTGAGTGGAACTCACATTTTTTTGCACCTTATTATATATCGCATTTCCTGTATAGAAAAAGGAGTATATCCACATACTTGATGTATCCTCATATTAAAAAAGAAGTATGTCCACATACCACATTTAAGCATCAAGTATGTGTACATACTTTTTTTAGAAACCCCAAGTATGAACACATACCCCTTAGATTGTGAGATACAAATGTAGGAGTAGCTACACCCAGAGTAGGAAAGAGGCTTCCAAAGCATTATAGCTAGAGTGTAATGCGTAATATATGGATAACCTACAAGTGCAAAGCAAAAGTGTTAGTATGAAACATCGAACTTTGGTTCCCTATGGTGGAATATGTTCGTTCGGGTTTGAGCATTTGACTCGGCACGATGCTCGTATTTATGATTAATTATTACTTTTCAATGATAATTGACATGTGAATGAGAGCAATACATTTGTGATGACTCTTAATCGATCTCACTTCTGTTGATTCAGTCTTTCATACGCGATCTGGGGTATGATTCATTCAGCCTTCTGCGGTGTATTTTGAAAAAAAAAAATCATGGGGAAACAATGAGAAGGCTGAGTATACAGACCAACACCTTTAGTAGTCCAGGCGTTCGTCCAGCCAAAGCAGAAATCCGAGCTTTGTTTCTGGGCGCACTTTCTGCTTGGGCCCGAGATTGGCCGGATATTTCGTGCTTTTGGGCAGAAATCCATGCATTCTTTTTTTGCGAGAAATCCATGCATTCGCGCAACCAGGCCGAAAAGTGCAGTGGTTTTCGGCCGGACTTCGAAACAGAAAAAGGAAGGCCCGCCCGACTGAGGAATCACGTTTATGTATGCTGCAGTGGTGAATTAAGAGTTTTTTTTGTTTTTTTTTTGAAAGAACCAGACACAGTGAAAATCTGGTCAAGGCTCCGCTCTGGTGCCACGACGATGGGAACTCCGAAGAGACGGCGTGCCGCGTGCGAGAGTCCAAACTCGAACAGTGTGCGTTCCGCCGCACCGGAGCCCATTTTCCAGGCACATGTTCCGTGCTCATTTTCACGTGTTGCGCGGTCTCATAACAAGGCCTGCTTTTTCCATGCACGTGTAGACCGTTTTCAACCGGGCCGAAGGGGATTGTTCAGCGTGACAAGCATGTGTTTTGAAGTCGCATGGTTTGACTGGCTAGAAACGTCGCCGTTTTGATTCTGCTCATGCGCCTGCCTGTCCCAAATGTAATCGACTGTTTTGCTTCTATGTCGTTCGTGTACGTTGACGGAGAACAAAGTTTTGAAAATCGATGGAACTGGCAGTTCACGTTAGCATGCCCCTCAGTAACTGGACAACGCACAGCACCAGGATACAGCGCACTAGTACCATTCGCCGAGTGCTCTCGCAAACGTGTCAGCCAGCAAGCAGTTCCGCGGTGCGGCACCTCTTCCACACCGTCCCACGAAAAATGCGATCGAAATGCAGAGTTGCCGTCTGAGTGTCCTCAGAATTTGGGCGGCCAGGAAAACGTGGTGCCCGGGCCCGACCGTTCGGGAAATTTCACCGCTCCGGTCCGGTGCCGTGCTGACTCGTGGTCGCTCGCAAGAGGACAGAACCGCCGGAGCTCGCAGCCAGGCCTCGCGCGGCACGGAATATCCCGTCCCATTTCACGCGGGCAACCGCGTTAGTTATTAGGAAGCGTATCCTATGAGAACTAAGATCGTGTGAGAACTATGAGAACTCTAATCTGGGTCACATGATCTTGATCTAATGGTGCGCTTGAATTCAGATGGGAGGGGGATTTAAAAAATCACCGTCCACTTAATCATATTTTTACAAATTCCCCTTCCACCTCTTCCTATGCGCTCCCTTTAGATCAAAATTATATGACTCAGATTGGAGTTCTCATAGTTGTCACACGAACCTGTTGATACGTCGCGTAGTTATTAACCGGGCGCGAGGTAGACGGCGAGACTAGGCGCAGAGATAAGAAGAGACGCGGGTCCCGTTCCCCGTCCCGAGCCGACGCACCACCTGTTATCCCATTTGCCGTCCGCCTGCTGCTGCTGCTGCTTCTCCGCTAGCTAGTGCTCCCCGCGACTCCTCCGCCACTGAGCGCCACGAGTCGCGATGGCGACCATCACCACGCCGCTCCGGTCCGCGCTGCTCTCCCCGGCGTCCTCGTCCTCCGCGCGGCGCCGCGGGGGCAGGCGGCGCGCGCCCTCCTCCGTCCGGTGCGACGCGTCCCCGCCCGCCTCCTCCTCGTCGTCGGCCGCGGCGTCGCTCGACCCGGACTTCGACAAGAAGGCCTTCCGCCACAACCTCACCCGCAGCGACAACTACAACCGCAAGGGCTTCGGCCACAAGAAGGAGACGCTCGAGCTCATGAGCCAGGAGTACACCAGTAAGTGGAGCCGGGTGATTTGATTGATTCCCAATTCCGACTTGTTTTATGCCACTGTACTATAATTGATGTGGGCCGAATCGAATTGATTGATTCTGATGCAGGTGATGTGATCAAGACGCTCAAGGAGAACGGCAACACCTACACCTGGGGCCCCGTCACCGTCAAGCTCGCCGAGGCCTACGGATTCTGCTGGGGCGTCGAGCGCGCCGTGCAGATCGCCTACGAGGCGCGCAAGCAGTTCCCCGACGAGCGCATCTGGCTCACCAACGAAATCATCCACAACCCCACCGTCAACAAGGTAATGTCATGGGGTGCCTCTCTCTCATTTTGGAGGAATCTGGTTTTGATGTGGACGAGGGACAAATTTAAGGCCTGGTTCTCTCGTGTCAATACTGGATAAGGGTACTTGCTGTTCATGTGTCTGTGCCCAGTTGAGAGATATCAACTAAAATCCTAGTGCTGCTGCCTGAATGTGCTCATCCTACAAATCCAGCATAGCGTGCCTCGGTGTTGATTCTCTTATCATCAGCAAAGCAATCGTCATGATCTCCATAGTCCATATATACGTGTCCTTTTTATTGATGCGTGATTCCGTGGGCTGTGTGCTTAACTAACTTGAATTCATGTGACTGGGCGTGCAGAGATTAGATGAGATGGGTGTAGAAATCATTCCTGTTGATGCTGGAATCAAGGACTTCAATGTTGTTAACCAAGGCGATGTTGTCGTACTGCCAGCATTTGGTGCTGCTGTGGAGGAGATGTACACGCTGAATGAGAAGAAAGTGCAGATAGTCGATACCACTTGCCCTTGGGTTTCAAAGGTATAATCTTCTTTTGATGAAGAACCCCTTATTCTGCCTTCCATGTCATTCTCTGTTCCTCAGAAGTCATTACTACTTGTATGTCAGTTTCATGAACACTGTTATTAAATATAGGTGTGGAACATGGTCGAAAAGCACAAGAAGAGCGAGTACACTTCGATTATTCACGGAAAATATGCTCACGAAGAGACGGTTGCCACTGCTTCTTTTGCAGGAAAATACATCATTGTCAAGAACATTGCAGAGGTATGTCTGATGCATTTTATATCGTGCTGTTGTTAGGGATGTCGTCTTGGATACAATCTGTGGCTATTGGCTAAAGTTAACTAAATGTTCTCAATTTTAACAGACAATGTATGTATGTGATTATATACTTGGTGGTCAACTTGATGGGTCTAGCTCAACAAAAGAGGCGTTCCTTAAGGTAAACACCAAGGATTTTTACTTGACTTGTCCATTTCCTGGCTTGTTGGAAAGTAGTGACTAATCAAACTCTTCGATACACGTTTGCAGAAATTCAAGAATGCTGTTTCTCCAGGATTTGATCCGGATGTTGATCTGGAGAAAGTAGGCATTGCAAATCAAACAACAATGCTTAAAGGAGAAACTGAAGAAATTGGTGGGTTATACGCTTAGTCATTATCGCCTTTATGGCCGTGTGATTTGTTCAGTAAAAAATTGTTTCAGAATGCATCAGTTTTTTTATTGAAATGCTTTTTGATCAACAGGGAAACTTGTTGAGAAGACTATGATGCAAAAGTATGGAGTTGAAAATGTCACTGATCATTTCATGGCCTTCAACACAATTTGCGATGCCACTCAGGTAGTTTTTCCTTTTCCAAGATATCCATCAGTTTGCACAACATTGCAGTTTTTAGTCCTACCCGTGTCTGAATCTCTTCCTTCTGATATTACATGAAACATTCCGATCTCATTTTTCCTGGATAGACTTTATCGGTTGTTTCTATATTATCTTGTTTACTTACTCTGTTGCCTGCAAAAGATATTTTTGCCTAAGGGAGCAGCGTCCTAATGTTTCAAAGCAGTTTTCTTTCCAAACTTTCCTTTCATCATGGTTAGTGGACACTAGATTTCATGGTATCAGTGATCAACTAGAAGAAAAGAAAAGTCGCCAAACAGACAACAATTAACACAACCACCATCTACCACATTGAAATCATATCATTGCTTAATCTTTATGTATGAGGCTAGAGTGTCAACTTTTGGGATGGTGGGGTTGTCACCATTGGACTGTAATATTGTGGAAAATGAAAACACGCAGTTGATGATAACCGGTATTCATGGCCCCATTCAATCCTCATTTACATGCAACTTGCAAAGCTACAGTACCAGGAGATCCTTGTTGCACCTTTATTTTAGTGTTGATGGAGCATACTATAAAATAGTTAATTTAGTTTGTAAAAATGTTTCTTCAGGTGATAGTTTATACTCTGACAGAGATAACGTATTAATATGTATTTGTCCACTTGATACCTCAGGAAAGACAAGATGCTATGTATCAGCTAGTGAAGGAGAAAGTTGATCTTATTCTGGTCGTTGGAGGATGGAACTCCAGTAACACTTCGCATTTGCAAGAAATTGGAGAACTTGCTGGAATTCCGTCCTACTGGATTGACAGTGAACAAAGGATCGGACCAGGAAACAAGATCAGCTACAAACTAAACGTATTTTCTAATACCCTCCATACTTGTTCCTTTACAACCAATAAAACAGTATTTCTTTTAGAAAAATAACACAAAATTATTATCAAAAAAAAAATATGAATAAATTTTAAGCGACTTTGGAGTACATAAGTTGTGAAAGTGAAGAAAAGGTGAAATACAATTGAAAGTATAGAATCATTTTACTGAACGTTGATCTATTTAACAGCATGGTGAGCTTGTGGAGAAAGAGAACTGGTTGCCTGAAGGGCCTATTACAATTGGTGTTACTTCCGGTGCCTCCACTCCAGACAAGGTAATGTAGATTTGCCCTGACCCTGTTTAAGCCCTTCTTTCGCACATAGCCTGCTTGCACCTATGCATATATTATGCAGAATGTATAACACTGACAAATTGACAATAATTCCGGCACTTGCTTGTGCAGGTTGTTGAGGATGCACTACAGAAGGTGTTTGAGATCAAGCGTCAGGAAGTTTTGCAGGCCGCATAGAGTGAGAAAGAATCGGTCAAGAGAATAATAGCTGATGGCACGGCAAAGGTTAGTAGAACCATTAAGCCGGCAATGCTTGTACAGTGGCTAAGATTGTAACACTTTAGGAATATATATACTATCGCTGCAAAGCCCTATTCTTGGGCTGGGATTTACAGTCTGGGAGAAAGAATGTTGTTATCATTGATGCTACAACTTTTTGGCCCTTAAAATTGATGTCAGGGAAGTTTCTCTTCCTTAGTTATTGGATTGAGGTCAGAATCTCCCGTTATAGCTGCCGCTAAAGCCCGCTATAGCTTTTTGAGACAGTGTACCGCTATTTGTGTTCATGTACAAATTAACCGTTATCTCCCGCTATAGCTCGATTTAGCTCCGCTATTAGCTGTTTTAGAGACCCGCCGCTAAACTTCTTAGCCCGCTATTTAAAACATTGGGTCAGATGCAGGTTTTCCTAACTATAGTAAATGCAAAAAACTGCAGAGTTTCCGTGTATGATAAGCGTGAGTCCAGTGTTGATATTTTTATCAGCTGTAAAGAAATTGGTAACAAAACTAACGCATACTGTTCTCATCTATTTCTTTTGTTTCTGCTATTCTACTTTCTCATCTCATGTTGCTCTTTCACTCGCCAGCATTGTTGTGCAAAGCTTGTGCTGCTTGATGTGGGATGGGTCATGCTTTTTTGGCCAATCTGAGGTGCATAGGGGCACCGAATTTGGTAACAAAGCATTAGAGCCTCTGGACTGAAACTGTCAACATGTTTTTTTTTTGGTACTTAGCAGACTAGAATAGCTATTCTTTGTCATTAGATAGATTAATGGGTCAACAAAAGCATTCGGTTAAAGTAGGAACTTTCTGCACGACAAGCTCTACTAAGTTCTACTGGACCACTGAACATCTTACAACGAGTACTCCACTACAATGCTGTCTGCCGAAAGGCAAGATCAAGCAAGAGCGGCACCATACCGGAATGCCTCGAGAAAAGAAAAGCCTTCTTCGTCCTACCCTACGTCCACGACTTCGCGCACTCCAAGTGCGCCGGCCACCTCAGCTCCGCCGCCGTCCCATTGCTGAGCCGCCCGTCGGCGGCAGCGGCGGCGTGGAGGACGGCCCTGAGGTCGGCGACCTTGGCATGCTGCGTGCGGCAGCAGTTGGCGTGCACGGTGGCCACCTGGGCCGCGTCGCGGCTGTCCTGGCAGAAGCCGCTGAATCGCGCCGTGTCCAGGACGCGCGCGCGCACGCCGAGCGGCACGAACGCGCCGCGCCGCGCCATCCGGTTCAGCACGTCCTGCTCCTTCATGCCCGCCGACGCCGACCGCGCCGCGTGCCACACGTCGAACAGCGCCGCCGTCCGGTTGCTGGCGGCCGCGAAGAAGAAGCCCGTGTTCAGCTCGTTGCCCGCGTAGTCGTGCGGCGCGCGGTTGAACTTGTCGCAGCTGATCAGGAAGTCCTCGTCGGCGCGGCGGTCCAGCTTTGGAAACGGGTTCCGCAGCCACATCACATCAATATCCTTGCAAATCAACACAACAAAGAATCTAAGCGTGCATGTGATGGTAATCAAAGGCAAAGGCAAGCGTTTGCATGCATATATGTTGCGTGGTCTTAAACTTACAGTGAAGATGAAGCTGTAGCCGCGCTTGAGGACGTCGCCGAGGAACCTGATCCGGCGCCACATCATGCGTATGAACCCGTCGGACATGTAGAGCTGCTCCGACGAGAGGTCGCCGGCGCCGTCCTCCGGCCGGAGCAGGTAGCACCTGAGGCCGCTGAAGCTCCTGCACCGCTGGAACGCCGGCGCGTCCATGGCCACGAAGAGGACGTGGTCGATGAGCTGCGCGGTGCCCTCGCCTCCCCGCAGGCTCTCCACGAAGAGGTCGAGCAGGCCGTCCTCCTCCGCGTACGCCTTGTTCAGCACGGTCAGGATCAGCGTCTTGTTGTCCGCGTACGCCGCGCCGCGGAGCGCCACCTCCAGATCGTCGGGAGCAAAGGCCTGGCCAAATTAAAGAATGCCAAAAATTAAGCTAGGGTTTAACTAAGAAGTGCTTTCTTAATTAAGCAGGTCGTTATTTGAACTCAAAGTGAACTTTTTTTCCCCCGAACAATGAAATTAAAGTGTACTTCACTTGCCGATGATCGACGGCGCCACATGTTGAAGAACTTCTGCTCCTTGTCGGCGCCGCCAGCCGGAGAAGACGCGAGGTACGTGCACACCACGACGACGAGGCAGACGGCGGTGAGAGCCACGACACGGCTCAATGTGCAGTGCTCCGGCCGAGCTGTTATCGACATGCTCGTTGGATTGGATCGATTTGCCTTAGCGTTGAAGGAGCCGAGCGTCGCGCAGCTTGATCACCATGAGGGATGGTGTCCTGGGTGGGGACGAGAAAGGGCGATCTCATGGGCACACGGTTCGTTATTGCAGTTATGATTTTATATATACATGATCGCGTGTCATGAAAAGATTGCAGGCAACCTACCATCTCGGAACTGACATGTATGATAAAATTTTGACAGCTTATCTCACGTAAATATCGCCACCACGTTCCCTCGTATAGCCTAGCCAGTTAGGCACTGCAGCGGCAGCTATACGAGGCCCGTTGAATGCAGCACACCGGCATGAGCCCGTTGAATCCAGCACACCGGCATGAGGCCGCGGCTACAATTCTATGTTTAGTTGCTTACTAAGAGAACCGTTGAGTATGATAATTGCATTTCCAAAAGAATTTTTTTTCCCTTCATGGAACAATTAGCAATAGAAAGGACATTTTTATCTCCTCAGATTATTATGACTATATATGAATTTGCCCTTAACCCTAGTTATGCTACCCTTCATGAACGCTGCAGTCTGGTGATGACTCGTCAATGCCGAAAGGCAAACCAACCATTCAGCTCTACTGCAGAAAATACAATTCATCAGTGATCCGCAGTGAGCTTTGACTGCAGCGCAATGCAACGTAACCACATTGATGCCCTTCTGAAACTTTTCATTAAAAAAGGAAAAACGGCAACATCAATATTAGGATGAATAGTGAGGAAAATGTAAACGCCATGTTAGAAACTCGGGATCATGGATGCATGATGATACTGTAACACCAGACAAAAAACTAAAGACAGGAGACAACACTGGGGCTCTCATTGATGAGATGATTCTGTTAAGAATGGATCATGGATTACAACACACAAATTTAGCTTTACATTTCCTCCACTAATCTGAAGCGACCAGGAAAAAAAAAACTACCGCCTACCTCCACCTCCAGCTTCCCACTTACGTCTTCCAGTCAGACTAACCTTCTACGAAGAGCCCACTCCAACAGCTTATACACCAGGCGCCCATCTTCAGGTGCCTGGGTGAAATGGACCTCTACTTCCCGTATTCTACAATTGGGAAGTAGTGGGTGAACGAAAAAAGAAGAAAGAAAAAGAAATATGGGTGGAACATTGCCAATTATACTTTACACAATCTCTGAGCTATGCCAGAGTGAAATGGGAAGAAGCACAGGAAATGTTATAGCCAGAAAGACTTCTTCTCGCCGTATCCTGTGCAAGGAACACCCTTCTCTTCTTCTTCCCTCTTGCTAAAAAGGGTCTGGTCTGAGCAATCGAGACCCGCACCACATGCCGTATTATACAACTCGCAGGCAGAGTAGCATACCCGAAGCCTGTTATCCCCATCCTCGTCGCACCGTTGAATGGAAATCTGGCAACAAAGAGTTCCATAGGGACAAGATTATTCTTTGTTTGATGATAAGTTTTCCTAAACCATATTATACAACATTCTTATTCTTAACTGACATTAGCGATGGGGCTACATAAAAAACAAGGTTGCAATGATGAGCATA
This sequence comes from Eragrostis curvula, assembly GCA_007726485.1. Classification (NCBI taxonomy): domain Eukaryota; kingdom Viridiplantae; phylum Streptophyta; class Magnoliopsida; order Poales; family Poaceae; genus Eragrostis; species Eragrostis curvula. The sequence continues at coordinate 10,246,526 of CM017443.1, forward strand.
CTAACAATAAGCTTATTAAATAGCGTAGTACTTTGTAAATATATGTTTATCTGCATGTATTGACCACCTTAAGGTGAGATGCCTGCTCTTAAATTAATTGTTCGTTCAGAGCAAAAAGAAGCACCAGTCCATTGCAAAATTAAGTTAAATGTTAAAATATTTGGATAAAAAGTAAAAAAAATGAAAATAAATTTAGACAAGTGGTCAAAGAATGCAGTACCCAGCAGGCCAGCCGCTTCGCAGCTGCTGCACAGTTGGCATTGTTGAAGAAGTTAAGGAAGGTCCGCCCACTTGGCATCAATCTATTGTAATTTGGCACAAGAACAACAGCTTCAAGTTGTTGTAATATGCTGAGTTCACTTGGTGCACAATGCTGTCCATCAGCATCTCTAACAAGTACATCATGACACATTGACAGGCTGGGCAGTATTGCAGAGCCCTTCTGACAAGTGTAGCCCGCATAATCTGAACAACGAAACTCGCATTTGCCGTTATCACAAACCCCTCCATGCAAACTACATTGCTCATCACAAACCGCTGCATAAGAAAGTAGGATGTCACTTCTTGCTTACATAAATAAGAACATAGCAACAATTGTGAGCAAACCTCAAAATACAAAGCATATTTTTCATCAAATATTTTGAATGCGTTAACCTAAAATGTAACAACTTGACCAAACTTTCCCTCTACCACGCTTATAAATTTCATTAATCCAATAACAAAAGGGATGTGTAAATTTTTTAGTACCAAATTAGCAGTTAACTAACAATTTTTACCTGTTGAGCAGTCGATCCCGGTCCATCCACTTTGGCATTCACAAATACCATTAGCTTTGCATACTCCGTGGCCACTACACTTGTCTGGACAAGATCCTGTTCACCACAGCAACAGTGCTTAGTGAATTTACGTGATGGACACTTCACAATATCAGAGTGAATACTGCACAATTTTCAACGGTTTCCCAAGCGGCATTCTTATTCTAGTCTCGTAGTCATGATGTTGGATTCGCAACAGGTACTTCATGTTACAGATAAAAAGGGTTAAAACCTAAATGTTGCCTATTTGTTACATGAACTAGATTAGCTGTCCCAAACATCATACATTTAAGAACACAGGGAGTATTTCCAAACTCTAAAATCGTTAAAAATATCCTTGATTATCAAGCTCACCCAGTTTTCTTAACACTCATATATTCCCTATGATTATATAATTTTAATAATATTTAATAACATATAACTATAGAAGTAATGAAGAGATCTGTGTATCAAGATAATGTCTGTCTGATTTTTTCCCTATGAACAGTGACAGCACACGATTTTTTATTTTTTTTTGCGAGGGAGTGACAGCACAAGATTAAAGAAGAAGAAAGTAATGCGGATATGTGATAATTAGAAGGGGGAAAACACATGCAACATGGTAGTCAGGTGAATAAAATAGAGAGGCAATGTACACTTACTTCTGCTGCAGTCATGACCATGAAATCCAGGGAAGCAGTGACAGGTTCCATCAACGCAGTCACCATTAAAACTGCATGATTTTGGACACTGGCCACTTACTGGGACTGGTACTGTGTTACACAACTCATGATATGCCGGGCAAATTAAGTCCCCTTCAACAGAAAAATAACTTTCATAAGAACTACGGAAGAGAGGATTTGATGTGAGACACCTTAAGTAATAATGCTCACCATTGAACCCTGGAAACTGAACAGGGCCACCGGATTGTGGACAAGATTTCCAGATGCCATCAACAGCAACCTAAACAGTACAAACATTAAAACACAGTACAATGCATTCTTCCAAAAAAAAAAGGTTACGAAACACCTTCGAAATGATTACATCTATTCATAGTCAAATAAAGACAGTAAGAGAATGTCATCTAATCACGGTGATCTTCAAGAAGCATATCCAAATTATTACAGATGTACAATTATGTTATGGTGATCACAATGACATTAAAAAAATGATGAACAGATTATAGGAGCAAAAAAGTAAGTCAGTACATGTTATTCCAAAAAGAACAGGGACCCAAGAAAGCAAACTGATACGATTATTCACCTCTAGCGAGTTGTTTGTGCAGCGATGCTGATAACATCCGTTTCCCTGGGTCATAGATCCACGAACAAAACCAGTTCGCACTAGCGTTGAGGCCATGCACCTGTGCATTAACAACTTTCAAGTTATGATGCAGCTTGCGGATTTAGTACAGTAAATCTCCAAATTCACAGCAGTAGCACCTTGAATTACTTCCTCGCACTTCACCTAACATTCTGTCAGGTGCTCGTGCACTATTTACATCAGTGCATGAACCATCGGAATAAGCAACATAGTATGTGCAGTAATCTGCTAATGAAGACTGACCACCTGCAGAAAACAGAAACAGAATCCCAAAACGTCAGATGCAAGAGAATAAGTGTAGAATGCTAACATATAGAAATTAGAGGAGGGTCAGCAAGGATATCAGAAAGAATGAAAACTGAAGGCCTCACGAAAAGAGCAATGTATCTAACAATAGGGGTCCACGTGTATGCAATATCATAAAATCAGATTGACTAGGACATATACTACGGGTGCACCCTGTTACTCAATGATTTCCAGTCATATCATAATATTTCTGCTTGCTAAGTGAATGACTGTTACTTATTATGTTATTCAATCTCATGATTAGCTAAACTTTTTCCCCTTTTGTGCATGGTTGATAATTCTGCCCAAGATATTTATAGATACATGTCAAATTCATTTCTGTTTTATCCAATGTAATCATAGAAACTATGAAGGACCTTACCATAACTAGCAAGTGCAACAAAACCATAATCTAACATGTGGCACAGCAGTAAAAAAATTACATTAAAAAAAGTTTTGAACCATGTACAATAGTTGTATTGAATGTTTGTGCTCGTTAAAGGATTCACTGAGAGCATACATAGTATCAAAGGAGATTAAAAGAACAGACAGACAGGAAACTCAAATTCCTTTGATACATGATATGTCACCAGTCATCGAATCCATACCTTTATTAGTTTGAGGAAAATACTGAGCCCATTTGGGCAAGTCTCCGCTGTAGCTTACTATAGGGCAGTAACCTTCTGCCTCCCTATTATATGTGCATCCTGATAATTGAGTTGTGTTGCAATGGTATGCTCCTTTCCACGAATTGCAAGGAGAAATAACAAACTCTGTTCCCTGATTACGACCCCAATCTAAACGCTCAGCCATGCTATAATTAGCTTGATACCATCCACTGTCCTCCAATAACGCTAAAGTCATTTTTGAAACCACTGATCTTGTATCCACTGATCCAGTCATGATCTCATTCATTAATAGTCTTTTCTCCCAATGCGAACCTAACAGTATGTCAAATGTCAATAAATAATGAAAGGAGTCTGGAAATTTGCATAGTACAGACATATATAGTCAAACTACATCGCAATCAGTTTATGAATGTACCTGAGGTACCCCTGCCTCCCCCATCTTCCAATTCCAAACCGGTGAAGTTTTGGGAAAATGCCTTAACACAAAAAAAAAAAAATGATTAAATTATAAGGTAGTTTTCCATGTAACAAGCATGAAAATGCCAAACCACCGCAATCAAATGAATGAGTCCGTAGTCTTAACAAAATTCACAGCTGTTTTGTTACAACTTACTCCATAGTGATGCCTTGAGTGCATGACAACTCGAGGTAGGACAACACGAGTAACCATTCTTCCAAGTTTTTCATCCAAAGTCTGAACAGTAACCTGAAGAATGAAATAGGGAGAGTGAGAAGAGGGGACGAATCTATGATGAGAAACAGATGAGTTATCTGGAATCCGATCACACAAACAAGGTTTCACAAAAGCATCAAAATCAGTTATTAAAGTTTAGAGAGTTACAAAATGTTGAAACTCAGGAATGATGTACATATATTACCATAGACGGCAAGATAATTAGCCAATATGTGACAGAAGCTTACATGCCTTTTTTCACCGTGCCAAAGTTATTCCATAAGTCTAGTCAAGAAGGTTATTACAGCAGAAGCCAGAAACATCCAAAAGGCTTGCTTATTTCCATGTTAGACTAAAAAAAAAGTTGTCCCCTTGAACTTATAAGCATTAAACTTGGGAGCAAACTTTCTCAGAATCAGCCTATATTCCCTCATATTCGACTCACATGGTAACTGCCAAATGACCTATTCAATAATAAGTGAACAAACTGATGCTACCCCTCTCTATTTAGTCATCTAAACTAGAAATCAGATTTAAATGTTGAAAAAAATACTAATGCAAGCAGGAATTATTTCATCACGAAAGATAGTATTAAGTACCTGATTACGCCTCCTTTTCCTTTCATCACGAAAATGTGTGAAGGCATGAGGATCAAATCCTAGAACATGCATGACCTCATGTATTAAAGTAGCGGAAAGTAGTGTTTCCGCTTCAGCCGTTAAATGACGCGGTGCCACATTAACATGACCTAGAAGCAAAAGAAATGAATATGTTACATCCTAACTACATTAGAAACCCGCCCACGTGTGGAAGCTTGTATGCACGCGGGTAGACAAACCTGCAATGGCCCGTCCCCACTGGTCACGTTCGCAGGCCACAGCCCATGCAAGGGTGTTACCAGTGGTCGGTCTAGTTGTTACTAAGAGGACTAAATCAGCATTAGCAACACCATCTGCAATTCAAAACAGATTCAGATGACGATATAGGATCATGCACTCAGTAGAAATAACTAAGAGAATGACTAATGACAATGATAAATTACCTTCAATATACGCATGAGGAAGCTGTACACCTCCATCCTGACCACAAGCTGAGTACCCACTGAGCCGCAGGTTTCCCTTGACAGGTTCAACAGCTAGAGCTTTTCTAAACCACTCCACTGTTTGCCCCAGTGCCTGTCCAGTGATTCAATTCAACATACAAAACAAAAATCAGCAAGACTAGGCATAAAATTGTTACATCACCTACAATAATTGAGTACATTTGATGCATTTTTAATTCAACTCACGGAAAGAGAAAACAAAAAGCATAAGAACATCACCTTGCGAAGCCGTTGCTTCTTGTCCTCCCCAGCTATGTCCTCAAGGGTGCAATTGTACCAGCAATCTCCCACCAATGGCGGATCCCCATGAGGATCGCAGATAGGTGAACCAGGAGCTGATGGTACAGGAGGTTCACCAAGCTAACAAATAGAAAGAGCACATTTAATACTACTGCTAGATCATGAAACGGCTGCTGACGCAATGAGAAGCTAATGCGACAAACCGACCTTCACAATGTCGCCAATGCGTTTACAATCCCGGTCAGGCGAGTGCCCGACAGCATCATAATTGAGGTATATCCGTATCGGTTTCTTTACGTTCTTCTGCGAGTGCGAACGCCAAGACGACACAGTCAACAAGTGTCGCCCGCTTACACGCTGCGCTTTCCCTCGAGGCTCATGGTACACTTGTGGCATGACGGAGTACTCCTTCCGCCCGGCTCTCCGCCGCTGATGCAGTATCTCGTCGTGGATGCAGGAGTGGCTGAGGTAGGCATCCTTCTCTCCAGCCTCCGCGTCTTGCGGGAACAATGCTTTGCTTTCACCAGAATCCGCACCGGCTCCTTGAGTACACACTAGAATCAATACAATCTGCATCAAGCAAAGAATGAAAGAAAATCAGCAATACTAGTACAAAGATGTTCATCCTTTCATCAATGGCACAAGGAGGCAATCAGAAAGAATCCAAGATATTCGGAAATTGAGAGAGCGCGACCAACTTTTGATCTAATTACTTTCGTAGTTTGGTGGAGGCTCAAACATCCAAAAATAGCTCTGCCAAAAGCATTCGTGCGCAGCGAAACGGTAAAACCCTACGCGACACCAAGCGAAATCCCTCCAATCACCCTCCAGAGCATGAGACGCACATCAATCCGTACTGAATCAGCCCAACGCGCCCGAATTTCCCGACCATTTCACCATGAAATCCACCAACCCGAGCGCTCCGCCCCCGACGCCCGCCCACCAAACCCGCACCGGATCGACGCGGCAGCTCACCTCGACGGTCACAAGCCAAAGCACCCTCCCGCGCCCGCCGCGGGGCGGGGCCCCGGCGTCCATGTACCACGCAGCGCGCAGTCGCAGCGCCCCGCCGCTCCCATTCACGGCCCCGCCGCTGCCGCCGGCCTCCGCCTCATCGCCGGCGGAAGCCCGCCACCGCGCCTCCCTTCACGCTGAGCCGCCGGGGACCGCGCCGCGCCGCAAGCGCACGCCGCCGCTGTGGCCCACCGCGGGCGCCCGCGCGCGCGAGCGCAACGACCGCCGAGCCTCGGCGACCGGCCGCTGGAGCGGATCGAGGCGCGCGGGAAGCCCCCCGGGAGATTAGGGTTTGGTGCCGCCGCCGGGGGAGCAGCTGCGCAGAGGTGGGAGAAGAAGAAGGAGGCGACGCGGGGAAGGGGAGGTGAGGTGCGGGAGTGGTGGTGGATTTAGTCGTGAAGGCTACTAGCAGCGCGGCACTGGGGACGGGGGAGCCTGATGAGCCGCGACAGCCAACAGAGCTCAGATTTATTATTAAATCGGGAAAAGCAATTACGTAATTAGGACTTAGTTTTATTTATTAAATTCCTATTTTCTCCCTCCGTTTCTTCCTTCTTCCTCTCGCTGTCCAGTTGTGCACCCCTCTTGTACCGCGAGACGGAGCTGGGAGAGAGGGCGCCGGGTTTGGTTGTATTTACGGGCGCGTGCCCCCGGCAGCGGCGGGTTGGGCAGTTAGGTAGCCGCGCAACGGGGTTTCGGGCGGAGACGCGGGGGCCGGCTCCGTCCCGTCCGTGTCCCCGATTTTTGTACCGTTGCGGCCGCGGCGGCGGCGGCCTGCCTAAACCCGTTTGAAGTTTTTGTGTAATCAATCTCCTTGATTGACAGCTTCTCACTGTTGTGTTAGTTGGGGCGCTCCTAACTTCCTGTCTTTTCGAAGTTGAAAACAGCACGAGCGCTCCTGACGACCAGGTCGCGCTCGCACCGTTTCCTTCTTGGCTTGCAACAGAAAAGAAAAAAAACGATTTGAGCGTTTGTTTGAACAAGCAATCGATCAATCAAACCACTCTTCCGAAGAAAAGCAGCTACGGTAACATTAGCTTGCACGAATTCGAAGCGAGTGGCTAACTTTCGCGCAACGAGTCAGTTTAGCATCTCCTGCTGGGCGTGTACCGGCGTGTACTCTCGTGTGCTTTGCTTCAGGGGCATCCCTTTCTCTTGATTACACGTCCCATTAGCCATTAGGACTCGGAGTAACAAGTTAGTAAAGATAACGATGCCACGCCACGCTTCGCAAAGTTTCACCGCCGTCGGCGTGACGCGCGCAGTCGGCCACACCACAAACGAGCTCGTTGTGTGAATGATGCGGCGCACTAATCAAGCTGGATGACGGACGATCGACGAGCTGGCGGATGATTGGATCGGTTGCGCCACGGAACGGGACACAAACGCAATTGCGGGCCACCTAACCTTATCAACGGCTCAACAAAAGCGAGTCCAACACAGCGGTGCTCGCTCAACCACTCCCTCCACCGCGGTGGTCAAACCCGCCGCTGCCAAATGTCGCCGGCACGTACGCCGGCAAGGCCGCCGTCAGTACCGTCACCGGCAAGCGCCGAGCACTAGTAGGAGCCCGAGGCCGCGTGAGCTCGCACAACTCGCATGCCGCATTTTCTACGGTCCCCGCGGGTGATATGCGCGTGGCATGGAGTTAAAAACAACAGGAGGAGAGGGTAGCACCGGTGCGGGGCTCACGTGGCCCACTAAACTACCACATCCGGCTAAGTGGCTGCAGGCGCGATTAATTAGGTTGGCCGTGACAAAAGCTGTGTGCATCGTTAAGGCAACACGCGCGCGCGCCAAAAGTCAAAGCGGTAGGCGTCCTAGCATGGCCAACCGGTACGAGAGACCGTAGTCAGTCATCAGATGGGTTGGATGGGGTCTGGATGCGTGTTGGAGGTGGCTGATTCGTTTGGGGGTTGATCAAAACGAGCAGCTATCATACGCTGCTGACCTGTGAATGGGAGTAGTGGCCGTGACGTATTACTGGTCTGATGATATCCCGACTTGGACCCGGGTTTTCTTGTTTAAGCGAGAAGGGACGGGTACGCTTTCTCTCACGAAAAGAATTGTGCTATGGAAATCGCGCGACTGAGGAAGCAAGCAACGATGCAAGGAAAGTATACATAGCAGCCACAAAAAAAATTAATGCGAAAGAAAAAAAAAAGGATAACATGTCTGAGCCCAGGTTCGAACTGGGGACCTTTAGTGTGTGAGACTAACGTGATAACCAACTACACCACCCAGACGTTTTGCTTATGCTCATTCTAAAACCAATATTTACTCTTGGCCTCATGCACCGACAAATGGATATGTGATGATTACTGTACAGAATGGCAAATCCAGCTTTGCTGGACAAACTTATTGAAAATAGCTTCATTGTGTCTGGCCGGGCCTTCGATCAACCCAGCCCAAAGCCCCTGTACTTGTTCTTGCCGGTTCGTTACTGGAACTTCTGAAATGATCTAGCCATGTTGCCAATTTAATTGCCCGGTCCACCTTGTATGCTCTTGTTGCTCATAGCAGCAAATTTACTGCTATGAGCAATTAGCCACATGTGGAGTATTATTTTGACTAAAAATAACCAAGTTTATGTGATTATTCAGAAGGAAAAATGTGGCGAGGCAACCGAAGGATCAAACAAGAAGATATGAACCAGCTTAATCATCGAGAAAGCATGGTCTCAAAAAAATAATAATCAGATCGAAAGCATAAAATTTATGTGAAGATACATATCTCTACCACTAATGAATTATGAAGTGGTCGTCTGCCCAGCTTAATCCGCTTCCGAGAAATCCGTATTCCGCTCCCTTTATTCAAATCCCTCCCCCTACGATCCGCACGCGCGCCTGGATGCGAAATTTGCGTCCTTACACGGACGACTCGCCCCCACCACGCCGTCGCCTCCCCAATTCTGCACAGTTCGTCTAACTCCCTGGCGCTTCCTCCTCGGCCAACCCCCGTGATCCTCTCCCACACCTTCCCAACCCGCCGCCTCCGCCTCCGCCACGTACAACAACGGCCTGCTCGCCGTGCTCGGGGCTTGAGGAGCCGGCCGCATGCGGGAGAGAAGATGGCTTCGATGGCTGTAGGCGCCCTTCCCGGCTCCAACCCCGCCGTCGCCTTGAGTTGCGCCCTCAACAAGCACGTTATCACCGTGGAAGATGTGGTCCCTGCCCTCCCTACCGAACCGGTGAGCAATCTGCCCTATGCACCAAACCAGTGAGCGATCCGTCCTCCCAGATCCCTTTTTGATTTTCGGATTCATGATCGTGGTGCTCCTGTAGCGTGTTAATGCTTCATCGTTTTCTTTTCTTTTGAGGGAATAATGCTTCAATGGTTGATTCGTTGGTGTGTCGGTGCGCTTGGAGCGAGTTCCAGTTCTGCATCATCCTTTGATTGCCTCCTGATGATGTCTGCTCGTAGTCCAGCGCGTATCATGGGCGGATGGAAAAAAAATTCATTTGCTTATGATCCAAAATGGAAAACTTCAATATGTTGTATCAGGTCGATTTGGCCATTAGGTTTTGAGATCCTGTTAAATTGCCTAATACTTACAACTGTACGCTTTTAGCCCAATAGATTATATTCAATATTTATTTAATTTGTTCTAGGGGACATGGGAATATTTCATAACCGCGATACGATGTTGCCTTTTTATCAGAACATTAGCATGCATGCCGAATCAACCATGGAGGAGGGAGGCAGAAGCCAGAGGCATCTCCTTTTTTTGCTGTTGGTTTGCTGGGCAGTGATCACTCAGAATGAGCAGATGTGATATGGAATTTATTGACCAATTTATCAGGTATGCATCATGCCTTTCACAGTGGGTTTGTTGTTTGGTCTTGTTGCTTTCGGATTTTTTTCTTCATGAGCATCTGCAGCTTCGGATTCTGACAATCCAGTTCAAATTTTGTTTTAAACAGCAAACCATCCATTGTTTACATCCAGCACTAATGATTCAATAAGTGGACAATATTTGCATGATTTTTCAGTTTCTTACCATTGGCTACACTGGCTATAGTTTTACCATACTCATCTGTTTGACAAACTAGGACACATCCATCTGGTTGATGCCTATCTGTGTTCAAATTTACGTTGAGCTACATCACAATAGGCCTGTGCTGATGCCCATGGAAAGTAACTAGGCTTTGTGTTTATAATTACTTGTGATCTTCAAATTTCAAAAATTTCTGTTGCCTGATTGATCACACTGTCCTAATGTTAACACTTATCACGACCCTAATTTTGTTTTGGTTTGTGCCTAATTAAATAGGAGAGATTATATTTTCCAGTTTGCTGGTCCCTTGCTTTGAATTAGACATGTGCCCTGAGCTGCTTGTGATACTGTTTATGGTCGTGAAGCAGATTATGTAATCCATCAAAAAGAAGAGTGCGCACCTCCAGATTTCCTTGGATTATTTTAATTAACCTCTTTAGTTTAGTCAGTTGATCGGTGTCCATAATAAAGGTATGAGTTTGCAGACAAACATGCTCCTGGCGATGAGTTTTAGATATCCAAGGATTAGCTTTCTGAATGGAAATGTTTGTGGCTGAAAGTTGTCTAATTGAATGGTACTGGTTTTATTGACAATTATTTTATATTTTCTTGACAACTCTCTGAATTGTTCATGTGTAATTTTCTGATATTAATGATTGATGAGACCAAACAAATACTATAAGGATGGTATGTTTATTTACCACAAGAGCTGTCAGCTTATAATATGGTCTGCATATTAGTTTCATACATGCATGCGGCTAGACAGGTTAAACAGAAATAGGCATCATGTGTTTAGTAAAATCTTGCGGCAAACACTTGTGTGCAGTGAAACTGCTGTCATGAGTTGCCTATTGTCTTCATGATTTATGCCCATTGTATTACTGGCAGGGAGTGGAGCAGGAATGAGAGGGCTTGCTTGCTTGGAGTGATTAGTGACTTAGTGTGGACTTTCCGATTAGAGGCTTTTGTTATGTAATGCTGAAGAAACAAAATGATGCTCATGGTACACTCAGATTAGAAGCTTTAGTTGATGTGTGCAACTGGAGAATAGGGTGAACAAGGTGGTTTAATTCTAGGACGGCAACTGGTCTTTGAGTTGGGGGTAATTGGTGCTGTTTTTAGAATAGGTAAATTGATTTTTTTTTGGTAATTCTCGTTTGCCAACGAAAATAAATTTACATATGCCCAACAAGGAATAGTAATGGGTGTTATAAAAATGTCTGTTTCAGCTGTCCAGTGAGCCTTTTTCTGTTGTGTTTTGTCATTGTTGATTGTGATTACCCCCTCCCAGTCCCTAAAGAAAGTCGTTTTGGACATTGACACTTTCTTCAAAACAAAACTTTGACTAATAGGTTTGTCTATAAAATATAGTTAAATAATACTTTTTTGAAACCATATTTCAATATGAATCTACTGATGTCATTTTTCACATTTCTAAACTTACACACACAAATTATTTGTAGTCAAAGTTTTAAAAAAATTGGCTTAAGAAAATCTCAAAACGACTTCCTTTAGGGACATGGAGAGAGTATATACATGGTGACTATGAATTTTACTTGAAGATTGTCCTAAAGTCATATAATCATAGATACGAAACATGCATGCCAAATAATTGTTTTGATTATCCCTCTTCATTATTGTAGTGATAAATAATTTGAGTACAACATATGTATCAGAATATTATGGTTCAAAATAGCTTATTGCAGCAATGCTATAACAAGTCAATAAATTTTGAATAGAGAAAGTTTTGAAGAAATATTCCTTGTCAGCAAGAACACAAATCCATTCTCAGGGCATTTTACCAAGTTTGTCACAAGATTCAATGCAGGTACCTCTATTATGCAATCACTTAGGTTTGCCAGTAATATTTTGTTTTTGAGAAAAGGATAATTATCGTCTTGTTTATATGGCAACAGGACCAGATTTTGCGTTTACTAAACTATGTGTTACTTTCATTAGCCTGCACTTTCCACCATAGCCATGCTCGAATAAACTAGCTGTATTTTTTTAGAGAACACTACGGTAAGCTGAAGCCTTCCTGAACTTTTATTAATGCACAGAACCATAACCAGTTTGTTACAAAGAGGAAAGGAGAAAATGGCTCGAATAAACTGGATGTATGGCTTGCATGTGTTGATGGAGTTGTGTGTGGGACATCTATTTTCCCGCCTGAGCACACAATTAGGCTGTGGTGTAAAGAATTGACTCTTTACAAGCAACATTTCACTGAGTAAGCTTTATTTGTTTTACAGTGAAGTGATGAGGACATGGCGCTATGAGGTGGAGAAAAAAGATCGTTGAATTAGCTAATCATGGCTCGGATCGGCAGTGATTCTTGTTGCTGTGCTGCAGCTGTAGAACGAAAACAAAGCAACTTTGGCTCCTGACAGATTTTGTGGTAGGCAAATAGATTATGTGATATGCTAAGGACATATATGGATGTTAGTCGATGATGTTTCAATATTAATTGGTTGATAATTTGCATATAACTAAACATTGCAAGCCAGAGTAGATGATACATGAATACAGAATTTATTTTGTTAGCTTCTAGATATGATGTTTTTTTTTTATGTTTCTGCATTGTCAACTACAAAAGAAGATGCCACAAACTATTCTTAGCCGAAAGGTGTGTGTGATTCTCAGTTCGGACTTCGGACTGTTCACATAGTTGTAAACTAGACAACAACCTTCTATCACTGATACATGACATTTCATTAGATGCTTCGAGCAATTCTTTTTCTATTACTTGTTCATAGTTTAATGTTATACAACCAAGTTATAAAAATAACATCTCTGTTGTTTTAGACGTCCATAACAATGAACGGGACACTCACTAATTGTTTAAATGAATAAATGCTTATTTGTTTTAACATGTTAAAGTTGCATGATCACCATATCTAACGTTTATAGGGAAATACTTTGATTGTGTTCTTAATCACCCGTAGCAACGCACGGGCACACACCTAGTTCAAGACCTGAAAAAAAAAGGGTCCATTGCACGAAAGCAGAGAACTCCTTGTCATCCTTTTTTTTCCCTCTCTTTGATTTGTTCAGGCGCTTGGCTTGCACGGAAGAAGAAGCTTAATTATCAATACACTAATATATCCAATGTGCAGAACAATCTACTTGAATATTGTTTGCTCGGGCCTAGGAAGTCGTATCAAATGCATAGTACGTACATAACAACATGAGCATCTCTTGATTCGCTGCCGTCAGTTACAGCTGCCCTGGATGTCAGCAGACTAACCTACGGTTCAATCCCAATCCTCTGAGCCAAGCTGACCACTTGCTGTAGATGCTTTGCGCTGACTACTGAATTAACAAACCTGTCACGGCTCGCCTTGGGATTGGAAATTGAATCTGTCAATCTCCATTGAGGCATGAAGGTCACAAGTATTTCAGGCATGGAAACATACAAGAGATCATCTCCGGTACAGAACAAGTTTTTCCTCTAATTCGTGTAATACTCCCTTTCAAAAATCCGGAAAAATACAGACAAGAGATAATCTCCAGTACAGACAAGAGATCATCTCCAGTAAAGACAAGTGTTTTCATAAAACTCGGTATAATACCTTACAAAATCCGAAAAAATACAGTGTAATAATTCAAAAGAAAAGTTATTATGTGTTCCATTTTCGGTTCACTGTATAAAACACTAAAAATCTGTCTATCATAAGCCCATATCTCCACATATGTGATCCAACAATGATCTAGTATCAGAGTTAAAAAATGGGACCTGTCAGAGCATACGTCAACCAAAACCGAGCACAGTGGGAGCTAATTCTAACAATGGCTCCAATGCACTGGGAGCAAACTTCCGAGCAAACAAGTAGCACATCGTCGTGTTCTGGTTATTGTATAGACAGGTCTCTCCCTCTCGAACTTCCTTCAAAAATTCCTTCGTGATATCACCCCTGCCAAACATGGCTGGATGTGCTGAATTTGGACCAGCCCTCGACCAATCCACCCAAGTAGCAGTCCTATTAGCCAGTTTATGCGGAGCTTCAATCGTGAGCATTGTATGAAAATAGTGCTCATCAGGATAACAACCAGGCCTGCAGAACTCCTTGAATTTTGGGTAATATATTGTGTCCTTGATGATTGCAATGGCAAGTTCTCTGTCTACTTCAAACCATTGCCAACCTTTGCGCCATTGTTCCAGTTCAACCTCGGGGCTCATGTTCGGATTATACCGACCCCGTCCATCTCTTCCAGGATCATCGATGGACATGACAAAGCTTTGGTTTGAATTTTGGAAATATTGGTATGTTGAGTTGAAGTCAAACAGAGGAATGCACGACTCAGACACAAGCACAAACCATTCGTTGGAAATATCCAGCAAAGCGTTGGCAAGTAGACGTCTCTCAGCATCGCACATACTCATCTGACCCCATTCGACAACCTGTGATCATCATCACACACATGAAACAAATATGTCACGGTGTTTCCAGAAACGATAGAAGTCACATAAGTAGCTCCTTCAGTTGATCAAATAATTCTACCAATTACTGTGAGATAATTTTAATATTTCGGTCCATATACTTCATATAATGTACCATCAAAGTAGTGCAATAACAATCAGTTGACAACAATATAGCCCACAATAAAACATCTACAAACAAGTAGTTTTCACACAGTTAATCAGGGTATGTTCTCCTGGTCCTTACTTCGTCACTCTGCTTCGCATCACAGAAAATCCTGTTTTCTAGAAAACTTATCTGTGCTACATAAATAATTGTAGTATAAGCGAGTCAGCATGAGTTGCCTCCCATCTTACTTTACTCCGTTTCAACTTCAAAACCAAGATGTTCTTTGAACTCTTTGATCTTATGAACAATTGAACATTGTGTATGAAGCTGGAAATGGCGAAATGATTGTCCTAGCCTCCTAGGATGGTAGCGACACTAGTCACACTCACACCAAACATTCATGGAAGGTAAGCAATGGCAGATATACACAACACAAAGTTCCGCCCTGAGGTGGTCTAGCCGGGCAGCCGAAGAAGAGACGCCGAAAAGTCCCGGGAACAGATAAGCAATGCGTGCAGGCTGCAGTGTCAACAATGTTCTCGAAGAAGAGGTTGCCTCCGGTTTTCAGCATAAGGACCAGCATTTGCAGTATTCGGACAGGTAAGGACAGAAGGTTGAAGCCATGATTGGTTGGTGCATTATCATAGCTTGATCGAGTCGAGGTACTTACACCACATTCAATACATAAATAATGCTCTAATTAGAAAGGTCCCGTTGAAGAAATAACTGCGACGTGCGTGTTCGGTGACTAATTTTGTCAGATCACGTGCGTAGCCGATTAACAACGCAGAACGAACAATCCTTGAGCTAATGCAGCTTGATTTTGCAGTCATTTTATCTGGATCATTGTAAGTAGCCAACGAAACTTACACCCGCACTACCACGACATGAACGCTGGGAGGAGCGGGATACATTGATCGAAGAAGGGAGGCGACGAGCTAGCTAACCTTGCTGGGGATTTGGCGCTGGTAGAAGACGGAGTCGGAGGAGAAGTTGGCGCGGTAGGCCGGCATGGTGTGGAGGTAGATGGAGTAGCGCCCCTCGTTGCCTCTGAAGAAGCGCTCCCAGAGCTGCGCCAGCGGCAGCGGGCCGTGCGCGAGGAACATGAACGCCACCTTGGGCACGCGCCGGAACGGGTACCCGCGCGCCCGCGGCGCGAACGACGCGCGCCAGAGGAGCTCCTCGTCCGTCATGGCGTGCGACGCGCGCGCGGGAGGGCGGGTCCACCGCTCCAGCCCCTCGTCGCCGGGCTCCTCCACCTCGGCCTCCGCCGCCGCCGCCGTCTTCCACAGGCACGGCTGGAACAGGGTGGGCGCCGCAACCGCGCGCCGCGCCAGGTACATGCCGCCGGCGGACAGGCCCACGCCGAGGAGCAGGAACCCCAGGAACACCCTGAGCAGCCCCGTCGGGAACGCCCTGCCGCGCTGCCCCTGCGCCGCCGCCGCATCCTTCGCGTCCTCCATGGACGCCACCACCCGCGCACCAAGCCTGCTGCGTCGACGCGGTCCGCGGCGAGGGATTCAACTCCGCAGCATTGGCGCACGCGCGTGGTGTGTCTCCGGCGCGACGATGCCGGATCAGGGGCGCCGCATCGTGGGCAGCACAAACGGACCAGTTCTTTCTGGGGATCGGCGAACTGCCAAGGGGAGTCACGCGTATTGCCGGCGCGCTCACCGCACCCAGGAAGTGGTGGTGGTGATGCTGCCATATGGACACGGCTCATGTGCGTCCTGAGGTCGGCTTCGAGTGTGGGGAGTGGAGGAGCATCTGTGTGCAGCGTGGACCGGGTTCGTCGATCTCTCCTTGCTGCGAAGGTATCAGATTTCTCTTTTCGAAAAACGTTGGTCCCTTTTTTTTTTACGTTTGTTAGCTAAGGAAAAAAAGGAAAATAGATAGTACGTCTGGATGAAAAAATGGATTTTAAAATCGAACTAATGATCAACAGAAAAAAAAATCCGGAAGGGGTAGATTTCAGGATGAGTGATGGCCTTTGGAGGATAGATGATTTTTTTTTAGGTTTTTGTAATATTGAGAGCGTGAACACACGTTGGCGCATATATTGTCAATATTTATAATGATTTTGAAATATGCGTGATAGTTGTTTGTTAAACATAAAAACCGATGCACAAGTGGCGCACCACAACACATCTTTCCCTACTACTATATTTGTTAGTCACACGTTAGAATGTACAACAATGAAAACCTCAAATATGTGTTAAAATGCATTTTTATTTTCAAATTGAGGATATGCATTTTTTTCGAAACAAAAAAGAAAAAAACATTTTGAGGATACAACACTGAATTCGCTGAATCCATTTCCCACAATCAGCATAATGTTGATATATTAATTTTGCAATGCAAATCTCTAGACGACAAGAGCATAGAGCTTTCATCCAAGCATGCATATTTTCCTTAAAAAGCGCGAACGCGCCATAACTAAAGTACAAACGGAAAGAAGGGCGTGAATTTTTTTGGCACACTTCTGCTGGCCATTATCTGCTTGTTCAGTTGTTCTTGTCCAGCCACTCGAGAATCCGTTTCTCTGACTCGGTGAGCTCATCCTCTTTCTTCTGTCTGGCCGGGCCTTCGATCAACCCGAAGTAGTCCCTGTAATTTCTTTTGTAGTAGTCGTCCAGCCTCTGAATAGGAACTAGAGGTCAGAGGCAGTGGTATACGACATCCCCAAACAATTTTTTATTTAGCCAATTGTCTCTTTACATGGGTAAAAATACCAGATTCTGTTAGTGCAAGGTTTACAACCTCGAGAAGTATACTTCAGAATCAAGAAGCTTAAAAAGAACCATGAATCAAGAAGCTTTCCTAAGTTTATCATAACTTCAAACTTCAACGCTCATGTCCCAAGACTTAAAATTATGCCACTATTTCTGATTTAGTCGCTGAATTGTGCAGTGATGCAGCCTTTGTTTAATCCAAATTGCCAATGATGGAATCTAAGGGAAACAAACTGAAAGAAGACCACATACCTCCTTGTCATTCTTTTCTTTGTTTTCCTTCGATTTCTTCAGGTACTCTGCATCCAGGAAAGTGGAAGCTGATTATTTGCATATTCGAGGTGCAGAGCGAATCAACCGTGAATTGCTAGCTTAAAACCCAGAAATCAAATCAATTCTGTGCGTACCTTGCAAAAGGGCCTTTCTTGATTCGCTGCCATCAGGTATGGCTGCGGTGGATGTCAGCAGAGTGAGAAGGCACCTCCTGCTGACTCCATTCCTCTGGGCCAAGGTTACCACCTGTTGGAGATGCTTTCCTGTTGACTGGTGAAAGGATGAAGCCGCTGTGGCTGGTCTTCTGATTGGGTCCATCAGCTTGCTTTGGGCCTGCTTAGCCACGGGGCTAGTTGTTATACTTGATCCGTGGAAGTCCCAGGAGGGATGACGACCACAGGTTTTTCTGGACGGAAACAGACTGAGAACATCTATAGCTTGTCATGCTTAGGCTGTCTAGGACATCATTCCGTCCCATTTGAATCATCTGTATACATTTTTTGGCTCAGACTTTGCAAGAGTTTTGCTCAATATTTTTTCAGAAAAAAATCACAGAAATACCTTCCAGTAAACAAATTAAATACATGGTATTGATCCAAGAGAAACGTTCTCTGATCCATTGTCAGTTTACTGTACAAAAGCAATACAAGGTGGTGTATAACAATCAAGAGGAGGTGGGCGCCGTGCATGTTTCGTCCATCAACATAAGCCCATATCTCCAAGCATGTAATCCTACACTGATCTAATATCAAAATTACAGGCGTCACCTGTTAAACCATACATCAACCAAAACCAAGCACAGTAGGCGCTAGCTCTAACAATGGATCCAATGCACTTGGAGAAAACTTCCGGGCAAACAAGAAGCACATCGTTGTGTTCAGGTTGTTGTATAGACAAGTCCGTCCCTCTCTAACTCTCCTCAAGAATTCCTCTGTAATATCACCCCTACCAAAAGTGGCTGGATGTGCACCACCTCTTGACCAA
The DNA here is from genome assembly GCA_007726485.1 of Eragrostis curvula. Classification (NCBI taxonomy): domain Eukaryota; kingdom Viridiplantae; phylum Streptophyta; class Magnoliopsida; order Poales; family Poaceae; genus Eragrostis; species Eragrostis curvula. Next base: position 10,265,101 of record CM017443.1, read on the forward strand.
TCCACCCAGGTAATACTCCTGTTAGCGAGGCTGTGCGGAGCTTCAATCGTGAGCATTGTTGGGAAATAGTGCTCATCAACATAACAATGAGGCTTGCAGAACTCTTTGAATTTTGGGTAGTAGACCGTGTCCTTGACAATTTCAATAGCAAGTTCTCTGTCTACTTCAAACCATTGAGAGCCTTTGCGCCATTGTGTGAGCTCAACCTCAGGGGTCATGTTCCAGTTGTACCGCCCCCGTCCATATGGTCCAGGATCATCAAACGCCATGAGAAAGCTTTGGCTTGAATTCTGGAAGTACTGGTATGTTGTGTTGAAATCAAATATTGGAATGCATGACTCAGACACAAGCACAAACCATTCGTTGGAAATATCCAGCAAAGCGTTAGCAAGCAGACGTCTCTCAGCATCACACATGGTCATCCTACCCCATTCTGCAACCTGTGATAGCAGTAAGATCAAACAAATATGTCAGGGTATCCCAGAGAGAAGTGGCAGAAATTACTCATTCACAAATGACATTATGACACACAACTATGGCTGTATGGCATTTGCTTTTTGAAGTCTGATCTGTGTTTGGTATAGAATCTGAACTGATCTGGTTGAAAATGAATCATCGGATGATCTTTGTATGTTCTATTAATGATTCTTTATGCATTTGATGATCTTTAAAAATGCTGGATTGGCGATTCATTTCACTCTTTTTAAATGAATTCTGCTTCCTTTCTGAGAGAGTGAATTCTGAAGTTTCAAAAATTCGCTCTGAAGAAAAATCATTGATCCAAAGTCTATTTATTTTTATGTTTACAACAATGTTTCTGTGTGGTTTCCCTCAGTAATTTCTGCCTTGTGATTGACCTGGCACATATGCCCTAGTGAGACCTGATAGAGATCATTTTCACCCATTCCCACTTGGATCTGATGCCATTATCATTTGCGCTTGCTGTCCGCCTGTTCTGTATCCAAACACTACCTGACAAAATATGATACTTACTCTAACTAGCAAGCAAATCTAAATTAATTTGCCGCCGGCCCGCCATGAGTTTCATGGGGACGATGCAGCCTGTTTGCCAGCCAGCATGACATGTGATAAAACACACCGTCATTTTTTAAAAAACTTTTTGAGCTTTCTAGAGTTGTAAATGCATGTTAAGAAACTTGTGCGCCTTGATAGGAGGTCTGCAGGTATAAGCGGCAGTGCTGCTAACTGCAAACCAGATTCACATGACACATTGATGATGACACTTGCAATTATACTTACAGATACACGGCACAAAATTTCAACCTTGCTGAAAAATTGAGAGCAGTTTCAAAACAGATAAGGACCACGAACTTCAGGTTCATGACATCTGTGTGATTTAGGTCACCTTCAGGTTCATGACATCTGTGTGATTTAGGTCACCAGCAACGGCAGCGTTGGTAAAACACAACTACAGATGGAGGAAGCTAAAACTGCCCCAAGCGATTCCTAAGGTGTATAACTTGGAGTGAGTGGCACAACATCTACTCGTACATTAGTGTTGTTCTCGGTATAGCTGTTCCTTATAAATTCATTAAAGCTACTGAAACGTGTGTATTCAGTAACAACTTGCCAGATCACGTGCACATCGTTAGTAAAATAATATAGTACAGGTCAATGTACAGCCCTGGCACTAAATGAGCGTGTTTGTGCGGTAAATCCATCAAGATCAGCATACGTATGCAAAGCTACATACCATGACTTGGCTAAGTGGGGTAAAGCAGAGAAGGTAGGGGAGCTAACCTTACTGGGGATTTGGCGTTGGTAGAATACGGAGTCGGAGGTGAAATTGGCGTGGTAGGACGGGAGCGCGTGGACGTAGATGGAGTAGCGCCCCTCGTGCCCGCGGAAGAATCTCTCCCAGAGCGGCGCCAGCGGCAGCGGGCCGCGCGTGAGGAACATGAAGGCCACCTTGGGCACGCGGGGGAACGGGTACCCGCGCACCCTCGGCGCGAAGGACGCGCGCCACAGCAGCTCCTCGTCCGTCATGGCGTGCCGCACGCGCGCCGGGGGGCGGGTCCACCGCTCCAGCCCCTCGTCGGGCTCCTCCTCCGCCGCGCCCAAGCCCAGGCACGGCCGGAACAGCGCGGGCGCCACCGCCGCCACCGTGTGCCGCGCCATGTACATGCCGACGGCGGACAGCCCCACGCCGAGCAACAGGAACCCCAGGAACACCTTGAGCATCCCAGTCGGGAACATCCTGCCCTGCCCCTGCCCCTGCCCCGCAGCGGCCGCCGCCGCCACCTGCCGCGCCTCCTTCACGTCCTCCATGGACGCCACCCGCGCCTGCATCGCGACGCCCGCGATTCGCGACTAGGAACTCGCTATTGTGGAATCTCCCAGATTTGAGCTCGAACGTGGCATATCTCCAGCACGACGCCGGATCGAGCGCGCCAAATCGAGGGGCGGCACGTACCAGATCTGAGGGTCCGGTCAGGCCGGCGGTGGTTGAGTTGGTGCGGACTGCGGACAGTGAAGGAGGCGGCGGTGGAGGTGGTGGCGGGGTGGGGAGGCACCTCGGGGGACGTGTAGCGTCACGGGTGCGCTCTCAGCAACGTAGCAGGTGCGGCCGGATGGACCAGGCTTACGGAGGCCGTGATATGGGTCAGAGGTGTCGTGTTCCGGCGGTGCGTGTGGACAAGGACCATCGACTTGATGCGTAGATTTGAGGTTCCTTAAACTAACGAGAGATGGTCGGTCGACGGATTTCCCCTGGAAATCGTCTGTTCCTGCAGGACTTGAACCGCGGTTGGCCGTTCCGGGCGACAGGTGTCCAATTAAAAGATGAATTATTTCGTGCTTAAAAGATGAATTGCATAAATGTCAAATTAGATACTATATTTAACTTTGTGCCTAAAAAGAGTACATGAATGGCAAATTTAATTTGGTCGTGGAACAAGTTCAATCGATATACTACTTTTAGGGTGTAAATTATGACGCTTAGGGTCACCTCTGAAACCTCTTCAGTTCATTACTAGACAATTTTGGAAAACGCATCTTTACAGTACCTACCTTTATAGCTGCAATTACTTGTGATCAACCAACAAGTTTTTATAGCTAATATTGGAAATATGATAAATCATCACAATTGAGATTGGAAATATCTACATGAACATTGGGATTCGTGTCCTCAATCATAAGATTTTATAATTTTGTTTAGCTATGATGGCATGTTTGATTATCCTTAAGGCCAGTCTCAATGCAGCTTTTTATAAGCATTAAATTTTATGTCACATATGTATTTTCTGTTGACTTGGCAAGTTAATTATGAGGAGAGAGAAGTGAAATTTTCATCGTTTGTGAGAGGCCTTTCATCCACATGAAAGGAAACTGACTCCTACTAAAGCTAGTCTTAAAAAAAGTGTAATAAAATGGTGCATTAAAACTGGCCTAGCAAGACTACAAGATTTAGCCCGAAATGCCTTCACTCCTTGTAATTTTTGTCTCTAAGGGCATGGCTAGTGTAGGGTTCCAGAGATGATCATGGGAGGGATGTATCTGGCTGGTTTCGGCTTTGGTGCTCATCGCGCGCTCATAGCTTCTAGCCCTGAGCAATGGCTCAAGCGAGCGGTCTCTGACAACAGACTCATTAGAGGGTAATGATAACTCGTTAGTTGTCTAATTGCATATGCCGATTAATAGTGATAGTTCACTAATTGCAAATTTCAGTGCTTGTGAAAATTTGTATAGGTTAATGCTCATCGTTGAATTCATTTGGCCATTTTGATCACGGAGCTTAGATTGTGGCGATTTAGCTTCATATTTTCGCTTGAGGCGCCCGTCTCATTAAAACATATGACAATATTTGTTTCAATTTTTGATAGCCTTAGTGTGTTGCAGTGAGATCATATCACATAACTGCACTACTTAGTCATGATCACTATTTTAATCGTGAAAGAGGAAGCCGACCATAAGCAAGAGAAATAAATATGTGTCAATAAAATGAGTATGTTTGAAAAGGAAATAAATTTATGAAGAAATGACAATGATTAAAGCACACATGTACCGCATCCATTTTAATTTTTTGTGTTTATAAACGATCTCATTGATCCGCCCTAAAAAGGACATAACCACCACTCAACAAGACGAGTACCCTCAAGATGGCGCAAAACCCGGCCGGTAACTTCTACCCTGACCGCACCACGGCACCACACCACCACTTTGGCTCGCTCACGCACTCATGTTTTCCTTTAATTGATACCAAACAAGAACGGTCTCTCCTTTAATTGATACCAAACAAGATTGTTAACACGACCATTTTTTTTTAGAATAATAGGGTGATCCTTCGGTCTATTATGCAAAGCAACAAAAGTACAAGACCGTATTCAATTTACAACACATGTTTTTATCTCCGTGAACCCTTAACTGCCAGAACGAAAACACTCACCTAAACCAAAATTACAGCATCCCAAATGCGCACATCACTACTCATCGTTCACCATTTTGCTCGACTCCCACTTTATTTCAAGAGTTCGAAACTTCCACGCATCCAGCTTCACAACCTCTATGCAGTGGTGGAGCTGAGGCCCCCCCTCCCCCCCCCCCCCCCCCCCCCCCAACCCCCCCAAACGACCGAAATTTCTTAGAGGATGTACACCTCATTTGACCATATTCAGCCATGCCTGCAAGCAATCGAAACCAAAGATGGATCTTCCAATAGGGCGAGAGGGGGGGGGGGGGGGGGGGGGGGCAGCCGCTCTTTGTAACCTCGGAGGCAATTACCTCCAGCCCCTTCCTCCCCTAGAGTTCCGGTGCTCGCTCTGCCGTTTGCCATGGTCATGGCTGTCAAGAAAACTCTGTGTCCAAAGGAAGAAGGCATAGACATGTAGGAGTATTGGGCCAACGGGCCACTAAAACTAACAAGCAAGAAGGGCCGAATTGATGGTGTTTGGGCTGCTGCTAGCTGCTATTTCGTGTGGCGTGTGATAATTCTAATGTAGTAAGGAGCCTGAAGGAAGGGGGCATGGGAGTATACGGACACATTGTCCAGGAAGCAAGAGCCCGGGCGCGAAGCTTCAGAACTGCAGAGTTTGTGCATGAGAGTAGAAAGTCGAATGTCGATACTCATGTATTAGCTAGGAGCTCAATTTACGCTGCCTTAGGCAGACATGTATGGTTCCTAGAGCCGCCTGATGGCGTATGTACCACCTATGATACTTCTGATCAATAAAGATAGGTGATACTTCCCCTAAAAAAAAAAAAAGCTGCTATCGTTTTAGTGCACCCTACTGTAGATTTCTAATTTATGACGTACGCACCTCTTGAGCTGAATTTCTTGAGCGTGTGCCATATTTATTTGTCTCCTGATCGATCGATCAATTAATTATTCTATTCGTCTCTAATTCTACTGCTACTCGGTATCACGCCGCTACCAAATCAATTTGCTCTCCCCAAATATCTGTTTTTCTTAGAACAATTGATACAAATGTAAGCAGTGTCCTAAACTCTTAAATGTCTTTTTATCCCTAATTCTTGTTTCTGTTTGCCTACAATCAAATATGTAATTCTTAATTTTTGTTCTGTGAATTACTCGAACGGATTTACTTTTGTGCAGTCGACTGAGATTGAGCAATCTTTCGGTTGACGTTGAGTTCGCGACGAAGTTAGGATTGGGAGATTGGAGGCTTCCATGGGTGCTGGACCTATATAAAAGGGGTTCTAGGGAAACGGGCGACTCACGGACGGCGGGTGATGGTGGTTGGGCCGGAGAGCATGACAGAGGTGGGTTAGTGTTGGTATTTCTTAACGTCACAGATAAATCCGCAAGCGTACGGAGAATACCGTTGTAGCACTTCACCCGTGAGTATTCAAGGGTATCGTTATTTATATTATCCCAAGGGAACGGAGTGGAATTATCTACTAGTCTAGCTGGTCCAAGGACACGAGGAAGGATGGTAGGTATGGGTAGAGAGGATTCCTATGGATGAAGTTCTATCTGGAACAAGGAAGAGTAGACACCGCAGGGCTGTCACCACCTACCGGCAAACTCCCCTACTAGGACACGTGACACTAGGGCTATTAAGTCCCTAGGCCAGTCCTAGGGTCACGTGACAACAAGGCAATTAAGTCCTCGCTGCCAGACCGATTCCAAGAAGTCAATTCCCTAGAACAGAAAGGACTAAGCACAGCAGGGCTGTCACCACCTACTGGCGACCCTCTCCTAGGACATGTGACACCAGGGCTATTAAGTTCCTATGCCAGTCCCAAGGTCACGTGACAGCAAGGCAATCAAGTCCTCCCTGCCAGACCTATTCTAGTTCACAAGACTAAAGATAAATTCTGCCTCTAAATGCTTACTTGAATAGAACGATGATCATGCAAGCAAGTAAATGAAGAACTTATACTAGAATAGAAACATACAATCCAAATGGAGATCGAGAGTACTTACTTGTAATGAAGATAAACGACGAACGAACGATGAACGAACGACGAATACTTCACTATAAATAAGTATCCTCCAAGATACAAGATTTGGGCCAAGTCCTCACAAAGGGAGAACTACCCTTCTCTCCTACCCTACTCTCTCCCTACTCTACTAGTGTACAAATGGCTCTAGGCCCTTGGGAGTGGAATGAGGCTCTCCTTCTTGTGTGTCCTTGAGGGGAGGGAGTACCCCTCTATTTATAGTCTTGAGTAGGTCGGTTTGGGGGCCTCCACCGCCTCAATGCACCGCCTCAACGCATTAAATGCAGGCAGAACCGACATCAGGAAGGCGGTGGCGACCAACCAGAGAAAGATGGGCCAGATTGGCCACTGTAGCAGGTCGGCCGACCCCCCCTTGGCCCATTTGGCCTTGGGGCTTTGGCCGAGGGGTCCTCCTTGATGTCTTGTTCAATGATCTTCGTGCATTGGCCCAGGTTGGTTGTGTTTTGTATGACTTTTGATCCATATCTTGTTGGGTTGCCTGTGCTGATTTTCTCGGAGTGATGTGTTGTGGCCTTCTTGATGTGAATTCCCTCCTTTTGATATGAAATGTACCTGCACTCACAAATTCACCAACACTCGTGGAAATCGTTAGTAATAAACTCCTACCACTATGTTTGGTGTTTATTTTATTTCTTTTATGCAGGTACTTGACGGTCAAAAGTGGTACTTAAGGACCGTCAACAACACCCCCACACTTGAGCCTTTGCTCGTCCTCGAGTGAAGGTGGAAGATTAAGATAAAGCATGACTTCCTATGGTATGATGCTAGCATACAAGTTATTCCAAGCTATACCTGCACCTGTGAACTTTGAAGTGGCTAACATGCTATCTTGGGCGGTTGAGGAATGGAACGGTCTTGATTCAAGTCATTCATACTCCTCTGTTGATTAACTTGGGTTTTTGATAGATTTTCAAAAGAAAAATATAGCTTGTACTCCTCAAATGATAACTCTCATATCACTCAATGTGTATGATTCCTCACCAAGGCAATGGGTTTGCCTCTTTTCATCCTACTTCTACAAAAGGCTTTATGTGGAGCTTGGTAGGGATGAAAAGGAACATACTTGCATTACTTATATTGCTAAGTCAAAGAGTGGATCCAAAAGAGAAAACAAGCCATACAATCTGATCAAGAATGTGCATGTGTGTGGATATGTGTATGGTGAATGGAATGAGGTGGAGTAAGATGGATACTCCTTGATGCGATGATGTCTCTCTCTTGATTGACTTTTATTTGAGAACATGGCTATCACTTCTTCTTTTTTCTTCTCTTTTTTTTTTTCACTTCTCTCTTTTTTTTTCGATAGCCATGTCACTTTTGCCAGAATATTTGGAGAGAGACATCAACAACAAGTGATGGAGTATTTATTTGGTGGGTGGATGGATGGAAATGGTGTTGCTAACTTCCAGTGTAGAAGTTTATCATGTTTTATGGTGGTGGTGTATGTGCACAATCTTGATCAAGAAAGTATGACAAGCATCTCACAAGGGTCACACAATTTGACAAAGCTCAAAGCAATAGCAAGCAGTATTTTGTAGGGGTTTTCAATGTGATCATTATTTGGCTCTGGTAGGAATATAAGACCATTGAGGAGTGCAAAGCTATTGATTTTAATTTTTTCAAGATAAAAATCCCAAGCACTCTTTGCAGAAGAAGCAAGATTCCTATCATTCAACCATATCACACTCGCCAACAACTTAGATAAACATGGGTTCCTATGATAATGGTGTTCACAAGCAACAGGTGTGCAAAGCGAGGAATAAAGAATATGCAGGCCAACCAAACAGAAGCATGCATGTTTGTTGAGGGATAAAAAATTGTTTTGTCATTGAGTTAAATTTCAGTGATTGAAGCAAGAAATTTATTTTAACTCAAGAATTGGAGAGTAGGGTATAGGATGCGCAAACCGTCGCATTAGATGAAGTGGAGACCAAGAGGGTTCATAGGATTGAACTTTGTCTTCTTGTGCCCGATGGCTCCACTCCTTTGCCTTTTGATTGGTGCGACGTTGTGCATCATGTTGGTGGGAGATCTCTAATGTGCGCTTGATGAAGGACCAAGAGATCTCCCCCACACTTGTTCTTATACCTGGCTTATTTATTCAAAATATATGTGGAAACAAAAGGACTCTACCGGGGTAAAAGACTGGGGAGCCTAAATTTATTGAATTTAGTAAAATAACTCAAGGCGCATGATATGTTGGAAAGGGAAATAAAAACGCCTAGTTTATTCAAACTATTTTTTTTTCAAGTTTATGTTTTTATCATGTAAGGCGAAAGCAAAAGGATAAAAATTGCGATACAAGTTACCTTAGTGGAGGAGGGATCCTCCCCCACACTTGTTCTTTGCCCGTAGTCCTTGATTGGTGTCGATCCCCATGATATTGATCGGGCTTTGTGCAGCGTGGCATGATGTTGGTATGTCGTCTTTCTTCAACGCGTTGTTGAGTCGCTTGTCGGCCCTTTTCATGGCTGCACATAAGAGCGAAAACACAAGAGCAAACTCGAGAACGGGTTATGTTAGTGTAAACAATGTGGATCACCCGTCGGTTGCTGCAAAGCTTCTTGATCGCAACAAAAGAATGCAAATAAAATCAAAAGAAAAAAAAAGGGAAAAACATTTTCTTGAACTTGAGACAAATGCAATGAAAACATAGAGAAATGTGAGCAAAAATTTTGTTGAGAAGGTGCTTAAGTAAAACGAGAAATGGAGCTGAAGATTCAAGCACTCTTCCTTCAAAAAGATGAAGTCCAACTTGTCACACAACTCCCCAATGGCTATGTGATAAGAAGTCAATGGGAGTTGTGCCAAAACCCCTCCAAAATTTTGCTCAAAACATTTTCCAACAGAAGTTTGTCTCAAATTCATTTTCACAAAATAGAAAACTCTTTTTTTTTTTTTTTTTTTTTTTGCAAATGGCAGGTGGTTTGAACAATCCCAAACAAATGTTGGGACGATTCAAACATGCAAGAATGCAAGTGCAACTTTGTAGAAAAATCCAAATATGCATGTTTATGGAGAAATCAAATATGCAAAAGAATGCAAATATGAGAGAAGCAAATATGAGATAACTACCGATTATCCTGTCGGCAAGGGCATCATCATTTTAAGTCCGATGAGCAAGACTTTCCTCCATTCTAATCCCTGCAAAGTTAGTGCCGATATGCGACCACGAGATTTGCAATATTTGTGATAAACGAAAGCATATACAACCAACCTAAAGAATGAGTAACAAAAGAGATAAACAAGGTGGTTGTAGGCCTCATGCGGGGTTTTGGCATTAAGGGGCGTGGGCCCTAGAGATTCATGGCATGAGCATGTTTCTTGTGGGTGTTCAAAAAAGAAGTTCTCAAGCTCATGCTTAGGATCAAGTTCCTCTAGAGTTGATGCCTCGAGGAAGTCCATAGCCCCAGAGTTTTCCTTCTTAAGAGGTTCTTGATCACCAATAAGAATGGTGCACGGAGGGCTAGAGGGAAGAGGCTCAAGATAGAGCGATGGTGATGAGGATTGTTGGGCTAGGAATGTTTCTTCTTTTCTATCCTCATCTTGGGTGGAAAACCTCTCATCCTTATGTAGAGCAAGATCCAAAGATGCGAATGGGGATACAAACATCACTTGCTCAAATGGTTCATGATCAAGATGAGGTTTTGCCGAAGGATTTTGATAGCTCGTGCTGGTGAAAGGGGCATTCTCAAGAATTTCCTTCATGTCCTCCTTGAGAAATGGTTCTTTTAGAGGATTGGGAGGAGTAGGAGGCATCTTATCCCATATGTCGTTCGAGGTTTTTCCATAGTCTTCAATAATTTCTTCCTCAAACTCATACGGGAACTCAACAGGCGTAACATGGGATGTGGACAAAGAGGGGATGGATTCGGATGTTGAGGGTTCCTCGATGCTTGACACGACTTTCTCTTGGAGGGATTCACTAAGAAGACTGACGAAGGAATTATTTTCTGTGATCTGATCCAAGATGTTTCTTCCTTCGGTCGGTGTTTTAGAAGCAAAGGAGCCTCCAGCGGCGATGTCAAGATATAGGGCGGATTTCTTGTCTAAACTCATGTAGAAATATTGCAATAGCATGGGATCGGGGATAGACAAGTCTGGACCAGTAAGAGTTAGCAAGGAAAACCTAACCCAGGCTGCACCTATGGACTCCTTCTCATTCTGCGAGAAATTCATGATTTCCAATCGGAGAGCAACGATTCGGGATAAGGGAAAGAAGGCTAAGCAAAATTTATCTCGGAGTTTTTCCCAATCCCCCCTCGTGTTCCCGACGGTATAGGTGTACCATTGTTTTGCTCTCTCTTGAAGGGAGAAAGGAAACAATTTCCACTTCAAAGTTTCTTGTGCCATGCCTTGGATCACGACGCACGAACACACTTGCTCGAACTCTCGCAGATGGTGATATGGATTTTCTTGGTCAGTTCCAGAGAAGTGTCGGCTTTGTACCATGGTTATAAAGGTGGGGTCGATCATATAGCCGTATGTGGAAATGGGTTTGGAGGATGGTAGTGGCTCAAATAACTCTCCCCTTGGAGCAGAGAAGGATAGGATTGTAGGTTCTGGCTCCATGATAAATGTTTTTTGTGTTTTCAAGGAGAGGATAGAAATGATAGATGATGGAAGATTGATGATGGATAAAAGGTAAGAAATAAAAAGAAGGATAAATAAAAGGGATACAATACGAGGACCAACTAGGTTCGAAGACAAAAAGCAACTACCGTTCCCCGGCAACGGCGTCAGAAATGCTTGTTGGTATTTCTTAACGTCACAGATAAATCCGCAAGCGTACGGAGAATACCGTTGTAGCACTTCACCCGTGAGTATTCAAGGGTATCGTTATTTATATTATCCCAAGGGAACGGAGTGGAATTATCTACTAGTCTAGCTGGTCCAAGGACACGAGGAAGGATGGTAGGTATGGGTAGAGAGGATTCCTATGGATGAAGTTCTATCTGGAACAAGGAAGAGTAGACACCGCAGGGCTGTCACCACCTACCGGCAAACTCCCCTACTAGGACACGTGACACTAGGGCTATTAAGTCCCTAGGCCAGTCCTAGGGTCACGTGACAACAAGGCAATTAAGTCCTCGCTGCCAGACCGATTCCAAGAAGTCAATTCCCTAGAACAGAAAGGACTAAGCACAGCAGGGCTGTCACCACCTACTGGCGACCCTCTCCTAGGACATGTGACACCAGGGCTATTAAGTCCCTATGCCAGTCCCAAAGTCACGTGACAGCAAGGCAATCAAGTCCTCCCTGCCAGACCTATTCTAGTTCACAAGACTAAAGATAAATTCTGCCTCTAAATGCTTACTTGAATAGAACGATGATCATGCAAGCAAGTAAAGGAAGAACTTATACTAGAATAGAAACATACAATCCAAATGGAGATCGAGAGTACTTACTTGTAATGAAGATAAACGACGAACGAACGATGAACGAACGACGAACACTTCACTATAAATAAGTATCCTCCAAGATACAAGATTTGGGCCAAGTCCTCACAAAGGGAGAACTACCCTTCTCTCCTACCCTACTCTCTCCCTACTCTACTAGTGTACAAATGGCTCTAGGTCCTTGGGAGTGGAATGAGGCTCTCCTTCTTGTGTGTCCTTGAGGGGAGGGGGTACCCCTCTATTTATAGTCTTGAGTAGGTCGGTTTGGGGGCCTCCACCGCCTCAATGCACCGCCTCAACGCATTAAATGCAGGCAGAACCGACATCAGAAAGGCGGTGGCGACCAACCAGAGAAAGATGGGCCAGATTGGCCACTGTAGTAGGTCGGCCGACCTCACTGTAGCAGGTCGGCCGACCTCACTGTAGCAGGTCGGCCGACCCCCCCTTGGCCCATTTGGCCTTGGGCTTTGGCCGAGGGGTTCTCCTTGATGTCTTGTTCAATGATCTTCGTGCATTGGCCCAGGTTGGTTGTGTTTTGTATGACTTTTGATCCATATCTTGTTGGGCTGCCTGTGCTGATTTTCTCGGAGTGATGTGTTGTGGCCTTCTTGATGTGAATTCCCTCCTTTTGATATGAAATGTACCTGCACTCACAAAGTCACCAACACTCGTGGAAATCGTTAGTAATAAACTCCTACCACTATGTTTGGTGTTTATTTTATTTCTTTTATGCAGGTACTTGACGGTCAAAAATGGTACTTAAGGACCGTTAACAGTTAGCGCGGCGGAGTCGGGTGCCGAGGACGCCGGTCCCACCCCCTCCCCCCCCCCCCCCCCCCCCCCCCCTCGTCTAGCTCCTCCACTGCCTCTATGGTTTTGCTGAGATTTCCTCCAGCAACATCTGCTTGAAGTTCTCCACATGTTTCACTGGCAGAGGATCTCCTAGTCTTTTAGCGTCACAACGAATATGTTTCCACAGGGACCTCATGTCCTTTTAACTCCCATTCTCAAAACAAAAACTATTCCCCGGTTTCCATAAAGCCCACATGGTTGCAGCTGTAAACATATTATAAACTACAAACTTTTTATGACTCAACTAACAAATCGCCATGTGTTAAAAATTCCTAACAACATTGCAACAAAAACTAAAGCCAGTTAAGTCCACATTCAGTGTGCCACCACATAGTCGTAAAACAAATGCATAATCGACTCATGTTCACATCAAAACAAACAAGATGGGTTATCTACTTTTCTTTTCTTTTTCAGATTATCTCTACTCAATAGTTTGTTCTTGGACACCATTCAAAGAAAAATGTGAACTCTCGGTGGGATTTTCAGGTTTCACACTGTTGGGGGTGAATACCCGCGTGATCCCTCTATCATTAACTATGACATGCATGGATTGTGAAGAATAAATACCTGAAGAGTTATCTTGCCAAATTGGCATATCCTCTTCCTGGAAAAGGTTATAGCAGAGGCTATTTGTACAATCTCCTCTCATTTCCTATACAGATCTTGGCTAACACATCTCCTAAACGTACATTTTAAGTTCTGTCCATCCCAAAGATAACACGATCAATTTGACTAAATGAAAATGCATTTCAAGTAAACCACATTTCTATTGTAGTAAATGAAAATATTGATCATATGTTTCTAAACACATTGCGATCATTCGAACATGAACCTCTATTTTCGAGATACTTAGCAAGAATTTTGGTGATGATTTCAAATATGTTAGATCACGGTGGACTATGTACAAGAAGAAAATGAGCTTGCAATTTCAACCGCTGTACTTTGGATTTATGAAAAACGCTTTGTGTTTAGGGACAAGCATGGATGAAGATGAACTATGAGAGAGGGAGGGAGAGAGAGAGAGGCTTGATTTATTTTGAATATTTTTTTTGCGTGGGAAAACACTATTTTGAAAAGGGTTACATACAAGATCAGGTATAAGTCAGAGTAAATATTGAGTTTATAGTACTTAAATGAGTGGGATGACTCTCTAAAGTTGTGAATTGTTGATATAGGACATGAAAGTTCGATTTCTAACTATTTCGTTGTCCTAAAGTACTAGAAGGACATGAGAATATGCGCAAAGAAAACAATATGACAACTAACGAATAAAATATAGGGGGTGTTCGTTGCACGGGGTCTAAAATTTAGAGGGAAGAATCTTGTCATTTAAGAGTATTAAATAAAGTTTAATTACAAAACTAACTGCAGAACCTCTGGTCTAAATCGCGAGACGAATCTAACGAGGGTAGGTAAGCCGTGATTAGACGTTGGTTACTGTAGCATCACTGTAACAAAATATAGATTAATTAGGCTCGTTAGATTCGTCTCGTAAAGATGTACCTATCTGTAAAAAGTTTTGTCATTAAATTTTATTTAGTACTTTTAAATAATAAGATTCTCTTTTATGTGACAGGTCTAAATGCTAAATGCTAAACGAACACCCCATAGCTGGATAACCGATAAGATAATTTTTCCTGTGCGCGTCAATGTAATGATGATGGCGTCGACACCGATCTTTGTTACTACATGAATAAATGAAAGTAGGGACCTCTCTTTTATCAGAAGGTTTTCGCAACACAAGTTTGACACGTAAAACACGAAACAATGGCCAGACAGTAGATTATGTGCTGTACAAGGTTTTACAGTTTCTGGAGAGTAAAGACACTTTGCTGAATCAGGGAAAGCAAGCATAGCTAGCAGCTACTGAACCCTGGACTCTTTACTTCAGTTCCCCGCTGCCGCGCCCGATCCGTACCAAAAGAGGAGTGGAAGACGAGAACGCGACTCCACGCCACGTTACCGTCGTCAAACGCACCGCGCGCCCAAGCAGCCCGGCTCCTTGACGGGCCTGACCGCGCCGCACCGCGCCTCGCTCGCGTCGCCTACCCATCCCTCCTGAGCTCTCACTCCGCGGCGTCCCCGTAGGCCGCGCCGGCGCCGGCCGCCCATGGAGGACGCCTATGCCAAGTCCGTCGCCGAGGTAACGAGCGCCTCCCTACTCTAAACCCTTCCCCACCTCGCGTGTCCGTTTGATCCATTGGTGCCGCCGGCCCCGCCGCTTCTCACGGATCTGGTCGCCCCGCCTGTCGCAGGTGCTCGAGGCGTTCGGCGTGGATCAGACTAAGGGCCTCTCCGACTCGCAGGTGCTGATCTGAAGCTTCTCACTACGTGAAATTCGGTTTATGTACTGGTAAAGTGGTAATGGGGCTGGGCTGGGAGGTGCTGATTTGTGTTTCGGTCTCTGGCAGGTGGAGCAGCACGCGAGGCTCTACGGCAAAAACGGTTAGGCAATTCTGCTTTTCCGTCGCAGCATAAGATATACAGAGTTTAAACAGTATGCTTAAAGTTGTATGGTCTGCGAGTCAGTATGTTCATCGCGTCACAATTCTGGTGGAGTTATGTTTCGTAGAAAAGGTGAAACTCTATGCATTGGGGTTAGGAACTGATTAGGAGAATGATCCAGGTTATACCATCAGGCAAAAGAGTTCTGGTTTTCGTTAAACTGCTTTGTTTCTTCCAAAATGTTAAACTGCTCTGTATGAGCCAATGAACATAAGAAATGCATCCTCCCCATGTTCATCCGAACTATGACTCCTGTAATTCAAACAAAGCAACCATCCATAAACTCTGCTGATCTTTGTAGAATCCGTGACTCACTGCTAGACTGCTTGTTGGTACTGTATTAGTTACTCCCTATGTAGCACCGATATGCCATTTTTTTAAAAAAAACCCTAATACGGATACGTTTCATAAATTTTAAAACTAATTCAAATTGAGGCTCGAATAGTTCTAGTGCACCAGAATAGCATGCTCCCAGAATTTACCATCTGAAAATTCTTAATGGCTGCTTACTGTTTCGGCGGGCAGCGTTGGGCCGCGTCGTCAGGCACAGGCAGGCAAGCATCCCAATCCCAGTTAGCTTAGTTGGACAGCGTCTTCAAGCAGAAGCAGGGCCGCAGGGGCACTCCTGGGGCCTTGTCTGCTCGTTGTTGCGCTGTCAGGCCAGCTGGCATTGCCATCGGGTGGATGTCAGTGAACAGCGTTGCATCGCCACTGCAGTTGTGCGGGCTTCGGCATATGGCGATTCAGCGTTGCCGTCGTCGGTTCGTCGCTCCAGGGCGGCGGCGTCAAAGGAATACGGCAATTCAGCGTCATATGGTCGCTTCGTTACCTGCCTAACTATCTAGGTCAGATGACGTGATAATGGGGCCCTCATATACCACAAGGGCCGTATCAGATTACGTCCCAGGATGTCTCGACGGTGTGTACGATTTCATTTTTTTTTGTCTTTTCTCGATATGGGACAGATACGTATCACAGACGTATCAGTGCCGTATCCGTGTCCGTTCGCGTTTCAGACACCAATGGCACTTCCCCGGTGTATCGATGCTATATAGGTTACTCCCTCTAATTTTATATTGTTGACGAAATAAAGCCGGAGGGAGTAATGGCTAACATCATCTAAGCTCAGTATATTTCAAAGAAAGCTACTTTTCAGGAACTTGCTCGGCGGGGGCTTAAATTGCTTTACTGTTTTACACCTCATCAAATGTTTAGACAAGTTTGCCATAAAATTAACGTCATGGCTTACAGGCGTTAACTATTATGATATATGAATTCAACAAGGATGACATAATATGGGGCGTTAGGACAACAGTATGGAACGAGTCAAAATTTTATTCAACTGGCTACAGCAATAGTGCTGATCTAACTTATTTAAGGTTTCGATTCTTTCAATCTAGTTGGAGTCCCCTACATTTTATCACTTCAAAGTTTCAAGTGGAGTGATTATTCTTCCTGAAAACATCAGGATTTTATATATAATTGTTTTTATAGTGCATTATCCACAGTTTTTGATCTTACCATCGGTCTGATGCTTATCTGATTTGTTGTTTTCATGCATGGGTTATCTCCAGTGCTGCCTCAAGAAGAAAGTAAGTTACCATTCCAAATTCCCACTTTATTCTGGATATCGTGCATGCTGTTTTTCTTGTTGTCTTGCAGCACATTTACTTATTAGCTGAATTTTTCATTTCAAGAATGTTAACTGTAAGATCCAGTTGGTTTTCCATATTTGGTACATATTTTTAGAGGTTTAACCATGGGTTTGAATACATCGGAAATTGTACTTTCGACCACGTTTTCCCATATTTTCGGTACCATAGTAATATTGAACTATTAATGACCTTTTCCACCATCTGTGAAAGCATGACATTAGCTCTAATCAGTTGTTCTGTGGCCATGCTGTGAAAGCATGACATTAGCTCTAATCGGTTGTTCTGTGGCCATGCTGTCCACTCCATTGTACTGCTGTAAAATTAATGAATTAAGTTTCTTCCTGATAATTGTTTAGGCCACTGCTTTCATGGCGGTGCTGTATTCCCACTGCAAACAACATCGATGGGAGCAGTGATATACTCAATACTTTAATTGAACAAATTTTAAGAGGCGGAGTGGTTGAATCGACCACATAAATACATGATACAGATCTATGCATATAAAAGAATAAATTAATATGTTTTCATGCTGTGTCTGTATATCAGTGGTTAACCCCACCTGAAAACTTGAATCATGTACCTTAGCTGATTACTTGCTGTAGCTAGATTCTTGCATCTGGTCCGAAGTCTTTCTGGAAGTTCTCTCGATATTCGACGACCATGGCAACTTTGTTCTATTCATTGCCTCAAGGGGAACTGAAGTTCACAATATTGAAAAGTTCTTCTGTTAAAATGATTTTATGGTTCATTGATAAAGAAAGTTAGGAAAAAACAAGATGACACCGTCCGTTTACACTCTTTTATACTGCAGTGTTGTCATTTTCCTTTTATTATTTTTAAAAACTTTCAATATAGAGTAAATTGATCACATGGTAGTTGTTAACCTTTTTTTTTTTGGATCATGGTAGTTGGTAACTTCTGGATTCATTATTTGCTGCTGGTTGCTTTGTGTTCATGTACAAATACCTTCCACTTTGTCATATTTTATTTGTTAATCACATGTAAGTATATGTACGAGCACATTGACGGTTCTGTTACGTCTTTTCATCTTGCTTTAGATAAGAGAAACTTTTGTTTGGGTTCCTAAGGTCAATATTTGTTTTGTAAAACCTACATCTTTGATCCATTTCGCTCTCTCCTTTTTGCTGCTGAAATGAACTATTTCATGTATCTTTTAATATTCATCATTTTACATGGAACTTCTACCCAGGTACCCCCTTTTGGAAGTTAGTTTTGAAGCAGTTTGATGATTTACTCGTCAAAATATTGATAGCAGCTGCTGTCATCTCCTTCCTTTTGGCTCGAATGAATGGTGAAACTGGATTATCAGCATTTTTGGAACCATCTGTAAGTTGATAATTTTGGTGGATATGCCTCATTGGTTGAAAAGAGGCAATAAATGCCTTTTGCTTTGATTTCTGCTGCAGGTCATCTTTATGATACTGGCAGCAAATGCAACTGTGGGTGTGATCACTGAAACAAATGCTGAAAAAGCCCTCGAGGTATCCTCTGAATAAGGCCATAACTATGTATTTATCTGTGACGATGTGGTTCTGATTTATGATTGTTTTTTTGGCATATTTTAAGAGATATTTTGTGAGATTGTTTTGTTCCTTCAATCATTGACCTCCCATATATTTGTTTCCTCAGAAGCATAGATATATCAAATAAAGTTGGAACTATATGGGTTGTTTTAGAACTTACTGCCTTTTTCTAGTAACCTGGGTGTATTTTCCCTGGCTATACTGCATTTAAAAATCCTACTCTGTTCTTATTTTATTTAGGCATTAGATTAATTGCAGGATAACATAGTTTGGTCCTAACTGTCAATCCTCTCCTCTTATGGTCATTGTCGATAAATGTTCGCTTGTATGCAAGCTGTATCTTAATGTCATTGTCACATGCTACAATTTGTTGATTGCCTTTCCTTGCATTCCTCGACTATAATCCCTATTGCAGTGGCCAAATTTATTTTTGTGAACATCCATTGTGACTTGTTTATTGTCGTGACTTGTTTATGACAAATCTTTAGGAGCTCCGGGCTTATCAAGCTGATATTGCTACGGTGCTGCGCAACGGTAAGCTTTGACGGCTGATTGTTGCATTTCATATGTAGTTCATTTGTTCACCTAATGGGATTCTAATCAACTTTTCATCACTCTCTTCTGGCATCTTGAAATCATATTTTGTTTGTTGCTTTCTCCATGGTTTATTTACAATATATGTGCATTCTCTACCATCATAAAGAATAAGTTCTAAGAGTTCCACCGTCAAACATTACAATTTGGTGTACAGATACAAAATTCTCAAATTATATGTTTTTTTTTCATTGCTATATTAGCTGACTGGTGGATTTGTCAATGTTTGATATTTTAGGCTGCTTTTCCATACTTCCAGCAACAGAACTTGTCCCTGGAGATATTGTTGAAGTAGGAGGTACTGTCAGCTCATGTGATAATTTCCTTTTAGTATGATGTTTAGCATTTTCCTGATGCAGATTGGTTTTCGTTTGTTTTCTGTGGATAAGTTGGTTGCAAAGTTCCGGCTGATATGAGAATGGTTGAAATGTTAAGCCACCAATTGCGTGTTGACCAAGCTATTCTTACAGGTACCTTTTTTATTGTGCCATTTATCTATGCACCCTATGATTCCAAACAGCTTAGCACCAATACAATGTCTCTGTACGGAATGTGATAAAAAGACCATTCCATATTTGTATTCACAACTGTTCTTGCACCTAGGTTATCACTACAGTGGTTAGGTAGTTATGAGTCTTATGACAATATCACTATATGTTGGTGATAGGTGAACCTGATGGACCCAGACGATACTGGTTTATAATGTTTCATGTATCTTTTTAAAATACTAAATTGATATTTGAATGAAGTATGAAAGCTATGTTTCCTCCAAAAAAAGAGTATGAAAGCTATGTCTGTATACGATGATTTTAAATCTCCTCGAAACATTTAAAAAACTATAATGGATCTTCTACAGCTAGATTTCCATCGACCATTCTTCTTGGAGTGATATTCATTATTTCACTGGCTGACTTGTCCCATCTTCTATATCGCTTTCGTTTCATAACGATGTAAATTACTTTAGTTTCCACGGCTCGATTGCATCCCTTTTTTTTTAAAGGCAAAACTCTTATTTTGATCGTTGGTATTGGGGCAAGTGTCTGTGTTTTTAACAAAACATTTCGAACACACCAACCATTTTAGCCTATTGATTTTTGGCATTGATCCAAACGATCCTCGAATTCTGGACACGACAACATGATTCTTGAAATAATCAGTAAAGTGAGATCTGCTGAGAATATTGGACTGAAATGGGATACCAAAATGTTTTTTGTTAAAAGGGATCATGGAATGGAGTTTAAAGACTAGGATTTGATTTTGCCCTTCTCCTATTGACATTATTGAATGATGTGTTTTTTTTCTCCTTTCTAAAATCAGTTCAGTGAACCACTTGTTTGTACGAAGTTAAAATTTTCGGCATCTCGGATTTTTATCACTTCGAATGATCTGTCCTCAACATTTTCAGTTTAACAACAGCCTCATAATACAAATTTTGTTTTTGGCTAACTGACAATGTATCCTAGAGTTAATAGTAGATCTTCTGGAGCTCCTGGTAAGCTAGTTTCATGTGGTCACAAATAACTGCTCAAACATCAGTTATTCAAAATATTTTTTCTTGCTTACGTCGTCTATTTGTGGTTTGAGTAGGGGAAAGCTGTTCAGTGGCTAAAGAGATTGAGTCAACTTCAGCAATGAACGCTGTCTACCAGGACAAAACAAACATTCTTTTTTCGGTATGCAAACAATACTGGCAGTTGCATTCAATTTGGTATTGTATTTATAGCTGAAGACTGAAAGTAAGCCACATATTCAATGCCTAACTGAGTGGAAATCACGTGATATCTTGATATGGAAATCATATATTCATTTAATTATTCAGGAGTCTTTTAGGAAACAAAAGGAAACAATTCAATTGAACAACCAATATACCATGATTAAAATGGGGTGCCAATAAATAAGATTGATTCAACAGAATCAGAATTTCATTATGCATCGTAGAATCGTGCATTCAATAAGATTACATCACATATAGTTCCTGTTTTATCATTTTTTAAAGCTTGAATATATCTTGCTTACCATCTTCATGTCCTGCTCCTTTCTTTAGAACATATAATCATGTTCTGTCATCTTTCTTATTATTAGCATCTTCATTCATTGAAACTCTAGAAAGAAAAATAGATTGTGTGCAATCAAGTCAGACTATCTTTTATGCATCATTTAATTTATTATTTTCAGTCTTTGCATTATTCATGGTTGGTTTCTAAAACCATAGTGAAGCAACAGAAGTTTGAGAGACTACAAATATCCACAGTATTAGTTTCTTGAGTTCCTGTATTTCATATTTCTGAAATGATGATATAATATGTGTTTCTCATTAATAATAAATTGCATTATTGTGGTCAAAACAGTATTTATTGGCTCCTCTTGAGACTTGTATGTTTCTGCTGTTGTTGTTTTCCAGGGCACTGTTGTTGTAGCTGGCAGGGCAAGAGCAGTTGTAATTGGGGTTGGATCTAATACTGCAATGGGAAGTATACGCGATGCTATGCTGAGAACAGAGGATGTAAGTAATTCATCATTCATATTTCTTTTGTGAGAAATTTGGCTATGCTATTTTGCTTTGTTATAAATGTACATCGAGTTTAGGTTGGAACTAGTATGTCTATTGGCACTTTGATTAATAACTGCATCATCCCCATGATTATTCTGCTTTCAAGTTAACATTCTAACAAAATTGCAGGAAGCTACACCGTTGAAGAAAAAGCTTGATGAATTCGGTACATTTTTGGCAAAGGTAGTTGATCATGTTTCTTTCAACACATTGAGTGTTTTTTTTCCCCGTCGCAAAACCAAAGAGTGTTGTAAATTTTATGGAGTCATGGAAGTATTTAACGCATCGAGAGACTAATGAGAATTTGAGAACATAGTAGCATGAATTTTCAACTTTCTTGTCTTTATCTTAATAATTAATTAATCAGTAGAAGTGGCAATGTTTACTCCATCATATTATTGGTAAATATTAAGGATTTATGGTATCACATGAGGTAAATGAAATATGAACTCTGTTGACTGTGGGCCCCCGTCTCTATTCTAGTCGTAACATATTGTAATTTGTTTTTGAAGCCCTTTATGATACATTTGTGACTTGTCTCTTCAGGTGATAGCAGGTATATGCATCCTTGTTTGGGTTGTAAATATTGGGCATTTCCGAGATCCCTCTCATGGTGGCTTCATTAGGGGGGCCATCCACTATTTTAAGGTATATTGTTGGACCTGTGTTATTTCAACTCATTTCTGTAACATCCGATCAGTCTAGATTGACCTCCAGTCTAGCACATACTATCTTATTGTTCCTTTGGCTTTTGAGGGGACATACTATCTTCTTGTTAGGTAGAACAAATGGAAAGTATTCTGAGTAGTGCTATCATTAGAGTTTTGTGTAAAAATGTTGAGCCAGAGTGCAAAATGTGGCCATGTGCATTTTCATATCCTGGTAGTCGCTTATAATGTCTAACTCAATTTAGTTGACAAGTTTCGCTTTTCCAAAAAGGTAGTTGTTTAGAGCAAATCACCATCGTTCCCAAATGAATTGGGTTCCATGCATTGTTTGTTCATAAATATTATACATATTTCTTTTCGTTATTAAGCTCTATGGCAGAGTATATATAGTGGTAATATGTTACGGCGCCGCGTAGGAGTACGCGAGGGAGAGTGGGGGATTAGAACGACTAGGAATTGGAACGGAGTGGATAGGGATCACTGTGGCTGTGGTCACCGGCAGACGAGGAATGTCCTCCGCCACGGTGACCGAAGAACAGCTCATCGGAACGAGAGGCTTATTGTTCTTCGATGATTACAAATGATGACCTAAGGCTGCCTTTATAGATCAGGCACTGCTATTGAAAACAACCAAGCAACAAACTAAACGACTTGCTAAAAATCCTCCCGTGCACTCGCTGAAAATCAGGGGCCAAGCTTAGCCACTTTCTGTTGCTGCTTTCTTGCGCCAGCGGTAAACCTTCCCAAGGAAGGAGTCCACGCCTGGTAGTTGACGGCCGACGCAGAACCTCCAGCTGCCGTCCGCCTTCTTGACCAGGAGCACCGGCCGAGGAGAATGGCGACGTAGTCTCGCGAATGATGCCCTGGACTATCATCTCTTCACATTGGCGCTCGATCTCGTCCTTCAGCAGCTGTGGGTAGCGGTACAAATGGACCGCGACCGGGGCGGGGCTGTGCCGGGTAGGAGATGGACGCGGTGGTCCTGCCGACGTGGTGGTGGAAGACCTTGGGGCTCGGCGAAGATGTCCACGTAATCCTTCAGCAATGCCGCCGTCGAGTCACCCGTCGCCATGAGCTCGTTCACCCTCATCATGGTCCCGGGCCTGCTGTCACGACAGAATGCCATCGAGGGGGCGTTGAAGTCCCACACAATGGACCCCATCGTTTTCAGCCATTGAACGGCCAAGACCACGTTGAAGCCATCCAATGGCAACGCGTAGCAGTCGAGGTTGAAGACCTCGCCTTGTATGGTGACGGTTGTTGATGCGCACACGCCCGGGCTGGCCACCTTGTTGCCGTTCGCCACCTTGACGGAGAGACCCGATCGTTGCTTGACGGAGATGCCGAGACACCAAGGCCGAGCCACGTCGGTTTGCACAAACATGTGCGTGGAGTTCGAATCCACCTGTGCCAAGAGTTTGACACCGGCGAGTCACCTTCAGCTTCATGGGGTGTGCGTCGCACTGATTCCCGTTAGGGCATGCAGACTTCATCTGAGTCCGAAAACTCTTCTTCATCAGCAATCTCCATGAGGAACAAGCCCTTGAACGCGCACTTGTGCTTGTGAATGAACTTCTCGGGGTAGAAGTAGCACTCCTGCTTGCGGCGCTTCTTGGCAATTTCTTCGGGCGTGAGGCGCCGAAAACGGGAGCGTGGAGCGGTAGGCGCGATGGTGTTGCCGCTCGTGTGAGCCGCTGCAGCCGGGGTCGCCGTAGTCATAGCCGCGCGTGCCGACAACAGACGCGTGCGCTGATGAACACGCCCCACGTTGGTTACCGCTGCTAGAGCCGCCTTCGCCATGCGACGTTCATAAGCCCGCACCAGGCTCGTTGCGGTCTATAGATTGGCCGGCCGCTGCATCTCCACATTGGAGGACACAGGCTATCCAAGTCTGGCCGTGAACAGATTGATCTGGTGTTGTGGCATGAGGTTGTCGCACCGGCAAAACAGCGCGAGGAATTGGCGCTGGTAGTCGTCCACCTTGCCCGACCGATGCAATTCCTTCAGTTCGCCGAGCGCGTTGGAGTGGATGGGTGGCCCGAACCGGAGGTTGACGAACTTGACGAAGCGGGGCCTGGGCACGAGCCCAAAGTCTTGTTCCATCTGGTAGTACCATTGGGCCGCCGTGATGTTGAGGTATAGGGAGGCGAGCCACACCTTTTCTTCCTCCAGCGTCTGATGTCCCCGAAAAAAAGTGATCACATTTGTTCAACCAAGGAAGGGGATCGATCTCACCATCATAGTGTGGAAAGCTCAGCTTCGGGACACGAGGTTGATGACGAGGATCATCGTAGCCGCCGTAGCGTCTGCGGGGGAAGAAGCCGCCGCCGCCATCGCCATCGCTGGAGCCACCGCCGCCGCCACCACTGTGATGTAGGTGACGATGATGCCTGGTCGTGTCGTTGGAGGATTCATCTTTCTTCTCTTGACAGGCGAGATGCGCATCATGTGAGTCCAGCCGCGAGTTCATGGTGGTCAGCTGGCCGAGGATGCGATCAAGCTTCGCCGAATCGGATTTCGGAGTATCTTTGGGATCGGGACTGGCCATGGCTGGCTATGCCCCACGGATGGTCTCTGATACCAAATTGTTACGGCGCCGAGGAGTACACAAGGGAAAGTGGAGGAATAGGCTAGACCAGGAATAGGAACAGAGTGGATAGGGATCACGGTGGCTGTGGTCACCGGTAGACGGAGGAATGTCCTCCGCCACGGTGACCGAAGAACAGCTCGCTGGAACAGGAGGTTTATTGTTCTTCGATGGTTACAAATGATGACCTAAGGCTGCCTTTATAGATCAGGCGCCACTATTGAAAACAACCAAGCAGCAAACTAAATGACTTGCTAAAAATCCTCCCGCGCACTCGCTAAAAATCAGGCGCCAAGCGCACTTTTGGTTGCTGCTTCCTTACGTCGGCAGTAAACCTTCCCAACTAAGGAGTCCACAACACAATAATTTTCCTTTTAACCTAACTAATTATATGGAAAGCCTTATTACATATTAGTGATTACAAAAATGTTGTATAGTTTATATAAGGGGAATTTTGTCTACAGGACACTGTTAAAGTGTGGTTTTGTCTGGTAGACACCACATAACTCGATTTTGTCTCCTGGACACTAAGAAATTGTGACATTTGTCTACAACACACTATAGCTGATAAATGGAATATTTTGACTTATTTCATCTCAATGCACACAAATGCATTGCAATTTGAAACCTAGCATATAGATAGAACATTATGTTCCCTACCTATGTGATTTTTATGGATTTTAATTTGATTGATTTCATAACTTTTCCACCAAAAATAACATTTACTTTTAAATTCAAACAATGCAAACAATCAGATAAAAATTTATAAAAAATCACATGCATAGGGAATACAACGTTGTCTGGTCGTGCCAAATTTCAAGTTGTGTCGCATTTTCTACATAGAGATATAACACATTGAAATAGTCATTTTTTATGCTATAGTGTGTTGTAGACAAATGTCACAATTTCGTAGTGTCCAGGAGACAAAATCTAGTTATGTGGTGTCTACAAGACAAAACCACACTTTAACAGTGTCTTGTAGACAAAATTCCCATATAAGATAGCTACACTGTTTGGATATGATCAGTTGGAGCAGTTTTTGCTGCAATCTTGTTAAATCAACTGATCCATTGAGAACCTTGTTCACACCATCATATTTGGTTTTGTCCATTAAGTGCACTACATAATGTGCATACTTAATAATTTAGCAACAAGGCCGGTCATAATTCATCATGCAGTATACCAGTTTAGCTGATTTGTATCTGTTGGTGAAAAATCATATCACCCATACTTATTCATCTGTATTTCACACTAATATCGTTTCTTATCAAAAGATGCACTCTCTGTTGCTTTTTGTTTGATAGGTAGCTGTTGCTCTTGCTGTTGCAGCCATTCCAGAAGGTCTCCCAGCTGTGGTAACAACGTAAGTTGCCTGACAAACATAGATTGTGTTTGTTGAAGTTTAGTGCTATACCCTATCCTCCTGGAAGTAAACCTTATATATCATTTGTCTACTTTGCCTTATAGGTGTTTAGCTCTTGGTACCAAGAGGATGGCTCGCCTGAATGCCATTGTTAGGTCTCTTCCCTCTGTAGAGACACTAGGATGCACAACTGTCATCTGCAGTGACAAAACTGGTACTCTCACAACAAACATGATGTCTGTATCAAAGGTGATCTCTCTCTTATGCAGCCGTTTTCATTATCATCCATCATGATTCATGCATGCACAGATGCTCAGTACAACATGGAACTTAAATACACTGTGCTCTTTTAACTAAAAATTAGTCTGTGACAGTAGTTTTTTTGTATTTGTATTTGCTCCATGACCTAAAAAACATCTCTTCATCCCAGGTGTGTGTCGTGCGCTCCGTACACAAGAGACCAATGACTGATGAGTACTCCATTAGTGGAACAACATTTGCTCCTGATGGTTTTATATATGACGCTGATGGGTTGCAGGTAAATATTGTATTCTCTAGGTATCGTCATTTTTTCTGGGATCTCTATATGCAAGAAAATCTGCATTATATAGAAAGGAATTCATGCTTTCTTGTGTGAATGAAAAGAAAAATGCCTTTCATTTTCTAAAACAACACTACGTGAGACCTGAAATGATCCCTCAAGGCCCTTACATTGGTCATCTTAGTTTTGATATTGCTTAGCAAAGTCCAGATTTACTAACTTTATTGCATTAGAGTAGCAGAACAAAACATGATAGGTGGTGCCTTCCTTACCAATTGTGGGTGCCTTCTAGAGGCTTAGTACAAACTTTTCATCAATTGCACTACCTCTAACTAGCAAGATAGGTCTCATGAAGCCATTACAGATGAACTACTCCATCATAGACTACGCCTGCATATAGGTAACCTATGAAGACTGAAGTCTGCTCTCTGGTCACCTGTGACTCCACTTAGTTAGGAATTGAGCCTAGCGCTGATGGTTGAGGTTGTGAATGTACACCTAGAACACCCAAGTCGAGTCCTTCGAACGCAAATTTGGGTGTCTTTTTCTTCTTAAATTGTTATGCAGGGGTTTTCTAATTTGTTTTGTATATAGGGCTTTAGGCACTAATTGGAGAGATTTTCATCTGTCACAGCTGGAGTTTCCTCCTCAATCCCCATGTCTCCTGCATCTAGCTATGTGTTCAGCTCTTTGCAACGAGTCCACTCTACAATACAACCCTGATAAAAAATGTTATGAAAAAATTGGAGAATCCACTGAAGTTGCTCTGCGTGTGCTGGTGGAGAAGGTCAGTTACTGTATATAGGTGATCATATACCCTTTTTTTTAAAAAAATATAGAATACATGTACCTTTTTGTTTACAGAAATTCCATTTAATGCTTGTTGTACATGTTAAACCTGTTAGGTTGGTCTTCCTGGTTTTGATTCGATGCCTTCAGCCCTGAACTTGCTGACTAAGCATGAGCGTGCTTCATACTGCAACCATTATTGGGAAAATCAATTCAGAAAGGTTATTTTCTTCATCTTTTTTGAATTGCTATATATCTTCTGTACTGGAACTTTTCTGTGTTTCTAACTTCCTAATAGAATGGCATATGTGGCCTGTTCCCCCTCATGGTCATTTTCTTAAGAGAATATACTTGAACATGAACTCATTCTGTATCAAATAAGTATGAATGCGGAATGTGATTCTTGGCGTAAGTGTAACTAGATAAAGTAAATCACAAATGCTGTGTGGGAACTTCTGGTTTGTTAAAGTAAATTACAAGTGCTTTTTAACTGCTTTACCATGAGCCTCACTCACTCGTCCACAACTCTCAGATTTCCACACGCATATGCCTATATACATCTGATGCAGTTGGTTGATCACTGGATTGTGATGCCAGCACACTGCTCTGATCATTCATTATTTTTAAACTGCTTATTCTTTCTCACGTTGTGTATAACTGATTTGTGTCAGCCTATACTATTTAATTGCTTTTTTTTATTACACAGTACAACTCAGACACTCACAACTCACGCACACACTATTTAATTGCTTAGGAATGTATATCCGACACTGCATGCATTATGCAAGGGTTCCACATTTCTAACAGGGTCAGACCAGTTGTGTGTCCCACATTTTTAACATGGAAGTTTTGAATTGTTTCTGTATCCGTCCGCATAAAGTTGATATACTCCTCTTAATAACCTTTTTACGTATCTAGTGCTGACATGTGGCTGAAAAAAGTTCTGTTACCTATTGTATTATTTTATTTTGTTAGTTACCTTCATATTCTACTTCTTCAGAATTATTGTTTTAAAAAATTATTTTTCTGATTTATTCTTTAGATATCTGTTCTAGAGTTCTCCCGAGATCGCAAAATGATGAGCGTCCTTTACAGTAGAAAACAACAAGAGATTATGTTTTCAAAAGGTGCCCCTGAAAGTGTAATGGCCAGATGCACACATATATTGTGCAATGATGATGGTTCTTCAGTACCTTTGACTATGGACATTCGTAATGAGCTCGAAGCTAGATTTCAAAGGTTAGCTTTTTTCGTGTGTACTTGGTCTTCAGGCATTCCATCTTGCATGTTTTTAACGAATGATATTGCTTGCAATGTTGAAGCATCCAACTCATATCACTGCATTCAAATATAGTTCTGGCAATATTTCTGGTGACAAAAGACCTTGATAACTTGACCTGATTATTCCCTTTAGTCAAAGTGACTGTTTTGGGATTATGTTGTCCATTGTTATTGGCTTACTAGGAATTTCTTTTAAATCTAATGCTTTTGTTATACATCTTTATGTTTTAATAAATATATGCTAAATATTTCCGATGCTCCAGTTTTGCAGGAAAAGATACCCTGAGGTGCTTAGCATTAGCCTTAAAACGAATGCCAGCTGGTCAACAAAGTATTTGCTATGAAGATGAGGCCAACCTCACATTTATAGGATTGGTATGCTTCATGACTCTCATGTTTCCTTTTTCCTTTGTTACGCCCTTTCACACCTTTCACTTGTAAAAATATGTTTTCTATCTTGCAACGAGCCAAAGAAATTTTCTGTTGTTTGAGATAATAACGTTGTTATTGATGAATCCATTTCTTATGCTACCTGGTCAGGTTGGGATGCTTGACCCACCAAGAGAAGAAGTTCGGGATGCTATCCACTCTTGTATGTCTGCGGGGATTCGAGTTATAGTTGTTACTGGGGATAATAAGGTTGGTGACAGTGTGGCCTAGTTTTCAAGAACTTTGTGTTACTGATAATAAATTGAATATTTGCTATTATAGTCTACTGCAGAATCTCTGTGTCGGCAAATTGGTGCTTTTGAGCACTTAGATAATTTTGCTGGGTATTCGTATACAGCATCAGAATTTGAAGGATTGCCTCCTTTGGAAAGGACAAATGCATTGCAAAGGATGGTTCTGTTTTCCAGGTGATTTAGTATGTTTTCTTCTAGAAACTCTGGGACATAACTATTCCTTTGAATAGGTAATGTTACCCGTTAATTGTGAGTCTAACAAACATAGAGTGCAAAATTCTATAGTATTGTTTTGCTGGATGAAAGATCTTTTGTCCAGGTCACCCTAACTGATGCTGATGAATTTGTCTTTGAGTTCGAAATTTTGGAAGCTATCAAAGTTCAGTGTTAAAATTCAATGGTATCAATTTTATTTTCTAGAGCAGTCACAATGGTTTTGTTTTCTTTAAAAAAAGGTAAATCTCCTGATGAATTTGTGCAATCTGGCACATGCCCATTGCACTAAAGAAGGGTTCATGTAAAACTGAGAGGGATTAATACAACAATAACAAACATAGAGTGCAAAATTGTATAGTATTGCTTTGCTGGATGAAAGATCTTTTGTCCAGGTCACCCTAACTGATGCTGATGAATTTGTTTTTGAGTTCGAACTTTTGAAAGCTATCAAAGTTCAGTGTTCAAAGTCACTGGTATCAATTTTATTTTCTAGGGTAGTCACAATGGTTTTTTTTTCTTTTAAAAAGGTAAATCACGTGATGAATTTGTGCAATCTGGCACATGCCCATTGCACTAAAGAAAGGTCCATGTAGAACTGAGAGGGATTAAAACACATATTGTTGTGATCTGACGCCAATGCCCAGATACCTTTGGTAGTGGTGTGGGATAATGTAGGACAACTGAACTATCTTAAATTAGGAACCACCAATCTCAACTATTAGGTTGGATCTGGATGGCTTAGATTAAACATGCGCAATATTCTGAATGTTGACTTTGTGAAAGTTGAGAGAAGATTGTTAAACTTACAAGATTATACCAAAATATAAAGTCAACAGCTATGCTCTCAGTTATTAATTATTTAATTTCCAACTCTCTTCGCTAACCTGATAATCTTTACTGCATGGCGCAGAGTGGAACCTTCTCATAAGAAGATGCTTGTTGAAGCCTTACAAACACACAATGAAGTGGTAAGCTTGTCCTCTTGTGTATTCTTCAGTTGCCCCATCAGGGTTCTTTAGTTGTTTGTGGTGGGGCCAGAGCATTATACATATGGGTGTCTGATCATAATATTCACTTTCCCCTATTTACTGATTAACTCAATTTGTGTAATATTCAGTAACCTATTCCTGTGTTCTAACTTCTATGTGCATTTCCGTGTGCAAGGTTGCTATGACTGGTGATGGTGTCAATGATGCGCCTGCCCTAAAGAAAGCAGATATAGGAATAGCAATGGGATCGGGCACCGCAGTTGCAAAGGTATCACCGCTGGAAGTAAAATAGTTTATTTTTTCTCACATGTACTTTTTGTTACTTCTTTTACTTTGGTGCCAAAATTATCTTCTCTATACTCACGCCACAAAAACATTCTTAAGCTACCTCATGGACGCTCCAAATTTGTGATCATTTGGTTGAGTCCAATGAAGTAGAGTTTTCTTGATGTGCGAATGCCAATGAACACATTTTTATTCGTTGGAGCACTGTAGAATGTCCAGCAAATGAACCATTTTGCTGTGTGTCTCAGCAAATGCCCACCAAATGAAGTGCCTTGTAATCAATTTTTGCCCTCTCTCAAATTTCAGTTATTCATGATGATTTAATGCACTTTTAATGGCTTTTCTATTTCGCAGAGTGCTTCAGACATGGTTTTGGCAGATGACAACTTCGCAACAATTGTTGCAGTAAGATTATTTTCTCATTGCATGACATGCAATTGTAGGAATAGTGAAAGCCGTAGGCTGTTATTTTCAGACAATGATCTTTACCCTAACCCTGTATTACGATTTGGTCATAGGCTGTTGCTGAGGGAAGGGCCATATATAATAACACCAGACAGTTTATTCGTTACATGATATCATCAAATATTGGAGAAGTGGTTTGTATTTTTGTGGCAGCAGTGCTTGGAATGCCTGACACACTTGTACCTGTGAGTGAAAACTCTCTTTGTGAATAGTTTTCTGAGACAAGGCTTATGTACTACTAATTCCTGCACTCTGTAGTTAAATAAGTATTGGTATTTTACTCGTTTATCAAATATTTTCATACTGATATTTGTAATGTGGTAGGCCACACTTAATCATGTGATGGAGTTTGTTTTCCTTTTGTTTATGTCCGTACTCCTCACTCATGGGCACAATCACCTTTCTACGTGAAAACTCATTTATAAACTCTTTCCTTTTATTTTCTTCGGATTATTTTTTATTTCCCCCCCCCCCGCCCCACTTGATGAACGTTTTGTTTACCTCTCTACTTCATTCCTTTGTAGGTCCAACTACTCTGGGTGAACCTTGTTACCGACGGCTTGCCTGCAACTGCAATCGGTTTCAATAAGCCTGATGGCAACATCATGGCAGTAAAGCCTCGTAAGGTAATATAAAAGGAAATTGTTATGTGCCCTTGAGTGTTAATGTGTAGGATAGATGCATGTCGTTTCGTGTAAGAAAAGTAGCAAAGTACAACACCAATCCACACACCAAATAACTTAAAGCATACCTGCCACAGAAAAGTAAAAGACACTACTCCGTTACCCCAACAAGATCCTAAGATCCTATACTACCCAGCTAACAGGCCAGAAGGTATTTAGCTCCAGCACACCAAAGAGCACTCTGATCTATCACTGCCTGCAGTGCTCATTACTGAGCTCACATCAGGAGGAGCTCCATTGAAATATATATTTTTATGCATATGTTACTGGTACTCAATGAGGTTAATGATATTTACTCAGCAACTACCATATATTTGCATGTGAGCTGTAGAAAAACTGGACTTGGACATTGACTGGCTTTGTATGATTAACAACGCGCCTAGTTGAATTTGGACGTCTACTGTCTTTGTATGATTAGCAATGCACCTAGTAGAATATGTTGCCTGGTGTTCTGCAGTAACAGACATGACTGTAAAATTGCTCAAGATCGCAGTGTCACTGGCTTGCTGAGCCTCATTATTTGCATTTGAATTTTTTGTTTCAGAATATTGCTAATTGTGCGAAAGGGGTCTTATCCTAGCGGCTAGGTTTCTTACTAGCACCCCCAGGGTCCTGGGTTTGATTCCCCGTGGGAGCGAATTTTCGGGCTGGGGTGAAAAGGTCACTCGCTGTTCCCCTGGTCGTGCACAAGAGATGGACTGACCTGGGGGGGGGTCCTGCTTTTGTGACCTTTCCTGGTCGGCCTCGGGTTGAGCTTCTCTAAATTAGATACCATGGGGTGGTCTTTCCCCACCGGCTGATTTTTTTTTTTTTTTAGAATATTGCTAGTTGCTCTTTATGCATCTAGTGACTCCTATGTAACGACTTAGATGATTGCTAAAAACATGACTTTAATATTGAGAAGAAATTGCTAGGCATGTCATTTCAGGTGAGAACTATGATTTCTATTTTTCTGGAATGCTGTCTCAGATATTGAACAATGCTCCTTTTCCATTTCGTTGCAGGTTAATGAAGCTGTGGTTAGTGGATGGCTCTTTTTTCGTTATTTAGTCATTGGAGGTTTGTTGTTCGATCAACTTATTATTCAACATTCCTATGGCTAGCTCTTAATTTTTCGGGTTTTTAATGCAGCTTATGTCGGTCTCGCTACTATAGCGGGCTTTGCTTGGTGGTTTGTTTATTCTGAAAATGGTCCTAGATTACCATACTCTGAATTGGTAAGTTTGGAATTTGAAGCTGTTACCTTTTTCTGCTATATCTTTTTGTTTTTACTGTAATAGCAGCGCTACAATGTGACCCTCAACAATCCAACAACAGGAGATTCTTAGATCAAAGTTCAAAATGATGTCCAGAGTACCAGTTTTGCGTGACAATTGGTCCCTGATGTTTGCTTTGTTGCTTGTCTCATTGAGTTGCATTGTCTTGACAGAATACCATTGGTCAACCACCTTCAACAATCCAATAGCAACATATTCTTACATCAAAGTTCAAAATGATTTTCATGTAGTGCTATACAATTACTAGTTTACTTTGTTGCTTGTTTCATTGAGTTGCATCGCCTTGACAGAATACCATTGGTCAACCATGCTAGGGTGTTGCAAATAGAATTTATTTGATTAGACATGTGTATTGTATTCATGCATATACAAGGACTTGAAATCAACATGTACAAAGCCAACGCATGCACAGGAAGCAATGCAACATACTTCACACTCGGTTTTGAAGGGAAAAGAAAGAGATGTTGAGTAGATTTCGTAAAACACCTAAATTATCATGATTCTTAGCGTACTACTGTTTTTAAAGCTACAGAATTTGCTGTACCCAAATGCAACTGAATACCATAGTTTTTAAGAAACCACAGTTTTCAATAAAAATATGAAATTACTTTGTATCCAATCAGAGCGTTATTTTTTTTTGGTTGAAGACTGAATGTCGATTCATCATCTGATGGTACCTTCCGGTCTAATTTACATATATATATATTCTTTTGAAGTTTGTGTCACCCTTCTTGATGCATCACTGTATCTTTTGCAGGTAAATTTTGATTCATGTTCAACCAGGCAGACTTCGTATCCATGCAGCATTTTTGAGGATCGTCATCCATCAACTGTTTCAATGACTGTGCTTGTTGTTGTCGAGATGTTTAATGCCTTGAATAACCTAAGTGAAAACCAATCCCTCCTGTGAGAGCTCTTGTCCTTCATTACTTCGAATTTCTGAATAGCAGGTTTCTCTGAAAGTTGTGGAATGTGCAATAGTACCTTTGTACTGATTTGTCGTTGCTCTCATTCAGTGTCATTTATCCATGGAGTAACCTGTGGCTGGTTGGGTCGATTGTTCTGACAATGCTTCTTCACGTAGCAGTCCTGTACATTGAACCACTATCAGCTCTTTTCTCTGTAAGTCGTCCTTTTCTTTATTGTTGTGCAGTTGTCTGTTTGTTATATTCAAAGAAATCTTGGTAAACTGTGGTATACTTATGCAGGTGTCTCCATTATCATGGGCTGAGTGGAAAATTGTTCTGTATCTATCATTCCCTGTTAGTGATTCTGCCTTGACTTGTTAATGTCATTCAGTTATGTGGGAATCCGTGCTTTCCGTATAGCGTTCTTTTTGGTGTGGCTAACTGGTCTACTTTCGTCTAACTGCTAGGTAATTTTGATTGACGAGGTGTTGAAGTTTTTCTCGAGAAGTCCTCGAGGTATGTTTTCTATAACAAATGCCACGGCAGCTGTTTTAGCTGGCAGACTCTGATTCTGCTTGTTTGCAGGTCGAAGATTCCCTTTCAGGCTATGGAGACGTGAGATACTTCCCAAAGCATCACGAGATAATTAATTGTAGGCCTCAGGAAATTTTACAAAGACAACAAAAAACTTGGCTTCTGCTGGTAGTGAGACTGACTTCAGACATGAAAGATGACAGAGAGTTTCAGATTCGTTCTATATCTGAATGCCAATTTTGAAAGGAAAACGTAGCAAGCTTCAAGAATAGGGTGTTGTAGGATCTTTAGTTGTCCATACAAGGTATCCATACTTGTAACTTATGCTTACAATACAAAGTTCATAATTTATATTCTCCCCATATTTTGATGGGAGATCGATTTTACTGATGAACTTCCTTGGCACTACGAATATTTTGTACATGATTCTACTGACGAGCATTACATGATTTATATGCTCTGAATCAGGGCCCATATAGTCGCAATCCAAACATGCTATATATGCTCTGAATCCAGGCCCATATAACGCCGGCGTGCTAAGAATGGGCGGATCTAGTAAATGTTAATGGAACACCCATGGATTTTGGTGGAAACGAGAATTCTTAGCTACATCACATATATATATGCTGAAAGTGAAGAGAAATCCTAAATATTTGATGTAAATTTCATTTCCCATCTTTAAAATTTTCAGTTCAAAAGTCAAAATAAGGTTTTCTTATCTCTTTCTTATGCCTCAATGTCATATCCGAACACCCATAATCAAATTTCTAGCTCGTCCACTGATGCTAAACCAAATTCAGAGGGGCATATGATCCAGCCACCGTTGAGCCATAGCAAAGCACTCCTTAGGCTCTCCGCACTCATGTTCCTCTATTTTCTTCCTCTAAAAGGAATATTCCGTCCTGATCAGTAAGATTCTTTCCTCTATACCAACTTCCTCCGCACCCATCATTCCTCTATATCCATCCTCTATATCAACTACATAATATTTTATTCAACCATCTCTAACTACCATCAATAGGGTCTACTTGTAATTTTATCTAAATATATCCATGTGACATCTTGTTGTAACGGATTTATTGAGACGAATTTAATGGTGGAATCGGAATTTAATTTGGGTTTTTGGTTTGTGAGTTAAAACTTTTTTTAGTTCGTTGAACTAGTGGGACCCGTCAATTCTCTCTCTCTCTCTCCTGCTCTCGGCTGCCAACCCGGACGCGCGTACTACGCCAAGCGGGCCCACGAAACTTTAGCGGCGTCTCTGGGAATAGCGGAACAACCGGCTTCCTTTTCTTTACCGTGATGCTTACAGGAAGCCGGTGCAGCTCCTCCGTCCGGTAAACGTTCCTGCAGGAACGCGTGAAGGATACCGGTGCGGGCAGCCTTAGGCTCTCCGCACTCGTGTTCCTCTATATCCTTCCTCTAAAAGGAATATTCTGTCCTAGTCATCAAGATTCTTTCCTCTATACTACTTTCTCCTGCACCCATTGTTCCTCTATATCGTTCCTCTATCCCAACTATCACATATTTTATTCAACCATCTCCAACTACCATATCATTTTAACAAACATATTTCTTCATACCTTTATCATTTACAATAGTTATCAAAATACGAAAAAATATCTAACACACAGGAAAATCATAAAAAATTACAAGATAATACAAGGGCCGATTTGAAAATCCCCTCTCGTTCCTCTGCTCGAGCCTGCCGGCGGCGCGGCGCCATCTCCGCCACGCACGTCGCGGCCGCGACGGCCTCGGCCAGCGCCGCCTCGCCGGAGTCGGAGACGGATGATGACGACGAGGAGGAGGAGCGGTGGGAGAGGCAGCGCAGCGTGGAGGCGAGGCGGGACAGGTTGCGGTCGGAGCGGCGCCTGGCGCGGAGCGCGGCGGCGAGGCGCGAGGCGTCGCGGCGACGCAGCGCGGCGTGCGCGTCGCCGAGGAGCTGCTTGAGCGCCAGGAGCGCGTCGCGGAATCAGGCGTGCGCGTCGGCGAGGAGGAGGAGGTCGTCGAGAAGGCGCTCCGCCCACGGCGCCGCCTTGTCGCCGTGCTGCTGCTGCTGCCGCGGTCGCCGGAGGAGCGGGTCCTGCGCCGCCGCCTGCGGGTGGTGGAGCAGGTCGGTGAGGCCCGCCAGGACCCGGCCCAGGCGCGCCACCCCGTCGCCGATCCACGCCGTGCTGTTGGCCTCCGCCGGCTGCTCCGTCCAGCCGACAAGCGCGTTCGCGGCGTCGTGCAGGCCCGCGACCGCCGGGTGGAAGCGGCCCGGGAGGCTCGTGGAGTGGACCCGGGCGGCGACGAGGCTCGATTTGTGTGGGCGCAGCGGGCGGCTGGGCGACGGCGAAGCTCCGGCAGGCGGACCTCCCTGCACGCGCGCGAAGCAGTTCGTCGGAGGCGACTCGGGCGGGCCCCACGTGCCTGATAGCGGGACTCCGCTACGTCGCTAGGAATAGCGGAGGCCGCGCCTTCCGCTTCGATAGCGGAAGGGTTGCGTAGCCCCGGTGCAGGGCCATTTCCGCTACCTGCTTCCTGAAGGAAGCGGTAGCGGAGGCCAGTGCGGGCAGCCTTAGGCCGGTTTTCTGGAGCAACGTGGGGACCACCCTACATTCACAACAAAAATGTTCAGACTTATGATGGGTACTTAGACCCCAAGAAAGGAGAGACCGGATTTGAAAGTGAACAAACCTTTATTTGTCGCGAAGGTCAGGCTGTTGGCGTATGCAATCGTGAACCTAGAGGACAGCGAGCAGAGCACTGTTCGTCAGGTCAGTCAAAATCATGATGTATAAAGAACTTGAAATTGCAACCCCATTCTATTTTTTTGTTTGACTGATAATTACTTCCTAATCCATATCGAGTTTGGAAAATGCAAACCTAATTTCGAATTCAAATAGATGGTATACAAAAGAGATGTTAGACAAGACTAGAAAAATACACAAGGCCAGGCATCGCAACATGACTTACCCTGCAGCTTGGCCATCAAGGTGCCACGCCCTCCAGTCATCGATTACAGAGAAATTGAAGGATCTTATCCACGCTTGCGTCCCGGAAAACGGAACAATAGAATCATGGTCTCCACTGCACTCACGAGTCACAAGAGTTAACCAGGCACCAAGAAACATTCAAAAAGGATGCGTGCACAGCATCTCCAAAAGAGCTCTATAAACGTCATTTAAATTTAATTATTAGAATTTTAGACAAAAAAACTATCTCCAACAGGGCCCTAAAACAACCCCTAACTTTCCCATAGCCCCTAAACTCCCCTCATTTGTAGCTAAAAAAGGGGAAGAATAGGGACCCCTATCCCTTCTTTTTCCACTACAATTAATGTTTTTGTGACCTTAAATGCTGATGTGGCATAATCAAATTTGCTTTGATTCACTTTTAGGGACCGGTTCGTGGAGCGGCAACCCAGGACAACAGCGCAAAGCACAGGGTTGATTATGGTAGACTTGGTCAAGTATTATGCTGTCTTCCCAGTTTTGCCGGCGTTCATGGAAGGAGGAAGGAAGGGGTACTTCCAAACTCAGGTGATGGAGGGGTACTGCTAGCCAAGGCGCAAGAGGGGGCTTCTGAAGGAAGGGTTACTTCCGCAGCGGTGGAACCTTAGCGGGGATGTTGGCAGGCTGGGAAGTGCTTTGAAAGACCATGTGGTGATCTCTTGGTCTCACATCTTTGGTAGTGTGAAGGCAACATGGAGGTTTTAGTCACTGAATAGTGATGGAATCACCACCCTGTGGGTAAAGTTGTGCACCTCTGCAGAGAAGTAAAACTGTCATGACAGCCGTGCTCACGGTCAGGAGCGGCCTGGATCCTCACATGATTAGAGAATGGATGGTTGGACTTGGATGGTTTTGGGTGGTTAACCCGTTTTGCTGCAAGGGGGTACCTTGTAGTGCTTAATTTAATAACTTTGGGGTTCGGGATTTCACTTAGTAATATAGGTTCTTTAATAGTGTCTTAAGTTAGGTTGTTTTTCTGCTATGAACCATATGTCAGCCTTTCTTGTTATAAGCTTGCATTGCATACACTTTCCCACACTTGCGGAGTACGACATGTACTCACGCTTGCTATTTCCTCTACAATCATGATATGCTGCTCAGAGAGTGAAGATGGACTACTTTGAAGACGATGGTGCAGACTAAGCTTGTGGAGCCCCCGGTCGACTGCCTGTGGCGTTATGGTGTCTTCCGCTAGTGTTTGTATTCTTTAGTCCTTTGAGACACTCCTTGTAATATTTATACGATTTAATTATGACATTGGTTGTACTGTTACTTCATTTTGTCCTATATGTGTGAATCTTGATCCTGGATACACATATAGATGAGCATTCGGTTTTGGCCTTAAAACCGGGTGTGACATAGAAGCAGCTCAAACAAAAAAGTATACTTCCCGGACTCGTCCCACAAAGATTCTATTTATGATCAATTAAAGTTAAACTAGTTTAAGTTTGGCCAAGGTTGTAAAAAAAGTGAATTGTGTAAGGTAACACATTTTGGAGCCGTGTTGTCATATTACATTGCACCATGTTTCACCTTGCACTATGTTTCAGCCAAGGAATTATCACTTTGCACCACCTTTTAGTAATGATCATGATTGAGAGAAATCGGCCCACATGGCAACCACAAAAGATTTGGGCAAAACTGTTGAGATACACTCATACACTAACACATGTTAATGAGTCATTTACAAATAATAGTAGGTAAATGTTATCCTTCAAAAAATAGTAGGTAAATGTTAATATGAGATCTTTAATCCCATCCGAAATATTAAAAGACTATATGATTAATGCAACATGAAAAATAGCCTATACTTCTCCCTCTGATTGTGTGAACAATCTTATCTAGAGATTGTCTTTCTCAATCTTGATTTTCTCATGGTCCGAATATCTATTTTATACTGTCAGCCCCCTCTTTCTCTCCACACTCTGCCATATATTTTGATCTTATATCACCAAACTGATTAAATAGTGGCTTGTAAATTAAACTGATTAGATTTGCAACTGTATAATAAATTTGTACTAATGGAAATTTATATTATGGATGTCATGTGGACCCAGTACCATTCCCATCTTGTTCAGTGCTAAAAAGTGGTGCACTGAACAAGTTTAGGATGTCAATATAAGTAGAAGGAACTATTGGAAATTTATATTATGTGGCTGTCATGTGGACCCAGCGCCATTCCCATCTTTTGTTCAGTGCTAAAAGGTGGCGCAAAATCATAATTTTTGGAATAAAACCTGGTCCAAGGTGAAACAGGCTAAAACAGCGGAATGTGAGAATATTTCTTCCATGGCAATATGTAGTGCTTTGTGCAATTCACTTTGTAAAATACTACCCACATTTATAT
This sequence comes from Eragrostis curvula, assembly GCA_007726485.1. Taxonomy (NCBI): domain Eukaryota; kingdom Viridiplantae; phylum Streptophyta; class Magnoliopsida; order Poales; family Poaceae; genus Eragrostis; species Eragrostis curvula. The sequence goes on from CM017443.1 coordinate 10,305,260, forward strand.
ACCAAAATAAATTTCATTAGATACATCATGAATTGTATTTTCATAGTGCACTTATTTGATGTTATCGATGCCAATACTCTAGTGCATAAGATTGATCAAACTTAACTTGAATTGACTTTATTTTTGAACGAGCATAGGCAGTCAAAGGCCGAAACCAAAAGGTAAACAAGTGAGTACTACCTCCTTTATCCCGAGAGCAATTCTGGTGGCTTTATCATTGGCCCAAAAATAAGACAGGTAGTAGTGGTATGACTGTATTTCAAATAGCAAAATTAGGTTTTGTCGTTTGTAACGAAATAAAAACAACAGGATACTATATAGAGTATTAAGTATATGTTTTGCATTTGATTATTTACATTTCCATGTTAAGAATCCACAGAACAAAGGGCGACTTACAAAACAACTAAAATGAGGTTCATCTGGCGGGCCATTCACTCGATGGTCTTCATCTGCTACAGATTTTATTTCTAAATCAGCTCGATGTGGCTTGGAAGAAGCAAAGGGGCACACGGGGAACAATATGTGTCCCGAATTAATTTCTGATTTTAGCTGTTAAACACCAAGGAATTAGTCTATAGTCACATGATATAGCCAATAAGTTTGGACTTGGAACTCGGGCAGCAGGTGAAGCTTATATAATAACGCGAAAAGAAGAAGAAACTTACAGCGTTAATAGTTTGTACCACATGCTTTGTTGGTCCGGTTTACGTAATCTCCTTCGCAGTTTTTCATGGCAGCCTTTGGCAAATGACAAGGAAGAAAAAAAAAGAATATGCTTTAGTGTTTTTATAAAGCTGTTTTGGTGGCGAGTAATTCACAATACTACTCGATCTCGATGTCACCATACTAGTTGGCCATTCAGCGACCTATATTTTATCTGTAGGCTTAATTGCAAAACACTAGTTGGTTGAGCATATACGGAGGCTTTTGCCACAAAAGGTTATGTCGTGTGATTTGTAATCAATCCTATTTGAAAAATAAGAATGATGAGAGGCTCGTGTTGACGTCAACATGTGTTGGGGAGGAGCGTGAGACGATGACCGTCATGGATCGGCAAGGGTATGAGCCGGTAGCATCGTTGATTTATGGAGGCGTGGATCAGCAGTTGCAGAGTCCATAATTCGTGTGGGTCTTGCGGCAAAGCGGTGAATCAATTTCCGTTGGCTCAGATATGCGGCCATATGTTAATCACTACAATATAATAGGAGGAAATAAAGAAATAAAAAATTACTCACCACAACCGTTATGAAAAAACTAGACCAAAATAACCTTATACATGTTTTTAAATTACCCAATATTGCTATTTTATGAAAATAACCCAGGCTACCTATATATAAGTTTAAAATTTACCGATCACTACCTTTAGCAAAATAATCAACCAAAAATATGAGTAATAAAAACAGTAACGATAAGGCAACAATAAATTAATAAGATATCTAGCATAGATTGTTAATACTAATTGTGCAAATCCTCTAGATCGCATCCGTTGTGATGATATATAAGAAGCGTATGATAAGATCAGTTCAGGAGTAGAGGACCTCGTACAGTTGGTCAGATATTATTCCATGTGACTGTAGGTATGGAATTTGGGAGTTGTCATCAATTTTGTCTCCTGTGATAGGGTTGCCCACCAGATAACCCTGCATCAATAAACAATGTATAATGGACATGACTCGTTGACATTCTACATATATGCTCTCTTTTTGGTCAGTCGATAAATTAATTTTATGCCAAAAAATTACGTACCTTGAGATTAATAAGTGGATTCTGCATTTCTTCAATTCCTGAAACATCGTATAGTCAGGAAATTATGACCAAAATGCTGTGTATAAGTAAATCCTCTAGAGTGAATGTAACATCCCAAGTTTCAACGAAAATTAAAACAAAGCAAAAATCACTTTGAATTTAAAGTTTTGTTCTACACTTACCTTTCAATTGAATTTCCAAAATGAAATGTACAAAAATAGTTGAAACCTAATTAGAATGGAAATTTCCTAAGTATAAAATTGTGCTAAAGTGCTTGATTAATCTGTCTTCATTTAAATTTAGCATTTTCGAAAGTAAAAACTCCAAATTATATTAGCTCAAGAATATAGGGAAAAAAAATGGGAATTTATGAAAGGAATTAAAAGTGGGACTTGTCAACATGGTTGATAGATTTTAGGGTTTGAATTTCCAAATTTATTCGAATTTATTTGACTTCATTTGGAGTTGATTTGGAATTGTATTGAATTTCCTGTGTTTTGGAAATGTTTAAACCAATTTCTCTTCCCTCCCCGCTCGTGGGCCAAATCTGGCCAGCCCACCTTCTCTTTTTCCTAGTGGGCCGCGCCTCCCCTTTCTCTTTCTTTTTCCAGCCTGGCCACAATCCCAGCCCAGTGCGGTCTCCAGCCCAGCCCGGCTCAACCCTGGCTCGCGCGGACGCCGTCGTCTTCCTCCCGACGACGCGCCGCTGACTCCAGCCGCCGCGTGGCTCCGCACCGCCTTCCGTCGCGCCACGCCTCGCCAAGGTGTCGCCGTGCGCCGCAGAGTAGCCTGCCAGTGCACCACGAGTCGCCCACGCGCCACCGCCTCGCACGCCCGCACCCGCGCACCGCGTGAACCGCCCTCACTGCCCATGCCGCTGCCCTCTTCGTCAACCGCCGCCATTCGTGTTCACACCAAGCACAGCCTCCGGCTCCGCGTTGAAGACCTTGCGAAGAACCGCACCGAGCCAAAGCCCAAGTCCCGGAGGGATGACCTTCATTCCAAGCAAGCCAGCGCGCGCACACGTACGCGCCGACGTGCCGCCATGGACGCCCAGATGCGACCGCCCCGCTCCCTGAGCCTCCCATATCTCTGCTCCGCCTACAAAAAGGGTGCGACCGCGTCTCCTCTTCCTCTGGAAGCTCGCAGCCCTCAGTATCGAGCACCCAGCAGCTCCAATTTTCTCTTTTCCCCAAAACAGTCCCCGACGCCGGCCATCTCAATTCGTCACGGAGAGACCTCCTCCCGCCCTCCTTCCACGCTCAGAAGCTTCTCCGTGCTTCTCCGCCTCTATTGCGCCACTCCGCGCAGCTCGCTGACCACCGGAGCACCCTCCCCGTCGAACGCCGCCGCCGCGAGCCGCCCCTCACTGGCGCTAGCTCGTCTCCGCCCTCCTGGACGTCGACACACACCCGTGGTGAGCTCGCCGTCCTCTACTCTCTCTCCAGGGATTTTCCTCTTCAAGTTTTACCCACCGGAGCGCCGGAACGGTGAACTCCGCCGAGCCCGGCAATGGCGCCGCCGCCCCTGTCGACGCCGGCCACCGTGTCCAGCCCCCAGCCAACATTGGTCGTCCATTCCCAAACCGACGGCCAAGATTAGATTTCAACTTACCCTTTCGATTCATTAAATCTCGTCCACTCCTTCAAGATCCGACGTCCCAGATTAATCCATCCTTTTCCAGTACAAAATAAATCCAAATTCCTTGGAAATTCCCTGACCCTGTACATTTTATAGATAAGCCCCTGACCCTTATGATAATCATGTTTAGCTCGTGACTTTTTACATAAACTTCCCTATACTTTCTGTAATTACCTATAGGTCCCTAGAACCTTTCTGTTATTGCTGTTAAGCCCTCAGAATGTTCCTGTAATTTCAGTTAAGTCCTTAGAACCTTCAAATAGCCATATCTCCTCAACCGTAACTCTGTTTCAAGCGATTCTTGCGCTCACGCGTTCGTAGAAACTCATAGTACCCTTTTATGCTACTCCTCAAACCTTTCAGAATACCCTTTACACGAATTTCCACTATATTTGCCCCTCCTAATCTTCCATAAGCCATATCTTCACCATTATAATTCCGAATCCGATGATTCTCGTTCCGTTCATCTTTCATAACCCAACCATTTCCTCTGAACTCTCTCTTGTATTTTAATTGATTCTTATTTGGTTTTGCTTAGCTTATTTTGTTTATGCGTTAGTATTTATTTTAGCGTTAATACGTGTAGCTAACGAGAAACTCGAGAAGAAGCTACAAGACTCCAGCTTCGAAGACTCGAGTTTCGAGGAAGATCTTGAAGATATCGAGAAGATTCAAGCTTTGTGGACTTGACTTTCAAGAAAGGACTTAAAGACATCAACTTCGACAAAAGAGAGCGAAGACTTGGAACTTGAAGATTAGGATAGCGTTTATCAGGCAAGTGTAACATCCCAAAATCTGAGACCCAAAATAATGTAATTAAACCTTGGATAATGTTGGGTTATGTTTGAAATGCATATTTGAATTTTTCTGAAATTTCAAACTCATGCATACATTGTGCAGGAACTTCCTCGATTTTCGTGGAAGATTTACTTAGCCATAAATCCCGAAAAATTCACCATTGATGGGCTTCGCGAAGAATTAATTTCTGTGAATGTTTCAGAATTTTTGGAGCTCGTTTGTGTTGGCAGAAAAATCATTGCTTGTCTCAGCCTTACAAAAATTCGGAAAAGTATTCGAGGTTACACGGGCTTGGCCCATTTAAAAAAATAATAATAATAAAAGAAAAAGGAAGAAACTTACCTCGCCCGGCCCATGCAGCCCAGTTCAGCCCAGCCAGCCCAATCCCGCGCGTCTTCTTCCACCTTCCACCGCGAGGTCAAACGCGCCGCCGCCGGCCGACCACCGCCGCTTTGCCACGCGCCTCGCCGCCCTGTACCGCTGCTGTAGAAGCGCTACGCGGCGCGCTCGTTGCTTCTCGACCCGCCCCGCACCATCTCGCACTCGCCCGCGCTGGTGCCCTTCCAGCCCTTCCTTTTCCTCCCTCTCACTGACAATGGAGGCCATCGGCGATAACCGCCTCTACTCCTCATAAAAATGTCGTCGAAGCATCTTGTTCACTTTCCCCTCCTCTCCTTATCCACCAGAGCCAATTCATGGAGGCCGAGAAGGTTCAGTCTAGGCGAATTTACAGAATTCCTCAATTCCGGCCGCCGCCTCCATTGTCGGCAATTGAAGTTTTTTCGGTGAGCTTATCTCCCATCTGCCGTTCAGATTAGACCTCTAGTACTATCTAACCCCTTTCCTTTCCTCTCTTCTCCAAGATTTTGGGCGTAGAACTTCCAGCGCCGTCGTCGCCCCGGTTTCACCGCCGTCATTCGCCGCTCGGCCATCTCCGGCCACCGCTGCCTGCACTGCTTGTTCGGTGAGCCTCCTTGATGCTTGTATATGCCAGTGCATCCACATAAAGTCGAGGCCGCGCCCTCCTCCTTGCGATGCGACATCGCTGCTTCGCCGCGCCACCTTGAGCGCCGTCGTGCCACCTCATCCGGCCACCGTTCGCGAAGCCGCGACCACCGGAGGGTAGCCCTTGAAACCGTGCATCGACTTGCCTAACATGTCGACGAAGACCGCCGCTAGTTCGCACCCGGCGAGCTGTCCAGCCATCGCCTGTACTGTGCGCACTCTGTTTTGTGTTAAACTTTCCTTGAGCCGACACGTGGCGCACCATGATTGGCCAGTTTTAAATTAAACGTTTTTAACTCAAAACCAGTAGGAAAATAATAGGGAAAAATTGGGTAAAAATGCTAGAAATATTCCTTATCATTTTTAGGACTTCTTGGCACTGCTCATCAGGAATAAACTATAGGAAAAATTGCTAGTAAATTTTAATAGCTAGTTGTTCATGCTTTTAAGAAATGACATATCTTTTGATAAGAACTAATAAAATATTTACAAAATATATAAACATGTAATTCCTATGATTAAATGTGTATTTCTGCACCCTTTCACCTATTGTTAAATTGATATAATTATCCCCTATGTTGAATTACTAAAATTCACTAAGTGCACCCTTGATTAATCTACTAAAAGCTTTAAATTGCATTTTCTCGAATAGATAATGTTCTAGTAAAACTCAGGTACATGCTAGGGTCCCACAATAACATATTTAGAGACATACACATATTTTACATTCATATTTGCATTTGCATGCATTCCCATCTTATTTAAATCTATCAAAAGTAATCCTTTAAGTTACATGTGCGTATAGATTCATTTGTACCATATGACTTTACTTTCTAACTATGTTAAGTTAAACCATAGGACCACATCTCTAGAATATACCATGATTCAGAAATTAAATATATGTATATTGAGTTAAATAGAGATTCTTGTTAGCAAAAGTATAAATATACCGGTTATAATTAATAGCTTGTATGAGCATATTATGTATACATGTGTATATAGGTTTATTTACATTCCATGCTCATGAATATATGTGGTACACCATAGGCATATATGTAGCCTTACATAAGTAATTTAATAAGGAATGGTAAAACAACAGTAATTATATCTAGCTGAAAATATGCAAATACAATATATATATGTTTTCCATACACTCTTGTTTCACTTAGATACTTAAAAGTTACATGAGCCGATAATGCTATATAAAATAACCTATAAATATAAATTATTAGAACATGCCATATGTAGATAATATAGTTTAAAAGAAACATATCTTTAACTACATCATATATATGCCTAAAAGCACATTAATATTTAAATAAAATAAGTTAAGGAATTAACATATAGGGATGGCTCCATATGCATTAGAATCATGTGGCCTTATTTTACGTAAGCATCATCTTAGGAATATTTTTTATATAATTTAATTTGTTTGCTCATATCTCTTAAACAACCCCAAGTTCATTAAAAGAAATAATTTAGAATTTATATAATAGATATGCACGCAATCACCAATAATAAAACATGTGCATCTCATCATATTTTCTTAGATATTTAGTGGATAAATGACTATGCCTACTATCATATTACCCTTAAATCAATTAATTTAAATAACATACATACATGTTTTCTTTTAAGAGAGAATAGGTAATAAATATTTTGTCTAGGTGAATATGGCCTATATAAGGCTATGAATATGTCGCATAGCACATGGTCACCATAGAGTAAATGGAATCGCAAGAACCCTAGTATTCCCTTCTTCTATTTATTTATCGCTAGAACTCGATAACGTGTAGCCCCGTTTATACGAGCTCCGCATACATATTTATTTTCATGAAATGCATTCCATGATCATGCTCTTGGGTTCTTATTCTAAATATTGTATTCATCTTTGTAGATTTCATTGGATCTTTTGATGGCTTTATTTGGATCTTCTGATGTTTATCGATCGTGGATTGACGCACACGTGAGTGAATCGTCAAAAGACTACATCGCGGGAAGATCGACACTTGAAGATCGACGTATGAACTACGTATATAAAGGTGCGAGGCAAGCACACCCCTTGATCATTTTGATCCTATGTTTTGCAAGTGCATTTAAGTGCTTAATTTGTAGGATAAATTTATGCATAATTTATATAACTAAAAATACTCATTTAGGAAATGGTAGATACTACCTATTGGTTTTATTCCTTTATTGGACCATATTATAATCCCTTGTAACCATAGGTTGGGCTGTCATATTGGTCAGATGCCGTATGCTTCATGATATAATTAATTGCTAATTAAGCTTGCTAAAATGAAAGACTATATTTTGTATAAATGGAAGCACTTGTATAATCATTAAATTTACATATTTTGTTGTTGGGAAATCTTTGTTGATATATGATGGTAATTTTAGATGTTGACGGGTTTTGATGTGATAATGTTAAATTGGAATAATGATTGTTTGATAATGATGATTTGGAGACCCGTCACATCACATAAGGACCGGTACATTTGTATTTTGATTTAAGGAAATATCGTGCGACCATGGATGCTGGTATGGGACGGCCATGGCCAAGTAGTTAGTTGAATGTTGCTTTGCCTTCTAGAAGTAGGGATTGTGCAGATAATCCCCGAGTTTTGGTGGGGTTATTCGAAGGGGCTCCCATTGCTATACGCGTGGGGACAAAGCTTGCCGACACAATGAATTGCACCCTCTGGCCTAATTACCCAACGTTCAAGGAGGAATAGCCTCTGGGGTGTTAGTTGCCCGGTAAAGGAGGGAGTTATGTAATTCAGGGAAGTCAAGGTTAACAAACGGCTAATGAAAACGTCACGTGTGATACCGATGTGCACACTTCGTGAGTGCACGGTGCTTGCAACACCACAGACGGTCACTCACTGTCCATGGGTGCAGCGTACAAACTCTGCAGAGTCATAATCCATTCGAATGGCCGTGCTTGCGGTCTCAAGCTCCTTAATGATAGGTCTTTGTTTAGGAAATGGTTGGGAATAAAATTGATCATGATTATTGTGGTTAATGATATATGAAGTGGTATAGATGATGATTTTGTAGGAACTTAACATGGAAGTCAAGTATGACACCTTATTCATATGATATTTTACTTGTGCTTACATTTATGCAATTTATGTTTAAGCAATTCAATTTAGTAATTATTTCATTAATCAAGTTAGTTTACCATATGCTCATTTACGCAAACTTACCACATTATATCTTCCTTCACTTTGACCTTGCATATAATTATAATTTTTGTTAATATTCACATGCATGCTTGCCTCCGATAACTTTGTTTCAGAGATGACGCAAATCTCGGTGAGGAACGACGCCGTTCTTTCTAGGAGTTCAACTTCCAGTCAATTGCCTGTGGGATGAACACCGGGCACACGCTGGAGATTCGAATTCCTTTATATTACCGCTGTGTTTACCTCTTAAGGTATTCCATTGGCCTATGGGCCGATATTTTTGTAAATTTCAATTAAATTTGATAGATAAATTTTGATATGGCTATGATTCCACTGTGTTTGCCGTGTGTACTTGTCATTGATCCTGGGGCAAGTACGGAAAACACGGAGTTTTGGATGATTTAATTATCCGGGACACCACAGCAAGCTCTACTAATCCTTGATCATGATGATCCTATTGTTTTCGCATCGCACCTATGTGACCGTCTAAATTACTATGCATTTGTTTGTTATTTTACTGATTGAATAGCTATTATCCTACTTGCTTAGTGATATTGATGCTATGTATTTAAGCATGAATATCTAGTCCTTGACTACCCTTGATTTACGGTTACCTTGTTAACCCTAGGTTACACCGTCGTTTAAGCTTAATTAAATGATGGCGTAAATACCTTGCTACTAGTATTATGCTTAGGACCCCTCGCAATGTTTCTACATTGCTACACCTGACTCACATAATTACTTTTAGAAATGTGTTAAATGAGTTTGGTGGTGTGCGTAATATATGGGATGGGAGTAGCAACAAGCTAGAGTGTTGATGATGATGGTGACGGTGATGGGATGGGTGGACTGCGAGCAAGGCCACAAGTGAATTGTTGATGGTGTGATAGCCCCTAGTGTAGGATATGGTGCTTGCTCGGCCATATAAGGACCGGTTCTTGTGACTGTATACATGATGATTCTCATACAACCACGGAACCTGAATGGGCGGGACTTATCCTACCTTCTTGGTACTCTTACAATTACCACCTGGAGGCTGGTAGATGCAACGAAAGCTCAGGAGAAGACGCAGAAACGTACCCGTGATCCGGCTCGCAGAACCCGTTGTTAGTTCACGGGAGTGCCGCATGTCCTGTATATGTTGCAAGATCCTGCCATTAGTTACAGGAGCATGACGTACCCAGCTATGTGCTTTAGGTGTACTGTGCCATAATGTGACCTTCATGTCACAAGCCCCTGAGTGTGATTTTGTGGTAGAGTTGTGAGACTACTCGGAGAAGATGGACTAAGCGTTACGTATCCGCTTGCAACGGGTGCGTAGCTCGTGGGAAAAGATATACAACCTCTGCAGAGTGTAAAATTCATTCGGATGGAGGTTGTCACGGCATATGACACATTCATGTGCGTCACATTGATTAGCCACCTCTATGACTCCTTGACTTGTGAGTGGGTGTATAGACGCCTGTGTTTTGGAAGTGATGGCTGGTGTGCCGGGTCGTTATGACATTCGTGTCGGAAGGCCCAACTAAATTATGGGAACTAGCGGGATTGAATCATTCTCCCCCAGGGCCAACCAACTAAAATATGACTATATTACTATGATTTACTTCTCTACAATTCCTTAAATTTCTTTCTAAGCCCTCCATAAAGTTTGCTTTCCGCTGAAATGAACCATGAAGCCTACTCCTTGATAATGCCATATATGCATGTATCTATACCCTTGTGTAGTGTAGGGCTTGCGGAGTACCTTATGTACTCACGTGTTTGCAATTGTTGGTTTAGTAGGAGAAGACTTCGTAGGTGAAGACGACGTTTGGGTTTTCAGTTCTGCTTCCCAAGTCTGCTTGTGGCTACGGGCCATGGTTTTCCGCTGTCTGCTTCACCATTAGTCGGTCGGATGCCCTTGGATAGTTATAAATCCTTGTTGTACCGCCACTAAAGGTGTCTTCTATCAGGTATACTATTTATTTACTAATTCAAAGTATGCTTTTGATTATCATATCTGTGTTCTTGTGCGTATCAGCTACTGATCCAGGGACTGATACAGGATGCACATCAGATTCCAGAAATGGGATATGACAGTGAAGGATCTAGAATTACCTTCTGAAATATATTGCGCAATAAGAGGAACCAACTTTCCAGCATATGAATCTCCACCGACGTAGAAAGCATTCGAAAAATACCGCGGGTGATCATTGAACCACTGAGAAAGAGGTAAAAGAACACGCTCAATAGGTACATTTTTTTGGCCAGTTAGATTGTGATCTTCGAGCGTTTGATGTATCTCAACCTTTCCGAGAAATGTCAATATTTGCATAGAAGATGTAATGTCTCCAACATCATAGCCTTTAGGATCGTGCATACGAAAATCCGGAACCAACAGGCGAGTCCACGAAGAGAATGCTTGCCACCTGAGCACGATTGATCAAATGGTTCACCAAATTGCATCAGGAAAAAGAATGAGAAGAAAAAGAAGTATCGTCATTCCCACTTGTGTCCAGGAATGCGGATTATAGACCAACTTCGGCAATGTGCCATCATAAGGTTTCACGATAAACCTCACAGGACCTGAAAATACGTAGGTACACCACCTGTAAATACAATTAATCTTAATGCCTCTCACATCCATTATAAATGTAACTAAAACACAATTGTGTTTTTACACATTAATCAGTAAAAAAGGGCATATATATGTTGTCTAATTTGGCCTAGATTATTACATTGTAAATCAAGCATTAAGTTATATGGGCCAACTGAACTTCAATAAAAAAATATGCAAGGCTTTGTAATTGTAAAGCTTGCCTCTAGGGCTTTGTATAGCTTATTTTGTCAGGTTTCTTGTGGTAGAACATGGCTGTCAGATTCAAATCTCCAACTACTCAGCAAGTGTCATTGATTGCTTTAGTGGTATGCGATGTGCATGTTGATAGTGAAGCATCTACGATGACTTTGTCAATCTCAAGATCGTTTCATCAGCCTGATGTATATCTCTTCAGGATGTTACCTATGTCTGTTTGTGTTAATAGGAGTGAGGGGTGCACTGTTTGTGAGCCTTTGCGTGTGTATTGCATGATTAGGAACATGTTACTGACCAATTTCGTACGCGAGGCCGCTGAAGGCCGAGCACCGCGGCCCCCCTGTCAGCCACAGTATGACGGCGTCCGTTCCGGGGTTGCGCTCGGACTCCACAAAGTAGTAGAAGAGCTCCGTCCCGGTCTCCTCTTCCACGCCCACGTACCTGCACAAGCGCAATGTCACTCTATGGATCGGACCACTCAATTTCAAAAACAGAGCGTAGCTTGCTGGTGCTGCTAACTCACCCGGTCTCCAGGTAGAAGGGCAGAGGGCCGTCGAAACCCGGCACGTGGGTGACCACCATCGACGCCGCGCTGCCGAGCTTCGGCAGCGGCAGAAGAAGGGCTACGACTACGAGAAGCAGAAGAAGAGAGCGACGGCAATGTCCGCCGGCATGAACGCATGGAAGCTTGGAACCCTGGAAGCCATACCTCTACTTTGATTGTAGCTGAATGTGAATGGTGAGGTGCTAATTAGGCGTTGAAGATTAGCGATGTGTTTACATTGTTAGACAATTGTATTAGGTGACGTATCCTTGGTTGTGTTTGGGTTACGTACGTGTGTGTGCGCACTCCCTAATCTCCACGGTATTGCAAACCGACTTGGATTGATACGGGAAGTGCCAGGCCTCTCGGCCTATATATGTATGCGTTCGTATACGATCAATCAATCACGTATTGTATCGTCTATCATGGTATCAGAGGGTTCGATCTATCGACCCGTTTCCGCTTCCGCAAGAACTAGTCGCGCCGCCGTCCAGGCCTTGACGCCGCGTCCACTTCTCGACGCCGTCGTTCACGCCCGACGTCGCTGCTAGTCCACCGATGGCTGACGAAACTGAAGCAGAGCGCCTTGCGGCTGCTCGCGAAGCTCTCGTCCGCCGCGTAGCTGCTCTGTCCGATGAGGAGCTGCAGGAGGCCGCTCGCCTCGTCGCCGAGCGCCAGGAGGCCGCTCGCCTCGAGGAAGAGCGCCAGGAGCGCGCTCGCCTTGAGGCGGAGCGCCAACAAGAGGAAGGCCGCGCCATGGTCCTCGCCGCGCAGGCCGCCGCCGCCATCGTCACGCTGCACGCCCAGGCCATGGCAGTCCTGAACATCAAAAGCTTGGTGCCAGTCGTCCTCGATCTCACGGCGCCTCTCTACAACCGATGGCGAGGCCTCTTCCTGAATTCACTTGAGCGTTATGCTCTCGCGGATCACGTTCTCTCCGACGACGACCTCTCCGCCGACGCTGCATGGAGGCGCATGGACGCCGTGGTGTTGTCGTGGCTTTACGGCACCATCACACCGGACCTTGTCGAGCTCGTCATGAACCGCGACGATGGCCCTCCCACGGCGCGCACTGTCTGGCTCGGCTTGGAGCAGCAATTCATTGGCAACAAGGCGACACGCGCGCTTCACCTCGACGCCATGTTCCGCAATTTCGTTCAAGGCGAACTGACGATCTCTGACTACTGCCGGCGACTTCAGAACATGGCCGCTCAACTTGCAGACCTTGGCGAGCCTGTTCGCAATGACACGCTCGTGCTCACGACTCTCCGCGGCCTCAACGAAAAATTCTCGTACATGGCTGCACTGATCGCACGGCAGAAGCCACCTCCGACGTTCTCCGACGTCCGCGCCGACCTTGAGCTCGAAGAACTGAACATGAACGCCAAGCGTACTGCTCCTTCCCAAGCTCTGGTGGCCTCCGCTCAACGACCTCCCGCACCACAGCAGCAACAGCAGTCCGGCCACCAGCAACCCACCGGAGGCTCCAAGAACCGCACTCGTCGGGGAAAGCGCGGCGGCGCTGCTCCGCCGACCACTGCACCGAGCGCGCCGGCTGATCCGCGATTCGGGCCGCTTCCTCGGCCCAACATGGCTCCTTACGGGTGGCCTGCTTATAACCCCTGGACCGGAGTGTTTCAGGTCTGGCCCGGTTCTGCTCCTCCTCAGCAGGCCGGCTCCTCTACTCGGCCCACTACTGCGGCTCCACCTCGCCAGCCCACACCCGCGCAGCATGCCCTCATGGCTGGGCCGCACGCTGGGCCTCCCTACGGCCTGCCGCCAGGTGTGCCGCCCCCCGGCTTCGTGTATGGGCTCCCTCCAGGTGCTGTTCCCGCCCCTGCTGCTTCTGCTGGCCCAGGTGCACCAGGCTGGGTGCACTACCCCGGTGGACTCTCGTGGGACCAGCACGCACTCGCCTCCGCCTTCAACATGACGACACTGCAGCCTCCCCCAAATGATATATGGTACATGGACACTGGTGCTGAAACACACATGACTTCAAACTCCGGTAATCTTTGTGTCTCCCATCCCCCCTCACTTTCCACTCCCTCCAATATCATTGTTGGCGATGGCTCTCTTTTACCCGTTACTAGCACTGGCTCTGCATCTTTTCCTACTGCTCAGGGTTTCCTTCGCTTAAATAATGTCCTTGTTTCACCCCAATTAATCAAGAATCTTATTTCTGTTCGTCAATTCACTATAGAAAATAATTGTTCTGTTGAATTTGACCCATACGGTTTTTCTGTGAAGGATCTCAAAACCCAGAGCGTGATCGTCAGGTGCAATAGTTCCGGGCAACTTTATCCTTTCTTATCGTCGGTGTTCCAGCCCCTCGCCCTTGCAGCTGGCTCCACCTCCACCACACTATGGCACCGTCGTCTTGGTCATCTTAGTCACGAGGCTCTGTCTCGCTTAGTTTCTTCTTCAGCCATCTCTTGTAATAAACGTGAGCCCGAAAATTTGTGTCATGCTTGTCAGCTTGGTCGCCATGTGCGCCTTCCTTTCAGTCAGTCTAGTTCACGGGCCACCAAGAATTTTGATTTAATATATTGTGATCTTTGGACATCTCCTGTTGTTAGCATCTCAGGTTACAAATATTATTTAGTAATTCTTGATGACTGCTCACATTATCTCTGGACTTTTCCTTTGCGCCTTAAATCTGACACCTTTTCGACACTTGCTCAATTTTTTGCTTTTGTCTCCACTCAATTTGGTGTTCCTATTAAGTCAATCCAGTGCGACAATGGCCGCGAGTTTGACAATTCTGCAGCCCGCACGTTTTTTCTTACTAGGGGTATCACGATGCGTTTGTCCTGTCCCTACACCTCGCCTCAGAATGGCAAGGCCGAGCGTGTCATCCGCACCACTAACAACATCATCCGTTCTCTACTTTTTCAAGCTAGTATACCACCGTCCTATTGGGTCGAGGCGTTGCATACAGCCACCTATCTTCTTAATAGACATCCCACTAAAACTCTAGCTTCTGGTACACCCTTCTCAGCGCTTTATCGAACGCAGCCAACTTATGATCACCTTCGCGTCTTTGGTTGTCGTTGTTACCCTAACATGTCCGCCACCGCAGCTCATAAATTGGCTCCTCGCTCCGTCGCCTGTGTTTTTCTTGGTTATCCTTCCGATCACAAAGGGTACCGCTGCTTAGATCTCTCCACAAATCGGATCATTATTTCACGACATGTCATTTTTGACGAATCTTCATTCCCTTTTTCCGAGACTTCGTCCCCTCCTTCATCCGACTTTGATTTTCTTTCGGAGTTTGATGTTACGTGTGTTACGCCTACTGGTACTGCTTGTGTTTCAGGTACTCATATTTCTGCAGCGATTGCCGACTCTACTGCCCCTGTTGCTCAGCATCAGGTTGTTGCCAGTACGAGTCTCGATGCACTGCCTGTCCCGGAGCCGTGTACCCCGCGCGTGGTGCCGTCGCGTTTCGCTGCCCCTGCTGGCAACACGCCGCAGGTTGTTGCCTGCGGAAACGCCCCGGCTGCGCAGGCTCCGTATTGCAGTTCTCTGCTCTCCCCTGCAGTCCAGCTCGGTGGGACCCAGCTGTCCCCTACAGCCCAGTCCGGTCGGACCCAGCTGTCCCCTGCGCCTGGACGTGCAGGCTCGGCTGCTCCTGCTCCATCCGGACCACATGCGCATGTGCCTGTGTCGCAACAGCAACTTGCGGCTCCACGGTTTCTCGCGCCGGGCGTCCCTGCACCAGAAGATCTTCCGCCACCGGACAACGCAGTGGTTATTTCTCCCCAGGCTAATGATCACACAATGTTGACGCGAGGTAAACGTGGCTTCCGCCAACCAAAAGCTCCCTTTGATCTGCATGCTGCCCCTTTGTCCCCGGTGCCAAAGTATTATCGTGGCGCATTGTCTGATCCAAACTGGAGAGCTGCCATGCAAGATGAGTACGACGCCCTTATTTCCAACAATACTTGGGACCTGGTTCCGCGTCCCGCAGGAGCCAATATTGTTACAGGTAATTTTCGGCATAAGTTCCGTCCTGATGGTTCTTTGGATCGGTATAAGGCACGGTGGGTCCTTCGTGGATTTACTCAACGTCCTGGCGTTGACTTTGTTGAGACATTCAGTCCAGTGGTGAAGCCTGCTACTATTCGCACAGTCTTGACAGTTGCTCTCTCACATAATTGGCCAGTTCATCAGCTTGATGTGAAGAATGGTTTCTTACATGGGACACTCGACGAGACTGTTTATTGTGTGCAGCCTTCTGGGTTTGTTGATGGTTCTTGTCCAGACTATGTCTGTCTTCTCAACAAGTCTTTGTATGGTCTGAAGCAAGCTCCCCGTGCCTGGTACAGCCGTTTTGCCTCTCACATTTTGTCTCTTGGTTTTGTGGGGGCAAAGTCCGACACCTCTTTATTTATTTATCGGCGAGGAAATGAGACAGTATATTTGCTCCTCTATGTGGATGATATTGTGCTCACAGCTTCTTCGGAGTCTCTTCTTCGACGGGTTATCACAGCTCTTCAGAAGGAATTCTCTATGAAAGATCTTGGCCCGTTGCATCATTTTTTGGGTCTCTCCGTCACCCGGCGGGATAGTGAATTTTTTCTTTCACAACGGCAGTATGTTCTTGAGGTTCTTGAGCGTGCAGGTATGTCTAATTGCAAGCCTTGCACCACTCCAGTTGACACCTCAGCTAAAATATCTGCTACTGATGGACCTCCTGTTTCTGATCCGACCCATTACCGAGGCCTAGCCGGTGCATTACAATATCTTACATTCACTAGACCGGACATTGCATATGCCGTTCAGCAGGTGTGTCTTCACATGCATGATCCTCGGGAACCTCATTATGCTTTAGTGAAGCGTGTTCTTCGCTATCTGCAAGGTACTTTGGACTATGGTCTTCGGCTTCGTCGTACTACTCTCTCCACTTTGGTCGCATATTCCGATGCAGATTGGGCGGGGTGCCCCGACACTCGTCGCTCAACTTCCGGATATGGTGTATTTCTTGGAGATAACATGGTTTCCTGGTCATCGAAGCGGCAGCCCACAGTTTCTCGGTCCAGTGCTGAAGCAGAGTATCGTGCTGTTGCTAATGCCGTTGCTGAGACCACATGGCTTCGTCAGTTGCTTGTGGAATTGCATGTTCCTGTTCAGCGCGCCACTATTATCTACTGCGACAATATTAGTGCGGTGTATCTCTCGACGAATCCTGTGCAACATCAACGCACCAAACACATCGAGATTGATCTTCACTTTGTTCGTGAGAAGGTGGCAGCCGGCGATGTTCGGGTCTTGCATGTACCCACTTCATTGCAATACGCTGATATTTTCACCAAGGGTCTACCGTCTACAATCTTCTTCGACTTTCGGTCCAGTCTTAACGTCCTTCCTTGTGGCTAGTGACGCTCCGACTGCGGGAGGGTGTTAGACAATTGTATTAGGTGACGTATCCTTGGTTGTGTTTGGGTTACGTACGTGTGTGTGCGCACTCCCTAATCTCCACGGTATTGCAAACCGACTTGGATTGATACGGGAAGTGCCAGGCCTCTCGGCCTATATATGTATGCGTTCGTATACGATCAATCAATCACGTATTGTATCGTCTATCATACATGATCGCACGCATGCATGGAAGGCGTGGTTATTAATTATTCTTCTATTTTTAAAAACATGGTTCCTCCAGCTCAACTGAATTGCCCCTCTGGCTCATCCTTGGGTCGTGGGGGGAACTCATCAGTGAGGACGAAATCTGGTTTGGCACGTTAGCATTTTGACCAACCTTTACTTAATCTAAGGTGATAGCTCCGCGTTAATCGCGAGCTTCCGGAAGTCATAGAGTAATCCGCACATGCTAGCAATCATTTTCCATGATTCTCGTTTTAATGTAACTAAATGTCTGAGATCCCTGTATGTATGTTTCTCGTTTGCTTTTGTTATGCTCATTGTATGCCCACAGCAGCTGGTTTAGCTGTCAGAATCTGATTTCGCTCGTTTGCAGATCAAAGATATTCCCATTATTTAGTCTATGTAGACGTGAAATACTTCCAAAAGAATCACGAGATAATCAACTGTAGTCCTCAGGATACTTTTTTTTTAGAAAATGGAATTACATTTCAACCTCCGTGTGTCCGCAACAGTCGACACACACATAGCCTGGTTTATTACATAAACCGAAAAAATGAGAAAGGTATAAATTTAGTACATGAATATCAGTACTAAAGGTCGCCTGCATCTAGTGCCGATTTAGTTCTCCCGTCACCTCCGCACAAATCATTGCCCAGATGACTGCTTGCTAATAATCTCTGCCAAGCAATCGTTTGTATCCATCGTCGAGGGAGGAGGACAAGGCAGATCGAAACATAAGAATGGTGGTCTTCTTCGACGGTCTGGCATCCTTTCGTCCACTACCGCTTTTATCTGCCAAGCGGGCAGATCCGGCCAACACCGGCCATCATTTGTGTCATTGATCCACCTACTGTCTGAGCACGAAGGTGAGCATACGGAAGATCCACTTGAAGTAGAATATGACGACATAGAGTCCCACTTAAGAATGAGAATAAATTATGAATTTTATTTGTAACCAATAGTTACAAGAATGGATACTTGGTTACAAATAAAATTCAGGTGTTGTAGGATCTTTAGTTGTCCATACAAAGTATCCATTCTTGTAACTATTGGTTACAAATAAAATTCATAATTTATTCTCTCCCTGTATTCTGACGGGAGATTGATTTTACTGATGAACTTCTTGAGCACATGAGGTATCTTGTACAAATTCTCTGGGTCTTCTTGGCTATGTTATTACAAAGTCGGGCTGTGGTTTGTGTCCGTGGTGTGTTCCGGCGAGCAATATCACGCCTGTAACCTGCTAAAAGGCGAAATAGTAAGTTTTAACATGCAATAGAATATTGGAGTGGCTGACTTCAACTGGCCAAACTATCGTTTTCCAACTGTTCTAATGGATACGACCAAAAGGCATTCCCGCTTCTTTCTCTTTTTTTTTTTTCGGGAAAGAGGCATTCCCACTTCCACGATAAGGAGGCAAATATACGGTTTGTTCTCAATGACTTGAGCAGCAGATAAAATCATACACGTCAGAGAGGCTTATTATCCAGCCACCTTTGGGCCATCGCGAAGCTTTCTTTTGGCCGATACTCTGGAGCTGTATGGCCAGCACCCTGCACAAGCAACAATCGTCAGGGTTTTGTTTAGGCGAACACGTCTCATTCTTCTACCTAATCCAACACTTTTTATCGACGGAATGTTGACATGAGAAGGAAAACATGATACCTTTACTGTTGCAAAGGTTAAGCTATTCGCATATGTAATTGTAAACCTGCACAAAAGAGGCAAAACTCAAGGGGCGTATACCTGTCACTGAGAGAGAGGGAAAGGGAGGGAGAGTAACATAGAATTGATGTGTATTAAAAACATTTCTCTTGCAAACAGTTGTATCATGTTCAGCAGTTGATCTACAATCCTTGTGCGTATAGTTTCTGCGAGAAAAATAAGGAAAAAGAAAACATGACTTAACCCTGCAGCTTGGCCATCAAGATGCCATGCTCTCCATTCATCTACTATGGAGAAATTCAGTGATCGTATCCACGCTTGCGTGCCGAGATGAGGTATGATAAGATCATGGTCTCCGCTGCAGCCAGATGGCAGAATGAGAGGACGTGGAAGAAGATTCAGCTTGTATGAATACCGAAATTGCTCTGAGTTCTGATGCTTTTACCTATATACAAGAGCACGGTAACCTCTGGTTGTGAGGTTCAAGTGGTAATTTATGCTGCTTACGAGGTCCTGTGCATAAGGAAGGTAATCCACGCATCTTATCCATTCGCTCGTTGTTCCCTGTTGAGGTTTTCCATATTTGTATCATTGTGAAATGAGAGTGAGGTTTACAGCCTGCGTGTCTAGCGAATCATGCGCATCTTGATTTTGGAGTTGTGATTTCTGTAGGTAGTTTTTGACAAGAATATTTGAAAGTATAAATGCATTTTACCTCCTTGACCCCAAGAGCATATCTAGTAGCATTGTTGTTCATCCAGAAGTAAGCCAAGTAGTAACCAAAAGTCTGCATTCCAGAAGGCAGTAGTTCGAGATATATTATTGCTATACGATTGAAATAAATTATATTACATTAAATTCAGATATATTTAAGACCAACTTACAAAACAATCGACAGAAGGACGAGGCGGCGGCTTCCTTAACTGGACAAGTTCTTCTGACAGAAACCTTCTTTGATCATCATAATCTGCAGGTTTAGGTGCAGCAACAGCACATACTTTATACAATATATGAGCTTGAGCAATTTCAGAAATGAGCTACAATGAAATGAAAGTGCATCAGTAAGTAGCAGCTAATAGTGTTACATCTGAAAAATAGTATGCACGCAAATATTTCTTACATTGTTAACAGTATGTAGCACCGCAGCACAAATTTCGTTCTTAGGGTTTACATAATCTCCTTCACAATTATCCACTGCAGCCTTTGAAATAGGGAATGAGAACACACTACAAAACATGAAGTGCACCATGCAAGAGTTTAAGAAATAATCGACGTGTAATTACCTCATATAACTGATCAGATATTACTCCAAAACCATGAGAAGCTGGAATTATTGAATTCTGATCAAACTTTGGATCTGTAATTGGGTTACCAACTAGATATCCCTGTAAATAATTGAACAAACATGGCAAAGAACAAGAGACACAATTACATGTTGAGCACAACAAGATTATATTAGAGGACAAGAGAAATAGCGTGCCTTCAGATTTATATGTGGCTGCTGCCTTTGTTCAATTCCTGCATCATAGTTAAATCAAATTCAAAAGTGGGTTTTGTAATTCAGAGAAAATGGAATAAGTATTTATTCAGGACAAAGTTTCCTTTGTAAATATTCTAAGGAGACCTGCAAAGGTCCAAAATTATGTTTAGTAATGTTTTATTGAGAATCAAGTGATTGCGAGAAATGTTTTGTAAATATTCTAAGGAGACCTGCAAAGGTCCAAAATTATGTTTAGTAATGTTTTATTGAGAATCAAGTGATTGTCACCCATTAAGGCGGTTAGGTTCTTCGCTATCCCAAAGAAGATGAGGGGATATGATGCTAATTTATGGAAAAAAAAAAACTTGAGCAACATAGGAGGGACTTAGCATAAAAAATGACTCCACTTAGGTGACTTATATAATTAAGAAGAATAGGCAACCGAATTCTGGTTAGAGAGGGCTCGGCTCTTAACCAACTAAGCTAGGCTCAATTCCTATGATGCCAATTTATAGATTTGAGGTCAGGCGAGTTTCACATCAAAAGTTACCTTCTGAAATATATTGAGCAATAAGTGGAGTCATTTTTCCAGCATACGAGTCTCCTCCAATGTAGAAAGGATTTGAAAGATACTGTGGATGATCATTGAACCACTGCACACACATGCAAAAGGTGGTAAATAGTTAACGGACATGTTCATCCACTCAAACAAGGGCCAATTGCATTTTGGACTGCAGTACAGATGAACTGTCCCAATTTTCACCTTCTTTAGAAATGTTCGGACTTGCAAAGAAGATGAGTAGTCCCCAACAGAATAGCCTTTGGGATCACGAGCATACGAGAAACCCGAGCCAACAGGGGAATCCAAGAAGAGAATACTTGCCACCTGGAGATATTTTCAGAAACCACAATCAGATCGGGGAATGGTGATCCTAGTTGTTGAAATTTGCGGCTATTTCAAAGTTTTTTGTCTTCCATCAATAGAGTTGACATTGATTGGGCTTTTCTAATCAGAGAATGTAATATGCTTCAATATTAATGAAATTCCCTTTTTGTAGAAAAAAAGAGAAAAGTGAATAAAACTATAGTAAGAGAACCATTTTTTCGAGTTAGAAACGAGTTTATCACCTGTGTCCACGAGTAGGGATTACGGACCAACCGTGGCAGACTACCGTTATAAGGTTCCAACACAAACTTTATAGGACCTGCAGTGAAAGAAAAATGACAACTGGGTACAATCAAGTTTCGCCATGAACAGAAGTTACAGAACCATATAGGGAACAGAAGTTAAAGTTTCGCACGAATTCAACACTGAGCATTTGAAAATTGAAATCTTGTACTCTTGGAGGGGAAAGAAAAAGTCAGCGTAGCGAACGGAGCCTGACGGGGCTAACCTTTTTTTTTTTTTTTTTGAACCTCTCAAATCTGCATACAAATGTAGTATCTGTTCGTGCGTATACAAACACATCAGAGACCCAACGCGCGCGCACACACTTCCAACCTACATCTATACACAGAAAACAAACGCGTCCTTCGAGAAATCATCGGAAAGAACCGATGCGCGACGAGGGACGTCGCACTCCCTTTGTGTCTCCACGCGATGAGAGGTACCAGAGAGAAGATACCAGAGCAGCCGGACTGCCCCATCCTCCAAAACAGGAGACCAACAACGGACTCCGACTCCACGAGCTCATCGCCGGCGTCGAAGGAGAGGACGCCAACGAGACGAGGCCGAGCTCGAGAGACTTTATTCCATGAAGACAGCATCGCCACCGCCTCGACGCCGCCGCCCGGAAACTAGGATTTCCTCTCTTTAACCAAAGAGAGGACAGAAACAAACCTTGTACCCCAGCCACCGGAGAAGCTCACCGGAGAATCAGAGGTAAAGGAAACAAAAGCCTCCCTCGTTGTCTTCCCCCGCGACGACCACCACCTCCACTACCTCGACCACGCAGCAGCATCAGCAGCCACCACCAGCAGCAAGATGGTGGAGGGAAGGAGCAGCAGCAGCAGGCAGCACTCCACCAGCCGCCGCCACCAGTAGCAAGCAGGAGGCGCCGGAGGTAGGGGAGCAGAGGAGCCTCGAGACGTGGGAGCGCATGAACTGCACCAGCTACGCCCGGCCGGGGCAGCGCGGCGAGCCGCTAGAGCTGCGCCACCACCATGAGGCCTTCCATCCCCAACTCCATCTCCACCGCCAAATCGATGGGCTCGACGCAGCCAACAAAGACCCGACGGCCGGGGCCGCGCACTCAGGCACAAGCCGCCTCAGCAGCGTCACCAGCGCCGCGAGGCCGACCACCACCACGCCCTCAGCGCCGAACGGCCTGCAGCCACCCCGCCGCCGACAAGAAGACAAGAAGGAGCAAAAGCAGCTAGAAAACAGCAAAAGAACTACTAATATACATAAGCCGGACGTCGATCCGCCGAATCCCAACCACTCCGGCACCGGACTGACCGCCGGAGGGCGAGATTCGACGAGATCGACGCCGGATTTCAGCGTCGCCCTCGCGGTCTACTGTAGCAGGGGAAAGCGAAGTCTGACGGGGCTAACCTGTTTCAAAGGCGAGGCCGGAGAAAGACGAGCATCTTGGCCCACCCGTGAGCCACAGCAGCACGGCGTCGGTGGCGGGGCTCCGCTCCGATTCCACGAAGTAGTAGAACAGCTCCGTTCCCGTCTCCTCCTCCACGCCCACGTACCTGCGCCGCCTTGAGTGAGCATCGATCCGCCATTGCAGAGCATGAAGAGCAGAGCACGGTGTTGGTTCTGGTGCTTACCCGGTCTCCAGGTAGAAGGGAAGAGGGCCGTCGTACCCCGGGAGGTGGGTGACCACCGACGCCGCCGCGCAGGAGAACGGCACGAGGAGAAGGCAAGCGACGAGGTGCGGCAGAAGAAGATTGACGTCCGCCATTCTCCCTCTTCGTCTTCCTTCTCTGGACTGCAACCACGGTCGACAATGATTTGCTAACCCATGCGCTGCCTGGGTGCCAGAAAAGAGATCGTCTCGTGCATGGAAGGCGTGCGAATTATAAAATGTTATGGAAAAAGTCTATTTTACTCTCCCAAATAATTCACTTTATCTGTTTCATCCCTAAATAAAATAATAGCTCACTTTACTCCTTCAAACAATTTCATTCGGTGCAATGTATACCCTATTGAAGTTTGTTTCTTTTGTTTCTCATTCTATAAGTAGAATTTAAAGCTCAAATTTTGCATGATATTAGTTGCCATAATAATCTATGTTACAATATTTTTAAATTATTTTTTATATCATATTTATGCATATAACATAAATTTATATTAAACTATGTAAATAATATCAAAATAATATGTCATAATTTTTCTAATATAGGTTTATATATGAGTTACCATCATGCAAAATTTGATTTTTAAATTCCACTTGTAGGCAGAGATAAAAAAAGACAAACTTTAAAAAGGTGTATATTGCACCAAATAGAATTGTTTGAGGGGACAAATAAACTATCATTTTGTTTAAAGGTAAAATAGACAAAATAAATTATTTAGAAGAGTAAAATAGATTTTTTCCAAATGTTATTTGGTTCCCATTCCTTCTCATGGGTCCACGGTGAACTGGTTCCATAATTGACAAACTATCGTTGTTGTCACGCGTCTTGCTGGAGAAACACGGACCATGCATTTCCTAACAAACACTTATCTTGATTTGACTTTGAACAACTATAGACACTCACAACATAAATCCTACCTTATAAGTATATTTGAAAATTAAGCCGGCAAATTCTTAACATTGACGAAGTCATCACTGATACCTTGTTGTCGACGGCCACGTCGTCTACCGCTGAAAGCACAACATCGTTAAATTCTAAAAAATTCGTTTCCATAAGAAGTCGAAACCAGAATCTGAGATGCTACGAGACTCTTTAAACAACTAGATTACAGGCCTTTTCGCAACTCTAGGTTATTTTGTAATGGAGGAATTATTGTTTATACATTTACTTCTACCCGTTCAACGCGTTAAATGTTTAGGTGAACATTGTGATACGGCTTTGGTCGCTTCCTCTCCAAATTCTAATCAAGCACTAGCTCAATTCGCAACGATGCAACACAGACCATTTCCTAACATTCATGATATTGCATGAACCTTTCAAGAAAAAAATTACACAAAAAACCGTTTGATTTACTTTCAATTCATATAGTCGGCGCAGATCACAAGATTTTATTACACTTTCATGTGAAAAGGGTCTTGGTCTAGTGGTTAAGGCACCCGAGTAGCCCTTTTGAGGTTCTGGATTCGACTCCCGGTGGGAGCGAATTTTCTAGGATTTAACGGCATTTGTGCTTTCAGCGGTAGGCGATGTGACCGTCGACAGCGAGGCGTCAATGGTGACTTTGGGAATCTGGAGAATTTATCGGCTCAGTCTTCAAAGATGCTCATAGGGGTAGGGTTTGCGTATGTGCGTTCATAGAGATAAATATACGTGCGTTGTGAGTGTCTGAGCTGTACTGTGTAATTTCTCAAAAAAAATATAGAGGGAACCCTCTTGTAGGAAAATTCAGAGGGGCTTATGGTCGAGCCATCGTTGAGCCATAGCAAAGCATTCTTTAGGCAGGTTCTTCGGAGGAGTATGGCAACCACCCTGCATACAGGCATCCAATCTATAAAACGACAAGGTCAATGCATAGACCAAAAAGAAAAGATACGAAAGCAAAACCAAACCTTTATTGTTGCAAAGGTCAGGTTGTTGTCGTACGTGATGGTGAATCTGGCGAAAAGGCAACAAGCGTTGTTCATCAGGCCTCAAACTGATTGGTGACCAATAACCCAACTAGTTGCAAGAGCTACTGTGTCCATTCATTTTTTTTCCTGTTATTATTTGTTTTGTATCTCATGTTTAGTTCATAAAAAGTTGGTAACGATACATTTCATTTTGCCCATTCTAAAAAAAGAGTTCTTAATTGGCAATGTAACTGATTGTATGTATGACAAAACTAGAATGTAGGCATATGACATCACCCCGCAGCCTGGCCATGGAGGTGCGACGCCCTCCAGTCATCAACAATGGCGAAGTTGAATGATCTTATCCATGCTTGTGCGCCAAAAAATGGCACGGTTAAATCATGATCTCCACTGAAGCCACGTAAATTACTTGCAATTGAGCGCATGTCGTCAAGTAGGAATAGTTCAAACAAAATAATAAATATCGGAAAAAATAAAGATCCCAATAAGCCGATACTGATTTCACCTGTAAACAAGAGCGCGGTAACCCCTTGTGGTGACGTTAAAATGGCATTGTATGCTGCTTGGAAGATCATGCATGTAAGGAATACTATTATATTTGCATCTTATCCATTCTGTCACCGTTCCCTGTCAGCGCTATCCATTGGTGATCATTAGAAACTTATTAACCCAAAAGCAACTCATAAGCTTAGCATTTATTGAAGCGACCATGATAAATATTCCATCATACTCATATACAGAGTTTGTTCTTCGGGGACATGTAATCTCCTTCACAGTTCTTCATGGCAGCCTTCGACAAATAAAAGGGAAGGGAAAGAGGATAACTATTTCATAATTCATCCATGTACATTGAAGGCACTAACTCATGAAGGCGGCGAGAAAACTTATTATACATTGAAGACAGAAAACCGTTAGTACTAATTTATCCATGTATTAAAGTTATTTCTTTCTCTTCTTTTGGTTCAATGTAATAAATCAGGCTGTGTGCGTGTCAGCTTTACGCGGGCACACAGAGGCTGGAATGTAATTCCATTTTCTAAAAAAAAAAACTATTTCATAATTTTTATCACAGGGATAACCTGCTATTGTGCCACACTTGTCAAAAGGAAAATAGTACCTCATATAACTGATCCGATATTAACCCAAATGAATGAGATGTTGGGATTTTAGAGTTTTCATCGATCTTGTCTCCGGTAATTGGGTTACCAACAATATAGTCCTGCACAAAAGAAAAGGAAAGAAGAAAAAGAGAAAGCATGACTTTACACTGCATATACTCACCTTTTTGTGAGCCAGCGATTATTCTTTTTTTTTTTGTGATTACACAATACAACTCAGACACTCACAACGCACGCACACTCATCCCTATGAACGCAAATACGCAAATCCTACCCCTATGAGCATCTTCGAAGACTGAGCCGGTAAATCCTCCAGATTGACGAAGTCACCAATGGCGCCTCGCTGTCGACGGCCACGTCGCCTACCGCTGAAAGCACAAATGCCGTTAAATCTTAGAAAATTCGCTCCCATCAAGATTAATTCGTATGCTCGAAATTACGTGCCTTGAGATTAATTGGTGGATGCTGCAATTCTTCAGTTCCTGGAATACGGTACAATCAACATCAATGAACCTCTCACAGGGGATCAAGGCCAAGAGTTCTCTTTTGATAAAAGAGCATTGGTCGCAAGAAAAAGCCAATCTAGTTATCCAAGTCGATCAAGGATGACACGTGTAAATTGTTCACCTTCTGAAATAATGTACTGCGCAATAAGAGGAACCACCTTTCCCGCATATGAATCTCCGCCGATATAGAAAGGATTGGAAACATACTTTGGGAGTTTGGGTGATCATGAAACCACTAAGAAAAGCAGAAAACAAAAAATGATTAGGGACTAATAAATCCTTTTCCTCTGAAACAGGAGAAGCAAACTATTTGTTCTTCTAGAGCAAAGCAGCGTAAGTCGAGCTTCGTGTTCGGTTGCTTTGTCCCAAACCTTTCTCAGAAATGTCACCATCTGCATAGAAGATGAGATATCTCCAACAAGGTAGCCTGCGCGCGTACGAGAATCCGGTACCAACGGGCGAGTCCACGAAGAGAACACTCGCCATCTGAGAAGGAAGTGCTAGGACGGTTAACAACATCAATCAATGCAAGAAGCAGGGAGAAAATGCATCTCCTCCACACCTGCGTCCAGGAGTTCGGATTCAAGACCAGCTGTGGCACCGTGCCATCGTAAGGTTTCACGACAAACTTAACCGGACCAGTAAAAAAAATGTAAATAATAGTTGATTTGACCTTCAAATTCTGCGCAGCGCAAAGAAACCTATTTCAAGTAGGAGGCCGTTGAGGGTCGACCACCGTGGCCCGCCGCTGAACCACAACAGCACGGCGTCCGTGGCCGGGCTCCGCTCCGACTCCACGAAGTAGTAGAAGAGCTCCGTCCCGGTCTCCTCCTCCACGCCCACGTACCTGCGCCGCGCCGTGCATGAGCATCGATCCGCCATTGCAGAGCAGAGCACGGTGTTGTGCTGGTGTGCTTACCCGGTCTCCAGGTAGAAGGGCAGAGGGCCGTCGAATCCCGGCAGGTGTGTGACCACCGACGCCGCGTGGGAGAGCGGCGGCAGGAGGGCGAAGCAAGCGACGAGGTGCAGCAGGAGCAGTGAGCGATGGCAATGTCCTCCGCCGGCATGAACATGAACGCGGCATGGAAATTTCGAGGCCATTGCTACTGCTGCAGTCGAGTTTGGATGTTGAGCTGGAGATTTGCTTCCAAGCTTGAATTAGGCTCGACCTCCGTACATCCATCAGTGGATGGCGCGAAAAATGAGTTGAACTCTAGAACGTCCTATATTAAATGGAGGGAGTGTGACACATAGCTCTTGTGTGGAAAAAGAAATCTAAGACAATATGGAAAACATGTCGTTAGTCAGTAGGCCTGATGGATGGAAAGACTGAAAGCAAACTAAAACAGAGAATATTAATTTGTTGTCGCACAATATGGAAAACATGTCATTAGGTCTGATGGATGGAGAGACTGAAAGCGAGCTGAAACAGACAATATTAATTTATTGTCGCAAGGTCAGGTTGTTGGTGTATGTGGTTGTGAGCGAGCGTGGAAAACAATTTAAATGGATCACAAATATATTCCATTTGAAGTTTGTGTCGCCTTTCTTCATGCATCACTGTATCTTTTTACAGGTTAATTTTGCCACAGGACACACCGCTTAAAGTTGGTTTATTGTCGTGTAGTTGTCTGTTCGTTATATTCAAATAAATTTTGGTAAATTGTGATCTACTTATGCAGGTGTCTCCTTTATCGTGGACTGAGTGGAAAATTGTTTTGTATCTATCACTCGCTGTTAGTGATTCTCTTTGACTTGTTAATGTCATTTAGTTATGTGTAAATTAATAAGTGCTTTCCGTATAGTATTATTTTTACAGTGGCTAACTGGTCTGCTAGGTAATTTGGATCGATGAGGTATTGAAGTTTTGCTCGAGAAGTCCTCGAGGTATGCTTGGTAAAAGCACAATTTCCCTTAATATTATAGTTCTACACAAATGCTACTGCAGTTGTTTTAGCTTGTTTGCAGGTCGAAGATTTCCTTTCAGGCTATGGATACTTCCAAAAGCATCACGAGATAATTAATTGTAGGCCTCAGGATATTGTACAAGACAACGGAAAACTTGGCTCCTGGTGGTAGTGAGACTGACTTAAAACATGAAAGATCTTTAGCTGTCCATACAAAGTATCCATACTTTTTAACTTATGCTTAGAATTCAAAGTTCATAATTTATTTTCTCCCTGTATTCTGACGGGAGATTGATTCTACTGAGGAACTTCCTCGGCACTACAGATATTTTGTACAAATTCTTTGCGAAGTTTACAAAACCGATATGTTGTTTGAGCTCGTGGTGTGTTCCGGCGAGCAACATCTCGCCTATCTCAAGGCGAAAAAGTAAGTTCTAACATGCAATGAAACATTGGAAGGATGGTTACAAGCTTTAGAGCAACCACAATGTTGCAAAAAAGCAGTCAATAGTGAATAAACAAATCATTCAATCAGTCTATATGCATTGTGCAACCAGTCCATAAGCAGTCAATAGTTACAGTCGACCTTAGTACTATGAACTGCCTGTAAGAATTAAAAATGCATTCCTCTCATTCCCATCGCCTCTCCCACCAGCATGGTTGCCATTTGCACCACAAGATGAAAGATTTTTTATTTTTGGCCGGGCTCCCTCTATTGACTACCATTGTGCAATCTACCATAGCTATGAATCACATGCTGCAGGGCCCACTCCTATAGACTGCTTTGGGCTTGAACATTGCTGTTGCCCTTAAGGGCGGGCCAGAACATAGTTGACTGCAGCTGGCCAGACTATCGTTTACCAACTGTTCTAATTGATACGACGTAGAGGCGTTCCCAGATAAGAAGGCAAATGTACAGTTTATTCTCGATGACTTGAGCAGCTGATAAAATTATACTAGTCAGAGAGGCTTATTATCCAGCCACCTTTTGGCCATTGCGAAGCTTTCTTTTGGACGGAATTCTGGAGCAGTATGGCCACCACCCTGCATAAGCAACATCTCATTCTTCTACCTAATCCAACACTTTTTATCGGCGGTATGTTGACATCAGAAGTAAAACATGATACCTTTACTGTTGCAAAGGTTAAGCTATTCGCATATGTTATTGTAAACCTGCACGAAATGAGAAAAACGAAAGGGATGTATTCCTGTCAGAAAGAGAAAGACCATAAAATTGACGTGTAGAAAAACTTTTCTCTTGAAAACAGTTGTACGTTCAGCACTTGATCTACAGTCCTTGTGTGTATAACTGCTGGGAGAAAAACAAAGTAAAGGAAAACATGACTTACCCTGCAGCTTGGCCATCAAAATGCCATGCTCTCCATTCATCGGCTATGGAGAAATTCAGTGATCGTATCCACGCTTGCGTGCCGAGAAATGGTACCACAAGATCATGGTCTCCGCTGCAGCCGGAGGTCAGAATTAGAGGACGTGTAAGAAGATTCAGCTTGTATGAATAACAAAGTTGCTCTGAGTTCTGATGCTTTTACCTGTATACAAGAGCACGGTAACCCCTGGTTGTGAGATTCAAGTGGTAATTTATGCTGCTTGCGAGGTCTTGTGCATAAGGAAGGTCATCGACGCATCTTATCCATTCGCTTGTTGTTCCCTATTGATGTTTGGCATGTTTGTATCATTGTGAAATGAGTGAGGTTTACAGCCCGTATCTAGCTAATCATGAACCTCTGAAATGAATATGATTTTGGAGTTGTCCTTTCTGTAGGTAGTTTATGGCAAGAATATTTGAAAGTATAAATGCGTTTTACCTCCTTGATCCCAAGAGCAAGTCTAGTAGCATTGTTGTTCATCCAGAAGTAAGCCAGGTAGTAACCATATGTCTGCATTCCAGGAGACAGTAGTTCGAGATATATTACTGCTATGTGATTGAAATAAGTTATATTTCATAAATTTCAGATATAAAAACTGACTTACAATACAATCGACAGAAGGAAGAGGCGGCGGCTTGCTTAACTGGATAGATTCTTCTGACAGGAACCTTCTAGGATCATCATAATCTGCAGGTTTCGGTGCAGCTAGATGTGACACCCCAGGTGTCTCTTTCCTTGTGAACACTTACTTTTCACTGATGTTGTCTTAGCAAAGTGGAAACTTCAAGTTTTGATCTCAAGTAATGTTCAAAAATTCGAATTCAGATCAAATTTGAAATGAAATGTAAAAGCAAGTCCACAAGTTTGAACAGAACTAGGTGCATCCAAAAATATATGTGAATCCTAATAAGGAAATAAAAATCTAGCCAAAAGATCGAAATCATTTTCTTTTGGGAAGTGCCCCAAATAATTCATGCAAGTTTAAATTTTAAACAACTTTGAATAATTTTCAAATTCGTATTTTGAGGTTTCTAGAAGGTTGGCCAGCACATCTGACCTTTACAGGTGTCAAGGTGAGGCCATGCAAAATCTGATGATTTTTGGAGCTCTGTAGCCCTCTCAAATTGAATTTGCAAGAGGGAGAGTTAAATTGGTGAAAAACAGAAATCTGCAAAACCCACTCGTCAGTCTCTCTCTCCCTTCTTCTCTCTTCCTCGGCTCTCCCCCGAGCGTGCATGGCAGCCAGCTGCCCCGGCACTGCTCCAGCACGGCCCCACTCACGCCGAACAGCAAAACCGCGGCCCAGCCTCTCCTCTCACTTCCTCCTCGCACACTTCGCCATTTCCTCGCTCGCTCCGCTCCCAAACTCACCGGCGTCGTCGCCATGGACGCCGGAGCTTGAAGCTCGCTGCAGCGCTGCGTTCGTCCGCCACAGCTTCAGCTAGACCCCGCCGAAGATTCGCTGTGACGTCCTCTTCGAAGTCCCGGAGCACCTCTTCGTCGCTGCCGTCTCTTTTGCCGGGAATCGCATCATCTTCCTCGTCAACCTTTCTTCACCCGACGTCGACATCTCCGCCAAATTCCTCGTCGACGGTAAACCATTCGTCGATTCCTTTGGTAGGATTCTTCCTAGGCCCCATGCGCACGTCATCACCAAGTTTGGTCTTGCCTCGTGCAGTGTGGAGCTCGCTGTCGTCTCGCCACCGCTCGCCGCCGACTCGCCATCGCCGCAGATCCGCCTCCTCGGCTCCATCTCGTCTCGGTGAGCCTCTCCTTGCTCCACCTTGCCAAGCGTGTAGGCCATGACCCACTGAACCTCAAGGGGCTTCATGTGCACGTCCCCATTCCTCCCGCGTCGCCGGCAAGCCGCGCCAAGTTTGGCCGCCGTGCGCGCCCAGCCGTGCAAAGTGCGTCTGGTTCAAATCGCGCAGTGGCAGTTTTGTAAATATTGCTTCCAGACTGAATAAACTTCAAAAATTAATATCTGGAGTTCTAGTTGTCCAAAAATTGCAAACTAAATTTTGTTGTGTTCCTCTTGAGTAGATCTATCTCTTGATTAGCACGATGATCCATGTTTCTGTATGTTTGCACCTTTATCATTTTTGTAAGTTAAACACCATTTAGTTCATAATAATTCATATGCTCATGGGAAAACTGCAAACTAAGTCTTGTTAGAACCCACTGCTTATGCTCTGTCCAGTAGTGTATACCATAACCCTTGTTTCTGCATGTTTTACTCTGTATAAGTCTTGCCAGCTGGAAACCAATTAATTCATAGTAAATTAGTTACTGTTGAGAAAACTGTGAACTTAGGCTTGTTGTACTACTCTTGCTATTCCCTATTCAGTAGAACAAACCATGCTCCTCAATTCTGTAAGAAACTTTAGTTATGATTTTCTCTTTGATAAACTTGTCATCTTTTTAGTAATTAATCTACTGCTTGTTAAGCCATGATCTTCTGCAGGCATGACACTTAATTGATGTTCTACTACCATGATTTTTTGTTTGATCAGATATGCTTTATAGATTTTCGTATGAATTGCTTTCTGCCTCAGTCTTATTGTAATGTTTGATTTAATTCTGTTAGTAAGAAAATCATGATAAATTGTTGTTAGTACTGTTTTGGCATGCTTAGGTCACCAGTAGGCTGTTCTTGACCAGAGGCAATTTAGGAATAATTTTCATGCTTGTGTAAGTTTGTTTGAAGTTAATATGAATGATTTCTTTAATAATACAACAATGCTTCATGGGAGTCAATGAAAGAAATAAAATAAACTCAGTTCATATCACCAAATCAGAACATCTTACATCACCTTGGATCTGTAATCAGGTCACTTAAGTTGCATTTGCATGTCGAATTATATTGTCTTTGCATTCCCTATATTGACATATTCTTGCACTAATAGGAAACGACAATCAGGAGATCGAAGGGGAATTTCAGGAGGAGTTATCTGCTGCTGAACCTGAAACAGAAGTTGCTAACTTAGTTTGTGAAAACCAAGGCAAGCCCCGGTTCATTCCAAACCCCTTTGCAAATTTTCCATTTCTAGAGATTATAATGATAGAAAGTCTAGGATGAATTGTGCACTTAAGTTGTAGGAGTTGAATGGAACCCAACTGCATGCTCCCAAATGACCTATGTTGCTAAGTGTCTATACTAGTTACTCGATAAAAACTGCTATGCTTAGGACTATGGTTTAACTTCAATGTATGGTCTGATTATGATAATAAAAATATGGTCCCCTCAAGAGAATGGTTGAGAATGTTTTGTTCGTTGAGACCGGGCAGGATGACATATGCATGTATAGGATGTGGCAACACAAGGAGGTGTTGGTCACTGTAGCCCTGCCTAGTCGATTAAGGACCGATTCGTTGTTGGCCCTCTTGATCGAGCATTGAACAGTACCGAGTACATACTAGTGACAATGGGAACTAGAAAACTTAGTAGCTTGTGTGGTGGCAAGGTGGTATGGTACCCTGTACAGGTGTATTGGGCAGGTTCAGGCCATGGGAGGTACGAGGTACCGTTGGTGGGACGGCTGCCCAATCCCTGAGACTAGACCCGTGCTGATTGTTTACTATCTTGTGAAAGGTTGCCGTATATGAGTTTTGTGCATATACGTCGTGTACCTCGGGTTTTCCCAGCTGGTATAAATCGATTGCAATCGCTGTCCCTCGCAGAAATGAGTACCGCTCGTGAATTGCGCCTTCACGTAGAAAATGACACTTGATGATGATTATGTTGGCTGTTATGATGGATTGCTGCTGTTATTACTCATATGCTACTGATTCATAATTGTTTTGTTCAATTCATGCTTTACTGTTATTCTCACTTATGCCACTGTTTAATGAAGATAAAATTTGGCTAAAATATGATAGAAAAGATTATTGCTGCTTAAGTGCGAGTCCTTTAAAAATAAGCCATCCCTTTTTAGCCTATGCATGTCTAGAGTCAAATTGACGGTTAAGTTTTGCTGAGTAATTAGTACTCAGGCTTTGTGCCATTGTTGTTTTCAGGTAATGATATTGTTCTTCCTGCTGGTGTCATGCCTTGGGATGTGCAAGTTCCTGAAGGTTGGACAGCCCACTGGGAGTCCGACCAGCCGCCGCAGTAATGTGTTTGCTGCTAGTGTGACTATCTGATCGGGCATCAGATTTTCGCTCGTGCTATAACGTGGAGAGTAGTGTAGCTCTCGTGTATCTTTCGATTTCGAACTCCTTTATCGCTTCCGCTGAACTTTAATACTTCCGCTGTACTCTAAACTTGTGTTGTAATAAAGATAATAACTTGTTAATTAAGATGAAAGTGTTGTATTATCTCGTGTCTGCTTAAACAGCACCGTGGGACATTGATCCTGTGGATCGGACTGTTAGACTAGAGCACATAGTTTATATAATATATGGTATTGATTAATTTCAGAAATGAGCTACAATGAAAGGAAAGTGCATCAGTTAGTAGCAGCTAGCATTGTTACCTCCGGAGAACGGTATGCACACAAACATTTCTTACATTGTTAAAAGTACGTAGTACCGCAGCGCAAATTTCGTTTGTAGGGTTTACATAATCCCCTTTATAATTATCCACTGCAGCCTTTGAAATAGAGAATGAGAACACACTACAAAACATTGAATTGCACCATGCAAAAGTTTATGAAATAATTGACGTGTAATTACCTCGTATAGCTGATCAGATATTATTCCAAAACCATGAGAAGCTGGAATTCTGGAATTCACATCGAACTTTGGATCTGTCACTGGGTTACCAACTAGATATCCCTGTAAATAATTGAAGAAATATGGCAAAGAACAAGAGACATGATTCGATCTCATGTCGAGCACAAAAGAATTATATTAGAGGGCCAGAGAAATAGCGTGCCTTCAGATTTATATGAGGCTTTTGCCTTTGTTCAATTCCTGCATCATAGTAATATTCAGGACAAAGCTTCCTTTGAATTAATTGCAAGAAATGTTTTGCACATATTTTAAGGAGACCTGCAAAGGTCCTAAATTAAATTTAGTATGTTTTGTTGAGAATCAAGTGATTGTCGCCCATTAAGGTGGTTAGGTTCTTCGCTATATTTTCCCGAAGAAGATGAACTAACTTAGGAGGAACAATAGGTGAGTTATGTAATTAAGAAGATATAGGCAACCAAATTCAGGTTGAAGAGGGGTCGGCTCTTAACCAACTAAACTAGGCACAGTTCCTACAATGCCGGTTTATAGATTTGAGGTTACGTGAGCTTTCACATCAAAAGTTACCTTCTGAAATATATTGAGCAATAAGTGGAGCCATTTTTCCAGCATATGAGTCTCCTCCAATGTAGAAAGGATTTGAAAGATACTGTGGATGATCATTGAACCACTGCACAAACATGCATAATGTGGTAAATAGTTAACGGACATGTTCGTCCACTCAAACAAGGGCCAACTGCATTTTTGACTGCAGTACAGATGAACTGTCCCAATTTTCACCTTCTTTAGAAATGTTCGGACTTGCAAAGAAGATGAGTAGTCCCCAACAGAATAGCCTTTGGGATCACGCGCATACGAGAAACCAGTGCCAACAGGGGAATCCAAGAAGAGAATACTCGCCACCTGAAGGTTTTTTCAAAAGAAAAAACAAAATTAGAAAAAAGTGAAAAAAAATACTAAGAGAATCATTTTTACTAGAGTCAGACTAGTAAAAATGCATGTGCGACACGCACGTGATATAAAGAAATGTGTCACTTGGCAGGACAATAAAAATTATATGCAGTTTGATTAATTGTTTTTTTAATTTTATTCATTTGGATAGACTCATGCAAGAATAGGTTGTTTTTACTGGCCGAAACATTGGTATGGCCATCTAATTATGGTGCACATCACTCTTTGTACCAATAAGATTCATCACTCTTGTACTAATATAAGACAACTGCTCGATGAAAGACACCATACCTCCGTGCTGCCTACATGTAACTAAAATATCATTTACAATAGTGTATTCTAAGAAGAAAATTTCATTTGCAAAAAAAGAAGAAAATTCTTCATGATTTTGCACGAAAATTTTATCCACCAGATGAATGGCACAAATGATTAGATAAACTACCATCTAAACCAAATATATCACCATAATTCAAAAACAAATCAACAAAATTTGATGAAAAAACATAACATTCAAATTCAAAGTTAATCTTCAAGTCCACATGTAATCAAGAGAAAAAAAATCTAAAGAATTCACCAGATGAATGGTTGTACTCCAGGACCGTCTTTATATTCTCTCCATATACCCAAAAATAGGTTGAAACGTACGATTGGCACAGAAGGATTGGTAAAGAAAACTTTTTGTTCTATCCATAGAAACTAAATACACTTGTGGTGTTTTCCATGTAGAGGAATTATTTTGTACATTATTTTGCATGCTCATATGTTAATGATTTTAGAGTACATATTTTACAATCTTGCAATCTCATCTGACAGAATACTTATGTTAAGTTCTACCACACAAAATTGCTAGCAGAATCCATCTGCTATCTTCCCGTGAGTTGCAAAGGAATCCAATATAAATGTCACGAGAAAATGAAATTGACTGATTGTAGCTAAAAATCCATATTTAATTCTTCTGTAGTATGTCCATGCCATCGAAACCTGAAATGAACCCAAAAATCAAGGAAAAAGCCTGGATTGTGAAATGACTGTCAATACAACTGTCGATACAACTTACTTTTCAACGAGGAACCATCAGTTTATGAGCTAAACTGAAGTTATTTACATATCATACCTAAAAGTAGAACAGGCTGATATAATTTGTCTCCTGAATCAGATTGAGCTAACTCTCTTTCTTGGGGAACGTTCTTGACTTTAGGATGGTTTCCATACAGGAGGAACCGGCACACGCCAAATCTGGTAAAAACAGACCAACAACTAAAGACCGGTATAAGGTTCCTTCAAAATTGGTCTTTGCATCAGCTTCTAAGCATACAGATGCTGGTAGAGTTATTCCACCTCACTGGTGCAACAATCCATAATATCAACTTGCAGAATATGAATCCTGAAAAAATGAAGATCATGCCATCCCTGAGTAAATTAATAGATGCTGATGCTGGTTTTTTTTATTGACCATTGTAAATATCTTTCACAAGAAACCGAGGTACATGCTGATGCTGGTAGACCAAGGCCGCAGCTCACCCCCACCACAGCTCAAACTCTACTGTTATTTTTGTTACAAATATTCAAACGATGGAAAAAATTAACTGCAGCACCCAAGTTTTTTCCCCAGTCAAAAATCAAACATATACTATCCTATTTTCCCCAAATCAAGCCATGGAAATTTCCAAATCTCTTTGGAAATGTCAGAAATCTGCATACATACATTTTCAAACCTAGGAGCACAGACATTTAGATGAAATCTGCATACAGACATTTTTCAAACCTAGGCCGACCCACCAGAATAAAGTGGCTGTAGCACGTCCGGCACACGGCTTTCCCAGGTTACTGTAACGCATTCGGTGACAATTATTTCCGACGGTAATTAGAGGTGGGCCTGATAAGAAAGCTTTTGTGCCGGGCACTTGATTATTTCATTATTATTCAGAAAATAAATATCTCACGCCAGGTATATGCCACATATAGTTATGTCCAATTTACTTGCAATTCAGAAAGGATGAAAATAAAAAATCATTCGCCAATTTATTTCCAAAATAAAGTAACTATCCCATGTCTCCATCTAAATCAATCAGAATGTATCAAGCTGAATATTAATGGTGCATATACAAGGTACACGTACACGACCTTTCATTTGATTTTTTGATCTCAACACAACATCAGTATGTTATTATGCGAGACAAACACCTAAAAATTCATATTTATACAAGATATACAGGATTATTATTATTTGTCTAACAAGCTACAAAACACGTGGAGTGTTACAAATCCAGAGAGACAATTCGTAAGATGAGAGACCAATCAAGAGAACTTAATATTTTATTCGGCTGATAGACAATAATTGAGTGTTACATTAATTAAGAGTTTAGGACATCCCTGTATACAATATTCTTCGTGCTTTTCACCGCAGGGTCCAAAAATTTATTGGGTTTGGCGAGGACCCTAGTTGTCTTTCGTGACACACCCCTGGACAACGCGACATAGAGCTGACCATGTGCAAACACAGGTTCAGGCAGGTATACTCCGACGTGAGGGATGGTCTGTCCTTGAGCTTTGTTAATCGTCATTGCGAAGCTCAAACGCACAGGGAATTGTATCCTCTTGAATTGGAAGGGGAGCGTCAAATCCTCAGACGGTGAAAGAGGTATCCTCGGAATGAACACCCTCTTACCAGCATGCTGACCACCAACGATTTCCGCGTCAATGGCATTGTTCTGAAAGCCCCTGACCACCAAACGTGTACCATTACACAGGCCATTGTGCGGATCTAGGTTGCGAAGCAAGATTAGAGGACAATTAATCTTGATCTTGAGCTCATGAGGTGGCAGCCCATTCGGCGTAAGAGAGTTTAGAAAGTCAATTGGGTAATTGTTGATCTGGTCATCCTCAACGGAGTCAAAGCTGTAAAACACTTTGGAAGGGACTGGAAACGTCTCAATCATCTTGGAGTTGAGTTGATCAACGTACTCATTCTTCGTTGATAGGATAGCTTGAGAACTCATGTAAGTGGCATCACTGACATTTGCCAAGAGATTAGGGAAAATGTCCTCAACAAGCTTGTCAATACCTTTCTCTTCATCGTACTCAATAACAATCTCCTCCGGAAGACGGATATAATCATCCCCAACTGACTCTTCAACTCCATCACCAACTCGGAGAAGATACTGTGAGAACAAGGGGTCTGACTGTGCACGCATGTTCTGTGTGAGCCTGATCTTGCGAATCCGATCCCATATATAGCTCCTCTGCAAGGTGGCATTGGTGATCTGAGCTCTAGTTCCCCGCGGAACCACATGAAGGACCTGTCTGAAATCTCCTCCAAACACCATAATCTTACCACCAAATGGTTCCTCGCAGCCCATAATATCTTGCAAGGATCTATCCAGACACTCAATGGATTGTCTCTTTGTCATCGCAACTTCATCCCATATCAAGAGACGGGATGAACGAAGGAGCTCAGCAGTACCACTCTGCTTTGTGAAGTTGCACATGCTTTCATCGCTGATTTTAATTGGTATCTTGAATCTAGAGTGTGCTGTCCGACCGCCGGGCATAATAGAAGCCGCTATCCCAGATGTAGCAGTAGCAATAGCTATGAAACCCATGGAACGTACAGTTGCAATCAATGCCTTGTAGAGATATGTCTTTCCGGTTCCTCCAGGACCATCAACAAAAAACACCCGAGCCTTTTCAGAAGTCACATGATCCATGATCTCATCAAATCCTGCCCTCTGCTCAGCGTTGAGTGTCTCCACAATTTTCAAATGGTCTTCATCAAATCCGATGGCATACTCCTCGTTCAACT
Source organism: Eragrostis curvula (assembly GCA_007726485.1). Taxonomy (NCBI): domain Eukaryota; kingdom Viridiplantae; phylum Streptophyta; class Magnoliopsida; order Poales; family Poaceae; genus Eragrostis; species Eragrostis curvula. Next base: position 10,344,813 of record CM017443.1, read on the forward strand.
CCCTGTAGTGGTCTCTTTCTTTACGTCCTGGAATAAAAAAAAAGTAAACACAATTAATAAATAAAGAATAAATTTTTATGTGGTAGACTGTAGCTATCGAACACCAGCACATATTGAGAATGAATAACTATTTATTTTTACATAATGAAGGAATGTCAGACAAGATCAGTTAAATATAATGGTTGGTCACATACATATCACTGATCAGGTCACATAGGTACAGGAGTAGCATTATCAAATTGTAAAAAAGATGATATTTTCAGCTCAACCGGAAACTTACATTATTGACATCAGTCATAAAGTTTGGAAGTTAAAAGTGTACTATGCTAAAATAGCATAGTCACTAAGAGACAATCTTAAATTATTACAGCTATGCCGGGTATTATTTAACTTTCATGAATGCAAAAGCTATATAACAGATAAATGTTGTATGAACAGACACGCAATTTTGTTTGCCGTATAGAACAGAGCACATTTATCTAACAAATTCAAAATGAACAGAGCATATGTCAAACGAAATACAAATTCGCAGGGTACATATATAATTATTAAGGGGATGACGCCATATGAGAAAACCAAACTCAATTGAATTATGCTAGTCTAAATAATCATTTCAGTGACAGGAATGCAATAGCTAATGCAACTTAACTGCTGTATGACCAATCAACTGTAAATTTGTTACTTACACAGACTGTGTTTCTATATAAAAAAATTGCGAACAACCATACCTTGCATTTAGAACATCACCAATTCAGGATATAATAATAATACTTGGCAATCATATTAAGAACCATGCGACCACCCAAAATGTGAACTCCGGGCGCTACAGGTTGACAGTGGACCTTATTACGTTAAATTTTCATGTCGAGTGGGTTGAGCGGACCCCTTAATGTTAAATAAAATTTTAACTCTAAATCCGACACTACAGGTTGAGCAAAATGAGGTTATATAAACAAACATTCTCGAATAGTCCAGTTGACTGTAAATCGGTATCCCAGATTTCTAACACGATCAAAATTTATTTATGATAACCAAATAACTCAAATGTATATCAATGATTGTGTGCAAAGCTATACCTTTTTCGTCCAACTTGGGTAGGCCGAAGCCATCCAGATCCTTGCCCATTGATTGAACACATCGCTCAATATCCAAGAGTACCCGCTGCTCCAGCTCATGGGGATCGGAAATTGTCCGCCGAAAGTCCTCAGAGAGTGAATCAAAATGCTTTTCCCACAGCTTTCGAATATTATTTGCCTCAGAAAAAACCATGATTATAGCAAACAATTGTCGGAACGACCTAGGCATTTTCCATATAGCACACTCTGTTAAGGTATTGTCCAAATAAGAATCAGCTAGAAGAAGTCCTGCATGGTCACATGCTTCTCTAAAAGTCTCATATGTTACTCCACGAATAGTTCTCAAACTCTTGAACGACGTAGCGCCCCTCACATGGGTCAACAAAAGCCGAAGGTAGTACCGTTCCCCTTCAGATGGGCTTGCATGTACAAGACGGCCAATTTGAGCTCGTTGTTTTCTCCATTCCCAACGCTTTTTTGGCTTCTTCCAAGTAAACCATGTGGTTTGTTATACTATCAACCAATCAAATGAGCCCCTCGCAGAAACAGAACAATTACCATTTTAACATAGTAGTAATAATACTTGAAAATCTTGTGAGGAAATGATGATAGGAAATTAAGAAACTGGACTACAAAAAAACTACAGGCTTCAAAGAAAGAAACATAGAGAGGCATGCAAAAGACAAGTATTCATGCATTTAGAAGAAACCACAAGTTTAAAAGATGTGGTTACCTGATAAAGGTCTGCCCGAATAATCTTCTGGTGTGCCGGGAGAGAGTACCAATTAAGACGCATAGACTCAACCTTAATGTACATATCAACGAGCCACTGCTGGAAGAGTCGTCCACCGTAAAACAATACATTGAATTCCCCACGTCTGATTTGAAGCTTGTAAGCATAATATTCTCTGGCGCTCACATACTTCTTATTTAATTCTGGATCACCACCTGGAATAAGCAGTGGCAACAAAGTTAGGTGTACGCATATATATAAGACTCCAAATTACTGATAAGGCTAAATAATTTTTATTATTTTAGCAACCTTGTCCCCCAGTGCGATCATCTGCTTCAGCTTCTTCGTTTATGTCCATCGTGGATGGGAAATCTTCATGCGGGTCTACCATGTCACCACAAAAGAAACACCAAGAGATTAGTCTATTAGTAGAAAAATAAATGATAAGTTATTAGGCTGTTTATATATATGTACTGTAACATGCAGTGCGACATACCTTCATTATCAGTTTTCTTTTTCCCAGTCTTTTTCTTCTTTTTGGTTTCCTGGTATAATATCCCTTCATTCCACCCTGCCTCGCCGCCAGGAAAAAACAAAGGATATGCTAGAGGATCATAGCACCCATAGTAAGCCTTAATATAAACTGGTTGATCTGATACTCCACAGACCATAACACTCCTCTCAAACATTTTCTTCGGGTCACTTCCTTCCAACCATATGGCTGAAACCTGAGAAGCAGTCGGAGCATTGTATCTCCTCTGGTCCACATCAATCTTCGTGTTGAGTTCAATTCTATACTCGTCAAGGTTTGGCTTGGAACCCAAACTCCTGAATGTCCCAACATAAGGATTCCCTTGCAAAATACGTACAATCAACTTTATCAACCCAAGATCCAGCTGCGGTGATCGCTTCACTCTGTGTGCAAAATCATCTTCATTGTCATATATGTATAGCTGCATATTTCTAGCAGAATAGTTCCCGTGTGTTAACTGATCTAGACGGTGATATATCTGACCCTGGATCCTAAATGTATAGATCCCAGTTCCTGCTGCGGTAGCATATCGCCGGTCGAGTTTGACACCCATGCTAGTGAATGAAAAATGAGAGTTGAAGTAACAGATATTCTTCCTGAACCACTTCGCATCTCTGTCTGCTTGGTTTGTGTAAAGTCTTCTCATCTCCGCAGGTACCTCCGGAATATGAATATGAACCATCCCCTCCCTACAACAGAATGCCGCCCTTTCACCAGGGAACCTCTTGGCGCCGCAGTGTTCGCAGTCCGGTGCGTGACCCAAAACATGATGTTTTTTTGGGAGATTGTGATAAACATAGTCATAGGGATCGCCTCTGCCTTCAGCACCTCCGTCTTGCCTATTAACTCGATATGACTTGTATTGCACGTCTAGCAAAGGAAAACACAAAACGACAAAAGTTTAAAAAAGGAAAACGATAGGCAATTCAAATTTAACCCGGAGGAAGAGAACTCATAAATACCAGGTCTGACAAAAGCCCGGCCCTCATCATCAGCAAAAGGATCATCGATGTCATCATCAATCGGTTTATGAGTCTCCAAGTTCTCCTCATCTGGGTTATATACAAAAAAAAAGGGTCATGTTCTGCTTTTTAATTCTAGCTTTTCAAAGAAAACAACCAATTTAATTACCTAATCCTGGGCGTTCTGATGCATCCGGAACCCAAATACCAGAATCGTACACGCCATCGTTAGCACGAGACTGCTCGCCCGTACACAATGTCGGATTTATCGTTCCAGACGGACCAGCTGTAAACAAAAGAGGAAGTTGTCATATACGAATATTAAAGCCAAGAGGATATTCAATCCAACAGGATATTACAAACAGGCACGCACCTTGTGAAGTGATCTGAGTCGATTTTCGCCGGCGATATTGATTCTGGAATTCTACGTTCTTATCAAGTTGAGCGACATTAGCTTTTCTCTTCATTCCACCAGCACTGTCACATTGGACTTTACCTGCAGGTTGCAACAAAATAAACCATTAGAACAGTAGGTATATGATATATACATGTATACCCAAAGCCACAGAGAATTTTTGGATTACGTTGAACTTCACCTTCATTGGCTAGAGTGCCCTTTTGACGCATCCGGTAGCGCTGACTATTATTACGCCACAAAGATCTTTTACATTCCTCTAGTGTACTCTGATCTTCTGTGTCTGACTTAATAGTATCTATGTTTTCCTTTTTACGCTTCCGGTAGCGTTGGCTGCTTGCACGCCACCTGGACCTTTGTGTTTCGTTCAGTTCAACGCAATCTGCAATAACACACTCAATGTTTTCATCTTGCCGAACTCCCCGACTTGGTGCTGGACACCAATCTTCATTCCGATGAAGCCAGCTGTCATCACCGTGACCAACAGCAGCATAATCAGCCTGGTTTATCGTCACACGTTCTGAAACAAAAAAAAGAATCATAAAACAATAAGTTGGAATTTGAACTATAAAAAGAACTCAGCAAAACAGTGTGATTTAAGCATTTTACTTTGATCATTATGTGAGAACGGATTGACAATGGAGCCTGAACCCAACGCTGGGTTCGTAATTGCGTCCCTCATCGCCTCAGCTTCAATATCTATATGTTCGGAACAGTGGTTGAGAAGAGATGAATAAGAAAGCTGAAAAACTCAAAACAACATCTCATTAAAAGAAATGCACCGGTAGGGTTCGAGGACAACGCCGGTCTTTCTCTATACCACGAAGGGGTGGTGGTATTGGAACCGAAACCCAATGTTGAGTTCGTACCAGCAGTCAGTGTAGTGGGACCTAACCAATTTGAAAATTTGTTTTGACATATAAAAATGTTAAATCACACTGGCATAAAAATATTTGAAACAGTGAAACAGTATGCGTGAAACTAAAAAAATAGCCAGATATGTCAGTGTGAATAACACACCTGGATGGAGAGCGAATGGCGTGGCATTTAGGTCATTCCTCGAGTCTAAGTTTTTTCAAGCAGTAATTAAGCTCTGTGTGGGCAAGGACTGAACATGCGCAAAGAACCAATTACACTAAAAAAGGGGGAACAAATGGTACCTGCTACATTTGTCATTGACGATTCACGGACTGGTGTGGGCAAAGAATTCTCCAGTTCGGCCTTTTTTCGTGCACGATACTGACGTTTCTTTTCAGCAGCTATTTTACGTTTTGCAGCGAGCTCTTCTTCCACCTGGCCTCTTTTTTGGTCTGAAAAAATAAACACATGCTTGAGACCCACTGAACACTTGAACAATGGAAAACAAAATTATGCCGCCATCAGGGAAAAAAAGGAAGTTACCAACCATTCGAAAGGACATTCGTGCAATCAGTGAGAGGTCGACGCACGTGGTGTTTCTTAGCCGATTTTCCAGACGCTGCAACACCAACTTCATGCATTGCTGCATTATTTTCTGAAAATAATCGACAATGTCAGGCACCATTGTCAAACACATTGTATAGTGGGACAGTTGCAGAGCATAATTGCAGCATTACACATCTGACCATTTTCGTCGATCACACTGGCCATGTCTCGAAGAGGTGGGGATTCACCCAAAGCGCCGTTATTACGCTTGGCCATAACGACTGAAACGAAACCATATATGGTAATTAATACAAAACTTTAAACTAAATTTTTCATGTTCAAATATGTTCAAATCGCTGAAGGTATTTTTCATGTTCAAATATGTTCAAATCGCTGAAGGTATCAGGGACATTGTCTACTGGATGCCTAGCCAATTAAAATCGGCTTGTTTATAGGTGTCCCAGAATTGCAGTTTCAGAAATCAATGCCTATGCACTTCCTGTAACGCATCCGACAAACATGCTTGTCTGGGTGTCCCAGAATCGTAGTACGCACGACTCGCTGGAAAAGGCAAAGAATGGATTTAGACATCACCTGTAAATATTGAACGACAACGACGACGGCGAGGGCGAACTCCGGCAAGCCTACCGCGCGATGGTTTGCAGCTGATGGTTCGCCGACGTGCTCCACAGCAGTTCCGGCACCGACACCGCGACGCGCCCGCCGCTGCCGCTGACCTCGACAGCGTGCAAGGCGACGTCCCCGTCGCCGACGTGCTCCACAGCAGCGCCGGCAGACCCCGCGACGCGCCCGCCGTCGCTGCTGAACTCGACGATGGAACCTTCGTAGCTGATGGTTCGCCGACGTGCTCCACAGCAGCTCCGGCACCGACCCCGCGACGCGCCCGCCGCTGCCGCTGACCTCGACAGCGTGCAAGGCGACGTCCCCGTCGCCGACGTGCTCCACAGCAGCTCCGGCAGACCCCGCGACGCGCCCGCCGTCGCTGCTGAACTCGACGATGGAACCTTCCTAATTTCCACGGGATGGAATGCACGGGATGGAAACCTGGAAACTTCCTAACACGTTTTGCTGATCTCGACGTATAAAGGGAAAGTAATCCACGGGATGGAATGCACGGGATGGAAACCTGGAAACTTCCTAACACGTTTTGCTGATCTCGACGTATAAAGGGAAAGTAATAAAAGTAATATTCTGAACGTAATGCACGGGATGGAATTATGGAAACTTCCTAATTCGCTGCTGACCTCGACGTACAAAGGAAACTTCCAAATTCGCTGCTCACGTGGGTAGAAAAAGTTAAGTAACAAAAAACACAGGATCGTCATCGCATTTTCACTAACGATGACGTTTTGTCCACCTTCCTCTTCCTCATTTTGTGGGCCCGGGCCCAACATGGCAGGATTGGATGGTAGATTAAAAGGGTCCTATTTTAATCAACGGTGGATAGACAGGCGGGGTTGATTCTGGCAGGTAAAAAGTGTATTTGTCTTAACTGGTTCTTTAAGGGTTTAGAAACGAGCGAGTATAACACCTGTGTCCATGAGTACGGATTACGGACCAACTGTGGCAAACTACCGTTATAAGGTTCCAACACAAACTTTATGGGGCCTGCAGGGAAAGACAAATCGACAACCGGCGGGTACCATAAACAGAGCATAGGAGCGAATCATGTGTATTCTAAAGAAAGTACTGCTGCTGAGGGTCAATTTGAAGTTAGACTGTCGAAAGAAAAATTGGCAACTTGCAGGGCCAGTGTGAAGTTAAACTGTGGAAAGAATTTAACATTGAACATTTTAAATCTTGTACTCTTTGAGGGGAAAGAAAAGGTCTACATAGCGAACGGAGCCTGCTGGGGCTAACCTATTTCAAAGGCAAGGCCGGAGAAAACCGAGCACCGTGGCCCGCCCGAGAGCCACAGCAGCACGGCGTCCGTGGCCGGGCTCCTCTCCGACTCCACGAAGTAGTAGAACAGCTCCGTCCCGGCCTCCTCCTCCACGTCCACGTACCTGCGCCACGCAGCGCATGAGCATCGATCCGCCATTGCAGAGCTGAGCACGGTGTTGTGCTGGTGTCCTTACCCGGTCTCCATGTAGAAGGGCAGAGGGCCATCGAATCCCGGCAGGTGTGTGACCACCGACGCCGCGTGGGAGAGCAGCGGCAGGAAGGCGAGGCAAGCGACGAGGCGCAGCAGGAGCAGTGAGCGATGGCAGTGTGCGTCGCCGGCATGAACTTGTACGCGGCACGAGGCCATTGCTACTACTTCGGTCGCGCGTGGACGTTGAGCTGGAGATTTGCTCTGTTGGCTTCCTAGCTTGTATTAGGCTCGACGAGTTCCATCAGTAGATGGCGCGTAGCATAGTTGAACTCTAAAATGCTCTATATTAAGGGCCGGATGAAGTATGACGCATGGCTCTTTTGCAGAAGAAGAAATTTAGGACAGTATGAAAACATATCATTAGGACGATGGATGGAGAGACTGAAAGCGAACTGAAGTAGTAGACATTAATTTGTTTGTCACAAGGTAAGGTTGTTGGTGTATGTGGTCGTGAGCGGCGCGGAAAGAAAAAAAGCACAGCGAGCGCCGTTCAATCAAAATCACATTAACTTTTGAGAAATAGAAGACCGACTCACTAAGTTTATCCATAGAGTTCAAGAAAATGTCAATAATGCCTCTAATTTGGACGGTAGGAAACAATTTAAATAGATGACATACAAAAATTGATTTGGATATATAGGAAAGAGTAGAACGCCAGGCCAAGCATAACGGTGGACACAAGCAGGGTTTATAATTTCGTCCGGACCGTCCAAACCGCTCTAGCACGGTTTGGCGGTTTTCACAAAAACCGCGAAAACCGTGAAATAAACCGCACAAACAACGATTTCGAATTTGAACGAATTTTGAACGGTTTTCCGCACGATTTTCGCGGTTTTCGGACGGTTTCCACGATAAACCGTGCGGTTTTCACGGTTTATAAACGAAACCGGGAGGAAAGCAAAAAATAGAGGGAAGATTTGAAGAAAAAGGCTTGGTCATGCTTTGGTTGACCGTGTGTGCGTGTGCCTCGGAAGAGAAGAGGGTGAGGGTCCTGCCTGAATCACGGCGTGGAGGAGAAGACAACCGAGGAAAGGCGTCGGATCTGGGCATGGGAGACTCAGGGGAGGGAGCAGCAGGAAGATCCATTGGAGGAGAATGGAGAGAGAGAGAGAGAGAGAGAGAGAGAGAGAGAGAGAGAGAGAGAGTAGATCGGGGGAGGTTGAATAAGGAAACGATTCGTTTTTCCTTTTTTTCAATCCGTTTCTTCCTATAATTTTTTGCTTGGCCAAAACCGATTGTTTTCATCAACTTGCTACACGAAAAATCGTCATTTTCCAAGTACTATTCAGACAATTTTTGGGTTCAAATATTTTCAAATTTTCAAAAAAATTCAAATTTGAATTCGGTTTTCGGGTGAACCGCCCAAACCGCTCGCGAAAACCGCACGGTTTTCTGCGGTATTTTGAACCATGGAAACAAGGTGCAGGAAAACTGAAGTGCTTGCATTGGGTCTGATCTGAACCGGCACTCAGCACATTTCTCAGGTCGTCGATTGGACCCAAGTCACCCGACACGGCACGATGGCCCTTTACGCAAGAGGGCCAACTAAGATGATGCTACTACGAAATGACAAAGATGTTCGATGTTCGACTAAGGTGAAGCAACGTGCAACGTTTATGACACGTGCTTCTGCTCGCATCCGTAGGGTCGGTCAGGGGTCACTATAAAGCAATAAGCGTCTACAGACCACACGGGGCTGTAGTATTCCGAGTAAAACTACTGTTTAAAATAATAGCTATGAGTCTTTTTTTTCTTACGATTACAAAATACAACTCTGATACTTTTCTAAAAAAAAAATCCCATTGTGACACTCATAACGCACACACACTCATGTTTATGCACACACGTACTCAAACCCTTCTTCTATGCACATCTTGAGCCGGCAAATCCTCGAGATTGATGAACATCTTTGGCGCCTCGTTGTTGACGATATAGATTTGATATAAAAAATTCACTACTCATGGCTATTATTTTATCAGATTAATGGTAATATCGGAAAAAATAAGTGTTAGACTTGGGATAAGTAGTTTTATGTTTATAATAAAATCAAAATATTAATTTGATTAATCTTTTATACTTATTAATCTAGTAAATATTTTTTTCATTATTATTATTAGTTCTTTTGGGCCTAACCTAATAGATGTCTTCTGTGACATAAAACATAAATTTCTTAATTAATAGTGCAACCACAAATACCCTTAAATTAATGGCTATTAGTTTGAGAAACTAATGTTCATTATTTTGGACAGTAAAATTGCCCTACACAGATCACATGACTTGGCAGAACGAAGGTTGCAGATCTGTTAACCTCGGTCGCCGAATCTGACTCGCCAACTGTCGCCTTCGTTCGGCCATGCCAAATTAACGGGATGACCTGTCGGCCGCAGCGCGTCGGGATCGTGATAATTCACATTTTGTTTGCAGAGAAGAGATGCATGCAAGATCTGCTAATCAGCGGGTGTCACTTCCCATTTTGTCCTTTTTGACTGTTATTTCTTTTTTTTCCTTATATAAAACCGGCAGGAGGCCTAAAAGTCCAAAATTATAATGGAAAAGAAAAACAATCTACAAAGCAGAAGCAGTGCAATTCAAACAAACTAACAATAGGGCTTGGGCTACCTAGCATCAAAGCAAAAATACCGAGAGTTTTGTAGACATGATCACACCAAATGGAAAGAACTTTGGTAACTCTGGATTTTTGATTGAAAAAATGGAGAGAATGAAATTTAAAACATAGTGTAGAGAATTCTGAGCTTGCAAAATCATATCTTAGAGCTTTGAGCTGGAATGCTTGGGAACCCGTTATCAAACCTTTTTATAGCTTCACTAAGAATAGAGAACTTCGATCCATTTGAGGTTATGACTATGTGGACATCAAAATAGAATGCAAGCCTTTTAAATTGATCTTTCGGAATTCCAACCGAAACTGAAGTGATATTTACCGTGGAGGCCAATAATGTGCTGCTGGTAGCTGGTGTTGCCAGTATCAAAGTTATGACTATGTGGACCTAGTGTTTTGCTAGGGCGATGGACAAGAGAGTCGAGAGAGACGTAGCATATCATCGGAAAGGAGTTCGGCTCCATGAGCATAAGGCTTTAGGGTGCATTCTTTGTTGGGTTTGGGCTGTCCAGCTTACTAATGAATGTAACTGTTGTAGGAATTCGGATTTTTTTTCATAAAATATTTTAAGCTAAAACAGTATTCGGCCATATGGTCGAAAATCTGCTCTATCGTTTCCACTTTCATTTCCAACAAGGTTGTTCCGTTTCGTTACCATTTCCATTTTTCCTATAATCAAGTTTCTCTGTCTTATTATCTCGAAAAAAATTATCGGTAGATGAAGAATTTCCCTCATTGTTTTTAACTCTAGCTCTCACTCGTCTCGCACACAAAACATGGACCATGCAACTCCTGACGAGTTTTGTATTGTTTAAACATTCACTTGTACCTGCTCAACCCGTTACATGACTCTATGATCTGAATCCAGGTGCACGAAACCAAATTCAGAGGGGCTCAGGTGCATATACTTCGGCCACTTTTCTGGTGCCAAATTCAGAGGGGCATAATATTATCCAGCTGGTAGATAGCCACGCTGTTGTCATTGTGGGTTTGATCATTTTTCTTGTCAAATTCTGGTCAAGCACTAGCATAGTTCGGAAAGAAGCAACGGGCCATTTCCTGATATGAAGCTGCATAAACTTTCAATTTTCATTTCCTTTATTACATTCAATTCATCATATGATCAGAGCGGACTACAGGATTTTATTACACTTTCATGTTGATGGAGCCCTTGGAGGCAAATTCAGAGGGGCTTATTGTCGAGCCACCGTTGAGCCATAGCAAAGCATTCTTCAGGCCGGTTTTCCGGTGCAGTATGGCGACCACCCTGCATATAGACAACCGATCTATATATAAATATATAAAAGATGAAAACAAAGACCAAAAAGATAAGGTATGAAAGCAAGAATTTTTTTCTAAAATAATAGTATTTAATGAAAAATTGTAGTTTTGAGGTGTACTTTAAGAAAATTGCAAAAATAGATGCCTGTCGGTCATCCAATGACCAATTGGTCACGGGATGACCGACAGGCCTATGTGGCAGCTGACGTGTCATTGAAACAGTGAATGGGCGAGTCTCTACCCCATCGAATTGGCGTTTCAGCCCGATAGACCACCTATCGGTTACCGGATGACCGATAGGTCCGTTGGGTACCAGATGACCAATAGGTAGCTGATCCTCTCTCTTCCGTCGGTCTAGCAAACTTGCTTTCCTGCCTCCCCGTATGATGTTGCCTCTCCGCTGCCCATGACACAAGACCCTCCTGTTGTCCGTTGAATTGTCTTATGGTGGCGCTCAATGCTTGCATCTGGGCTACGGTCAACTAGGATTTGAAATTGATAGCACAATGAAGCTTAATCTAATTATAACCCTGTAAAAAAGAACCCCAAGATATGATTTGAAATCGAAAGCACAATGAAATTCGATCAAAGTGGAGAATGCTATGGGTGGCGGCAAGATAGCAGCACGAAACCGTTTTCAGTGACCGGCGACTAAGATCTCCAGTAGTTTTGTCGAATCGAGAGCAGGGGCGTGGGTTTCTATTGAGCAGGAGAGAGAAACCAAAGGTGAGATAACGTAAAGAAGAGCTGTTGCGCAGGAAAGGAAGGAATGAGCTACGATTGCATAGAAACGACATTTTTTATTGCAAGCACGGCGGATATGCGCTCCAAATCAGCTACTATATGTGATTTTCTTATTCCTTAAATCCCAAACCAACGCACAAATGCACAATACAAGCACAAGTGCCTATCGGGTGCTGGTGAACCGATAGGTCCTGTCGGGTTCTGGTTAACCGATAGGTCCTATCGGGTGCGAGATTAATCTGCATGCTGCTCCGACTGCCTACGTGGACACACGTGGCTGGCTGGCCACGGACAATCGGTTATTGGAAGACCGACAGGTACTAGTCGGCCACCCCACACCCGACTGGCACCTATGTTTGCAATTTTTACAAACCATACACTTGCTTTGCAATTTTTTATTAAAATAGTATCATTTCAGAAAAAAATTCTGAAAGCAAAGCCAAACCTTTATTGTTGCGAAGGTTAGGTTGTGGTCGTACGTGATTGTGAATCTGCTGAAAAGATAACATGCACTGTTCATTAGATCAAATTGAGTAGCTACCAATGACTCAATAAAGTCTTGTTGGGTCTGCACCCTAACAGATGTCCCTGACTCAGGCGTTCGATTCTAGACGCCTGAGGCTGAGATCGGTGCCCTAAATTGCACAAGCTATTGTGTCCGCCCACTTCTTTATGTTCCCATTATTTTAAATCTCCATATTTAGTTCGAAAAAAATGGTAATTGAATGGCCCATTTTGTCTATTTTAGAAAATGTTATCTATTATCTTAATATTTAGGTAAGGTGGTACCATGTTCGCTCTCATGGGCTAGAAATTACCAAATTAATTAGAAAAAAATAGCCACCACTGTTATTATATAAAAAAAGTTAGTTAAAAATACCCTTTACACATTTTTAAAATTATCCATCACTGATATTATGAAAAAATTAATCCAAAATACCTTTCACATGTTTTAAAAATGACCCACCATTTTAGTAATGAAAAAATAGCCAGAGTTACTTATGAAAAGGAGTCGCCACGTTCATTCTTGCAGGAATAGATACTACCACAATAATTGGAGAAAAAAGGAAAAATTATTCACCACCGTTTTTATGATTTTTTGCATCCACAATTGTCATTATAAAAATAACTCGAAATACATATACAAAAGTTTATAAATCACGCGTTAGATTTTGAAATTACTCACTATCGCTATTTTTTTATTGTTAATTAATACTAGCTATACTAATGCTCGGATTACCCACTAGTTGATAATGCAACTTATTGTCTGTAAGAGAACACTAGAGTGTAGGCATATGACATCACCCTGCAGCCTGGCCATGGAGGTGCCACGCTCTCCAGTCATCAACTATGGCGAAGTTGAATGACCTGATCCATGCTCGTGTTCCAGAAAATGGTACGACAAGATCATGGTCTCCCCTGCAGTCACAGGAATTACTTGCAATTGAGGCATGATCATCAAGAAGGAACAATTGAAACAGCGTAACAAACATCAGAAAAATAAATCCTATTGTCGACACTGTTTTTCACCTGTAAACAAGAGCGCGGTAACCACTTGTGGTGACGTTAAAATGGCATTGTATGCTGCTTGGAAGATCATACGTGTAAGGAATCCTACTCGGATCTTCTTTGCATCTTATCCATTCCGTGAGCGTTCCCTGTTAGCGGTATCCTTGGTCATTAGAAACTTATTTAACCCAAAAATCATTTCAGAAGCTAGCGCTTACAGAAGCGAGCATGATACATATTCCCGCAGCATATCATATTCATGCATGCCTTTAAAGGTCCGAAACAAACTTTGCTTCAAAAAAGGGTCCCGAATGAAACCGATGGATGAAGAAGCAGTACCTCCTTGATCCCAAGAGCGGCTCGAGTGGCATTGTCATTTGCCCAAAAGTATATCAGGTACCGGCCATAAAAGTATTCCTAGTTTTAAAAGAGCACACTGTATTATGCGGTCATTTAATTGTAATGGGTGACTGGGATGTGAAGTACTTTTGTATCTGTTGATATTTCTTTCTCGAAATTGACAATTTGAAGGATAAAGGGTTGCTTACATGACATTCTGGAGGGGGTTCATGAGGTGGGCCACCAAGCCCATTGCGTTCCTCTAGCAGAGACTTTCTTCTTAAAGTGTCACTATGGCATAGAGTTTCTAATACGTTGCTTTCAGAAACTTCTGACATGAGCTGTGATGTGGAGGTGTATGAGGAATGCTATTACAGGTAATGATATAGAAGTTGTAATAAGCTTAGACAATTTAGGGCATTGGACGAATCTTACACCAGTGATAGTTTGTACGACGTCAGCACAGAGTTTGTTCTTCAGGGACAGGTAATCTCCTTCACAGTTCTTCATGACGGCCTTTGGACAAGAAAAGGGAGGGAAAAGAGGGCTACTATTTCATATAATTGTATTACAGGTTTAACCTGCTACTTGTCAAAAGGACAACAGAGACATATAAGAGTACCTCATACAACTGATCCGATATTATTCCAAATGAGTGAGAGGTTGGAATTCTAGAGTTTTTGTCGATCTTGTCTCCTGTAACTGGGTTACCAACCAGATAGCCCTGCACAAAAGGAAAAGAAAGAGAGAGAAAAAAAAAAGAAAACATGACTTTACACTGCAAATACTCACTTTTTCGTCAGCCAGAAATTATTCGTATACTACAAGTTGCATGCCTTGAAATTAATTGGTCGATGCTGCAATTCTTCGGTTCCTGCAATACGGTAAACAACATCAATGGATCGCAAGAGGAAACCAAGTTAGACATAAAAAATCGATCAAGGACGACACGGGTAAATTACTCACCTCCTGAAATAATGTACTGCGCGATAAGAGGAACCACCTTTCCGGCATATGAATCTCCACCAATGTAGAAAGGATTGGAACTATACCGTGGGTGGTCATGAAACCACTATGCAAGCAGAAAAGGAAAGTTGATAAGTGACTAAGAAATCATTTTTCTCCTTGGAACAGGAGAAGTAAACAATTTATTCTTCTGCTAGAACGAAGCGTATGCCGAGCTTTGTCGAAGCTCGATCGCTAGCTTATCTGTCCCAAACCTTTCGCAGAAATGTCACCATCTGCATGGAAGATGAGATATCTCCAACGTCATAGCCTTTCGGATCGCGCGCGTACGAGAATCCAGCACCAACGGGCGAGTCCACGAAGAGGACGTTCGCCACCTGAGAAGAGGACGGTCAAAGCAGAAACACATATACTTCATCAATGAGAGAGAGAGAGAGAGAGAGAGAGAGAGAGAGAGAGAGAGAGAGAGAGAGAGGTTCACCTTTGTCCAGGAATTCGGGTTCAAGGTTTCAGAACGAACTTAACCGGACCTGTAAAAACATGCAACCGTCACCAACACCCACGACTACCGTTATTTTTGTACGCTGCCGACTGTAAATTATTATACTACAAAGAAAGAAAGAAGGCTCCGTGTCCGTGAACCTATTTCAAGGGTGAGGCCGCAGAGGACCGAGCACCGTGGCCCGCCGCTGAGCCACAGCAGCACGGCGTCCGTGGCCGGGCTCCGCTCCGACTCCACGAAGTAGTAGAACAGCTCCGTCCCGGTCGCCTCCTCCACGCCCACGTACCTGCACCAGTGGCGGACCCAGGAATTTATCTTAGGTGGGGCGGATATTTAAGTTAAATTTAACTATGAAAAAAATGCATACACGCACTGTATGCACATATAAATCACATAAATAATAGACCATACATGGTAAAGAACGAAATATACAAAAGATTTAAAATAGTACATTGTATGTCTAGAGTAAACAACACTTTTAGATCAAATAGTTCAACAAAAAAAGATATGAGAAAAAGAACTTGAGACATATCATTGTACAATACTCCACTAACTACTAGCCATTGCTTGGTGCCTTGGTCTTCTAGCTTTAGGTGGCTAATGCAATTCTATTCTCCGTTTTTTCATGACTAGAACCTCTTCTTAACTTTCTCAAAGTCAAATATATGTAAAAATGTCATTCTCAATATAGCATAACGACAGTTAAAAAAAATAGCATAACGCCTCATTAAGCCCTTCATCTCTACTCTCTAGAATGAGGCGTATGTGACTGTCCACGGGAGATAAAGCAGCCAGCAGACCGGCGTATCCTTTTTGTGGCCCACCAGACCAGAAGTCCACAAGGAGCCGGCCCATTCATTTGCCTGTCTTCCTCATCTTTTTCAACCTCCGACAACAAACCAAATCGCCACCGCCGGTCATGTCTGATCGGGAACACGCTCGTCGAGTCGCTGGAGTACGGGGGGTGGGGAGTTCCTCGCCGGCGGCTAGGTAGGGCGGCCGCCCCACCATGCCCTACTGGTGGGTCCGCCACTGACCTGCACCGTGGCGCCGCGCATGAGCATCGATCCGCTGCCATTGCAGAGCATGAAGAGCAGAGCACGGCAATGCTGGTGCTGGAAGCTTAATTACCCGGTCTCCAGGTAGAAGGGCAGAGGGCCGTGGAACCCCGGCAGGTGGGTGACCACCGACGCCGCGTGGGAGAGCAGCGGCAGGAGGGCGAGGCAAGCGACGAGGCGCGGCAGGAGAACTGAGAGTGAGAGACAATGGCAATGTGCATCAACGCGGCATGGAAATTTGGAGGCCATTCCTACTACTTCGGTTGCTCTTGGACGTTGAACTGGAGATTCCTCTTGCTCTGTTGGCTACCTAGCTTGTATTAGGCTCGACCTCCATACAATGGATATCGCGCAGCATCTGCTCTGCTGGAACCTGGACTGCTCATCGCATTTTAACCTCGACCATCGTTTTATTTATTTTTATTTTTATTATATTATTATTATTATTATTATTATCTTTTTGCGAAGTGCCTCGACCACCGATTGGTCTGGACCTATATGCATTAATATTTGGTATCATATAGCATCGACCATCAATGGGTCTGGACCTAGGCGCATTAATATTTGGGTAAGGGAAGCGAGACTAACCCAACTATGGATGAAACTGTCGTCAAAAGGTCAAAAAATTGTCTGAGCCATTTGTATTTTTCATGTTTCTTTATCGGAGTCGGAAAAGATAGTGTCAGAAATGGTTATGGTATCGGAGACATCAGAAATATCAAAACTGAGAGCCATAGGAATAGAAACATGATCGATCGTCATATTGACATTCGCTCGGAACCAAAAGTTCAGCTTCAAAACATTTTCTAAAGTTATGTGCATTAGCATTTTAAAATAAGTAAATCAAGAAGAAATGTTGTATCAAGGAACTCGGATGTGGGCGTGGAGGGTTGCATGGAAAGGAAATAAATCAGTATAATCACTTGTTGGGTCATAATTTTCAGACCCACTTTGACTAACTTTCGGGTGTCAATCGAAAATTGACTCGAAACGGTAAGAAAATCCACAATTCCGAGGAGTATCCCTTGTGGGAATAATTGCCAAGACGCCACTCCTAAGGTGTGCCACTAGCGGCACCAGTCAAGAAGGGAAGTTCCAGGATGCCACTACCAAGTCTTTCTCTCATTCCATCGTACCACAACCAGTTCAAATGACACTTTTTCCCTTCTTCCTTCCTCCTCTGATCCCGACACATCGCATTGCTCCAGCTCCTGTGGCTACTGCACATGGACATGCTCAGCTCCAGCTCGTTCACATTGCTGGCCCACCAAACACAGCTTTGCTCCTCTTCGTCACCGTGTCCCCCATCATGTGAGGTGGGACGCGGGCCGGGCAAGAAGGCAGCACCATCATCGAGGAGAGAGGCGGTTTGGTGGCGCCGTCATGGGAGGTGGGGGCAGGTCGAACATGCGTGCAACACCGTCACACGAGGTACGGTGGAAGGCGGACCGGGCAGGTGGGAAGCACCGTCGCGCAAGGAGGCAGGCGGTCTAACGGCACCGACCTGCGAGGAGGAACGGGTGGAGGCGTCGTCGCTCGCAAAAGGTTCTAGCAGGGAGGCGTTGTCATGCAAGGAGGGGGCCTCACGCAGAGGTGGCTACCGGGCAGCAGGGGTGGGCCAAGCCGTACTGCGGCGACGCTCCAGGGGTCGGGCGGCGGACTCGAAAACGCGCCGGTGGCTCCTCACTGCGCCTTATCCTTCTGCAGCTAGGAGGCGGACGAAGGCGTGGGGGCACCACCGTCCTTGGAGAAGCAAAGGAGGTGGTTCGTGCCCTAGCTGAGCGTCAGGAAGGTGAAGCCGTGGAGGCGGGTTCGTGTGCGGTGTGGCAAAGGGCAAAGGCAAAATGGATGTCTGTTTTGGCTAAAATAAAAATAAGAAACATAGGATAAAGGGGTATTTTGGTATAGAGGAACGCATCCCCCATCATTTTTCTAGTGGTATTGTGGAGTTTAAATGCTTATTGATGGTGTTTTGGAGCTGGAGTAAGTAATAGCGCTGAGGCAATTGTCCCTCCCTCTTATTGCTTGGTTACACTTGCTTGCGGCCTTGCGGGTTGGTGCTCAACGTCGCAGCTAAGCTAATTCGTCTTTATTTGAAATGGACGATTTTTTAAAAAAATCTACCTTAATACTATGACACACAGCTCTTGTAATAGAAAAAAAATGAGATAATAGGGAAAACATGTCACTAGGCCCGATGGATGGAGATACTAAGAGCGAACTAAAATTTAGTGTTGCAAGGTGTATGTGGTCGTGAGCGAGCCTGGAGAATAAAAAGAGCAGCGAGCATCGTTTGATAAAATCAAAATCACATTAACTTTCGAGAATTACAAGACCAACTCAATTCTTAATATTGTCTTCTTTATCCATAGAGTTCAAGAAATGTCAATGATTTACCTAGTTTGGACTGTAGAATACAATTTAAATTGTTGACATACAAAAGATTGGGTTTTTTTTGGCGAATTACAAAAGATAGAACGCTAGGCCAAGCAAAAGACAAATAATTAACAAGAGCTTTTTAAACACTTACATGTGCATTGGTACTAGTATTACTAACGGTGAAGGGTAGAAGGGTGCAAGAAACACTACCTAAAGGGAGGCACTCAGCAGTCAGCACGTTTCTCAGGTGATTGATTGGAGCCAGCACGGCACTAACGTGCAGCATTTACGACTTCTACTCGAATCACGTAGCCTGCAGATCCGGAAACGCTCAACGAACCCCTCTCCTCGGTCCCGACTCGCCTGCTGCGGCCGTCGTTCGGCCACGTCGAATTGCCAATTCAATGAAAGCAACTCCACCACTCATCCGATCCTCTACCTGCTGCTCTGGCCACGAACGCTGTCCCGCCCCTTCGTCCCACCTGCTCCAACCGCGTGAGAGCGCCTTGCAGTCCACCGGTGGTTTCGAGGGAATCACCGGCAAAGGGCATGGCAGAGTTTTCTCGCCCAGCAACTGGTGGCCCGCAGAGACGGCCTGGTGGGCGTCGGCGTGCCACTAGCGCTAGCGTAGCCAAGATGGCCCATGGCCCAACTACGGACGGCTAGCGTGATGGTGTCGAATGGGTATTATTTCTGAGCTTTCAACGTATAGAAAAAAGAATGTTTGGGAACCCGTTATCAAAACTTTTTATGGCTTCAACTAGGATAAGAGAACTTTGATCCACTTAAAGTTATGACTATGTGGACATCAAAATAGAATGCGAGCATAAAATTGATCTGTCAAAATTCCAACTGAAACTGAAGTGAGATTTCCCGTGAAGGACAGACAAAGCTGCTGGTAGCCAGCGTTGCCAGTATTGCTAGCAAAACCCAAGCTCTGCCATTTGCAGTGATCACCAAAACGCTTACATGGCATGGAGAGAAAGGGTGGCGGATGGGGAGAGTGGAGAAAAATGAGATATATCTTTAAAAAAATGCATTCTTTAATCCCAGCGTACCACATAGTTGGCATTTCTCTTCCGCGTCAAATCTATCAGGAAAATCATAGTATATACTATCACGAAAGGGTTGTCCCAAACCTATCTTTGACTTCCTGGTGTTCTTTACTCTTCTTTGACGACCTCTTTTGCCTTATCCTCTTCGACATTCTGAATTATAAACAAACTGATTCAGTAATAGTTTCAGTTTGTCTATGTGATTGATAAAGACATGAATTTACAGACCTTCGTCTCTTCACTGTGGCTTGCACTTTCAACCCTGCGCTTCTGCAAGATATCGAAGAGATGATAGACCAGTCAAATCAGTTGAAAATTTACAGGAGAAAGCAATACAGAATGAGACATCAAATTGGACAAGTCCATGCTAATGAAGGGGTTCGCTTATATAATACATCTCAGTATGGTCCTACACTATACTCCCTCCGTTTTTAAATTGTTGTCGCCATTGACTTTTTTTGTTATCTTTGACCATTCGTCTTATTCAAAAAAAATTTAAAAATATCATATATTTTGTGATGATTTGTTTTATCTCTAAAGTAAGTTTGAACCTAACTTATAATTTTGCATATTCGAACAACTATTTTGAATAAGATGAACGATCAAACGTAAATAAAAAAGTCAACGGCGACAACAATTTAAAAACGGAGGGAGTAGTCTATAGTACCCAGTCATAATTAGAAAAATGGAGAGCTTTCGTAACGTGTTAATCGATAAAATCAGGAGAAATCCTATCTTTCAGCTTCCATTCCCTTTCTTTGCTTTTACCACCCAATTGCCAGGCACAACCAAAACCAATGAGAATCTATCTTAGATAAATGTCGTTATAGCATAGGATGAATTACTAGGCAGTAGGCAGTTAACGCTAATGCTTTTAGAAAGCATTCAGTACAGGGCAGGAAACGAAAAAGAAATGAGAGAGGTTACCTTTGACACCACATCGGATTCTTTTGATGTTCGATCGAACATGTTTGCATATAGCTTTGCGTCCCGCTTGTTACTCTCCACCTGAAGCTTTTTCAGATTTACTTGCAGTAACTTCACATCCCTAGAAGCCAAGAATGGAAAGGTGAAGTGAACATAGCAGAAGTACAACAACATATAACAGGAAAGAAAGTTGTGTCCTCACTTGTTGTTAGGGTCCAATTCCAGTGCTTTGAGTACATCTCTCTTAGCTAATTCTAGGTCATATGATTCAACATAAGCTTGTGCTCGCCGATACAAGGCCTTCACATTGCAAGACTCAATTTCTAACACCTGAAATGAGGAAAATACGTAGCTTGTAACAAAGTTCACGCTGCACATGCCATCAAAGTTGTATTGCATATACCTTCGAACACAAGCTAATTGCTTGGGCAAAATCCTTCAGTTTTAGGCAGCATGCTGCATGGTTTAACCAGCAGAATACTCTCAAATTTGTTATTGACTTCTCAATGCCATCTTCAAAATGTCCATCCTCATTAACATAATTAAGGGCCTGAGAGTAAATAAATCAATCTGCCGCATTGATTACCAAGGATCCACAAATCCAGAAGTATGGCACGGAAAACTTAAAACTACCTTGCTATACTTTTTTCCAGCCCTTTGAAACTTCCCTATCTTGAATAAGTCATTGCCTGCAACTTTTAATTTCTCTGCAGCCTCCAGTTTTTCATGGGGACTCATCTCCCATGATTCTTTTTCCTAACATGTTGAACCAGGAGTGCACAATAAGTAGAAGGGAACACAAAACACACGATGAGACCCTCAGAGTGGACAATACCTTTGTGAAGTCTATCAATTCCACTTCATATATCAGCGTAGAGCAAGGAGGTACCGTTATCAGCTGTCTTTCTACTTCTGTATCCCCAAGTCCATACTCAAAATTTACCGTCACTTTAGCAAGTTCACCCTTCACCATTGTTGCCACTGCGCTATCTAATCCTACTGTTACCTCTTCTGCAAGGACACAAATGAAATTAGAGAGTATAAGAAACCAGCATGATAGTATTTCGCACACCTGCACACTAAATAGAAAAGGAACGCGAACATAGTGCAGTATGAACATTAGCCCATCCCTAAGGAGCTAAAAGTGACCAGCTGATCCACAAATGCCATTGCATAGACAAGGAAGAACATTATTTTTAATAAAATCACACTTTTAGATTTCTAGAATCACAGATTCATGTGACCAATGTGAATATCAGGATGTTTGAAGGTCTCTGTACTTCTGAGCGGAACAACGAACCAACTACAAATGTTGTTGGAAGTAATTCCACGACCATACTTCTAGTGATTTTCCTAAAGCCATAACGATTGGAAGGTTAATACTACTAAAATAGTTGACATTGGTACCTTCATCTATGGTAAATTCAAAGGGCTCCTCGTCAAATCCAAGCTTCTCAAAGACAGTACCATCCTCGAGGCAGCCAGTGTATCTAACTAAATGAGAAGTTAAAACTGGTGTCAACAGGACATCAAATTACAAAAAAAAAGAATTTAATTATATAAGCAAGAAAATGAATCCTTACTACGAACAGTTTCTCCATCATGTGGGGTACGAATACCATCACCACACCTTAATGTCTTTTTCAGAACCTTCATATCTCCTGTAATATCAACTACTGGCTTTAATGAAACCAATTCCACATCCATATTGACTGCAGAGTTCGGTGGAACAGCACAAAATTGGGCTTTAGCAGCTCTTCCTTGCTCCCCGAATGCATCTGCAGGTGGCTAATACGTAAGTGAGCCAAACTGCAACGCTTGTATTTTTATAGATAAGATAAAGATGAAGTGCAACAAGAAAAAAATGCACGAATCTCATGGGTTACTGAGGCCTCAAAAAGCTTAGGTGGTACATATGTACATGCCTCACATATGTAGATATATTACTTTCAATCTTGGATAATCAGAAAGAGGTCAAATGATTTGCACTGAGTTAACTGTTCAACTTTCAATTATACATTTACAGATGGACTTGATGGAGCTGTGTCGATATGACACATGAACCATAGCTGCCTAGGAGAATATTTGCGTCAGGAGGGAAGTCAATATCGAATTACCCACAGTATGATATTCGGAGTAGTAAATTAGGATAAAAATAAGCCAGTATGGTTCTACTGTAGTAGAAGAGCAACTAAGGAAACGATAAGGCAGCTCTTTAGACATGTAACAGATGAGGCATACATTGTGACTGCACCATCACAACAGCCTTTTCTCCTTCCTTCATGGTTTTTAGGACCTTAGGCAGTGCCGGACAATCGTGCCCTGAAAAACAGTAAAATGATTTGATCTCGATCAGAAACATATTGTCAAAACACTTTCCTCATCCAGTATAGGTTGTTTTCAGGAGTCAAAAGCACATTAGTGACACATTATAGAGAAAGATATTTCTTGTTGTCTGAGAAAAGATTATGACAATATTACCCTCGTTAACAAAGAAAGTTGATCCTTCTTCTGTAGATTCTTCAACTATCGACTCATCAAGTAGCTTGATTTTGTACTTGACTGTATAAATGCAAGATCAGTTGTCAGTTTGTCATATAAGATTACAGGATACCAATGGAGCTAAGCACATCAATATTCAAATACAAGAAACATTAATAAGTAAGATGATCTATCATGAACTGTTCACCTGTAACTTCATCGAGATCTCCCGTATGTCTGGTCCCTCCAGCTGACAGAATTTTCTTTACGATTCCACCGTTTCTATAGATATCAAGCACTGTGAACCATGATAAGAGCTCAACCTCAAAATGTAGCTCAGAACCAGTCGGAACACTTGTCACATCCTTATCCCCAGAAGCCAAAGGAGGAAGAATAAAAAGTGCTTTCTCTCCTTTCTTCATCGTACAGATTCCACGCTCGAGCCCAGCTACCACACCTCCTAATTGAGGGAATAAGTAAGAGCCAGACTAAATCGCAAACAAAATCCATTACATGAACATAGGCAGCATTGCAAAAGCAGTAAAAAAAGGGATATAGAGAAAATTGCAACAATAACAAACAGCTAGGAATGCCTACGCTAATAAATCAATATCCTTCAGGATTTAGGATGACAGGTCACTGGAAACATTGGAACGATTAATAAGTCAAGCAAAAGATAATGGTAGTGCTTTACCAAGCCATATTTCTTTTCGTTTCGTTTCTTTTCTTTTTGGGGGAAAAAGCAAAAGGTCTATGCCTTTTCTAAATTATAATGTAACAAAATGATGTAAATGTGTACAATCCAGTATTATGAACATATATTAATAAAGGGTCGTAAGCCTTCCTTCTTGCAATATTATAGTAATTTATACAGTTAGTACATAGTAATATGGCTGTGGCCAGTGTGCTAGTGGTATAAGTGTCCAAACCTGAGATGAACTGAGATAATATTCAGTCTAGGATACGGACAACAGAGGCCAAACAAATCCAAATAACTCTGACGACAATCCTACTTTCCTAGTTTTCACGAACGGAAGCAAGACAAGCATGAACTTTCAAACTCTGATTAAACTGTAGATGAGCTACGAAAGACCAAAATTGACATTACAAACTGAAAGCGAATCCTCACCGCTGCCGAGGTTGAACGTGCGGGGCTGTCCCGCTCCGTCCCTCGTCGACGCGAACCGCGTGCCGTCAGGGAGCGATCCAACATAGTGCACTGCGAAACCAAATCGAAACAGGGATGAAGCGAAGCAGTCGAAGCACTCAGAGTTCGCGAGGCGGCAAACAGATTGAGGCAGTGTTCCGAATGGAAGCTGAAGAGATGGAGGGAATTTCCTTTAAAAAAAAAAAAGAGATGGAGGGAAGGGAAGGGACCTGTGACCTCGTCGGGCGGCACAGGCGTGGCCCATCCCTGGCCAGCACGGAGGAGGCGCTTGCGGATGCCCGAGGACCCGATGGCGCGCTCCTCGCCGACGCCGAGCGGGGGCGCCGACTCGATCTCCTCCCCTGCCTCGTCGTCATCGGAGGAGGAGGATCCGTGAGCCCCCACCATGGCCATGGCCGCCGCTGAGGAGCAGGTGAAGCGGGAGGAGCGCGCCATGGGGATCGGGGACAGGTGCCACGACAGTGCTCGCTGTGTACAGGCGTGCCACAGCCTCGGTGAACTGCTGAAGCCTCGCGAAGATGAAACTGACGAGTGGGACCCAGACCGATGTATCCGCGGTCCTAACTATTGTGTGGGCCGAAGTGATCGCGAGCGAAAACGCAGGCCGAATATGGTTAAAGCCTAGTTTGTTACAAGACCAATGAGCCCAGTTGAAGTTTGAACCGCGAAGAACACTGAACGAAAGGGATGGAAACGAGGTGCACTTTCGTCGCGTTGCTTCTTTCGCAAACGGTGCGTCCTTGACAGCTCAAACGGTAAATAATCGTCGTGACGGCGCATCTCACACATAAACATTCCACTCCTGAAGTTGGACGGCGTACGAGAAATAAATAGTCAAAGGAAGTCTGCCCCGCTCGTTTTTGAACGGAAACGGTCAAGAAAGACGTGATCTTAGTTTTCAAGATGCCGTGACTGACGTCAAGCCGTCAACATATCACAGCTTACGTACTTAGTTTTCTTTTTCTAAACCGCGATAGTGATCGCTGCTGCGAGACGCGCCGGGCGTTGGATGAGCGCGGCAGAACTTCGCCTGACGATGATTTGGAACTGCGGACTCGTTCACGGTCGGCGCCGAGACACAGAGGACAGGTACGTGTTCTCAAAGCATTCAGCAAACAGCACATTTCTTGTTGTTACCCTTTACAAGAGGCCGGCCGACTGCTCAGCCTCACAACCTTCGCTGCCGGAAACTGAAAACTAATAGTAGTATACAGACACACAACACACTGCTTGCGTAACAACCGTGACCTCGCCGGCCGGCGTTGATCTTAAGGCTAATTAAGCCGCGACGCCAACTCTGCGAGCCGCCGTCCTGCCCGTCGGTCCGACGGCGCAGCTCTTGCTCCTGGGCCCGAGCGCGCCGAGGCCCAGGCCGTCGTCCACCCCGAACTCGCACGGCCGGTCCTCGTCGATCCTCCCGATGGCCACGCTGTGGCTGCGCGGCCCGACGCCCGCGGGCTTGGGCGGCGCGCCGCCGGCGCGGGAGGCCGCGCGGACCAGCTCCCGCACGTCGTCGTCGTGGTCCCCCGCCGCCGCCGACCGGTAGAACCCGTGGCTCTGGCTCCGCGGCACCGCGACCAGCCCCACGGGCCCTCGGCCGCCACCGCCGGCGCCCGCGCACGCCGACATCCGGCTCACGTACATGTCCCGCGCGCGGACCAGCGCCCGGAACGGCGCCCGCACGCAGCGACCCAGCACGGCCAGCGCACGCATGCCGCGGCTCGCCGTCGCCACCGACATGTTTGTTTGCCCGCGCGAGGGAATCGATCGAACGGATCAAGTGACGGAGTAGCGCTGTTCGGAACCTGGTCCTGCACGTAACGGAGTGGCGCTGCTCGGGTTCGGGAGGCAACAGGCACTTCACTTGGAAGAAGCGGAGCACGGTTCAGCTGTGGGGCACGGAACTGGCTCTTTATAGGTGGACGGCGTGCGACTGGTTCTGTGAGATGTGACATGGAGGAGCGCGCGAGTTCTGACTCGATCCGCGTCGCGCTGGCTGGCTGCGCGTGACCCCGGACTCACGGGATCGGGGCGACGCAGGTTGCGTACGTCGGCTCGATTGTTGGCCCGGGTCCTTCGGGTTATGCCGTGTTTCAAGTCGGAGGGCCTCTGCTTGCCTGGCCTGGACTCTGAGGAAGTCACACTAGTGGGTTCAGTCACCAGGAAATCTGGCGCGCTATGGGCTTGTTTGAGCGCTTCATGTCAACTGGCACGGGATTGACGATTGCGCCCGATTACTTGGCAACATTCGAGCTGTTGATCTAACCAATGTACTCTGCACATGTACACCATAACAGAAGTTTGAGGTATAGTACGGCTGTAGCCAGTGTTTGACTGCTAGTATAGTTAATTAATGAAACTCCTCCCTCCCGCGACTCTGAAAAACATAGTAACCATCACGTCAAAGCGTTTCAGCTAACAAAAAATCCGCAGTCACCATCTGCTCTATAAAACTGTACAGTATCTTTTTTGAGCTGCAAATCTCTGACTTTTATGTAAGAGCGTATTCATTACCTCGAAAAAGGAATGTAACTCTCATAGTTCAAAGGATGTCCGTACGTCAGATATAAAACCCAAGGAAGGAGGAGTACTACTAACACGCAGATAAAATTTCGATCACAAGTGCATCAGGACCGATCGATAGTAACATACAGCAGAAGATGTGCTACTAGTATCTTCAATGTGCTCCCTGACTTCCCTTGCTGCATGCCAAACAAGTAAAAAAAACAATCTAGTAGAACTTAGACTTATCAATGCAATGTTGGGCATGATGCTGCTATAGAGAAGTCGATAGCAGCTTTAATTCATGATTCAAATTAAGCAACGTAGCTCGGTAGAACCACCCGGATAACAGTAGGACTGCGCTTCCAGCTAGTCAGCCTTGCACGATAATGCTCGGCAGCTAGATTTCGCAAGAAGATCTGGATGGACGAAGAGGATGGAGAGCCTTAAAGAAATTGGACGGCAATATGATAGGCTTATTAGAGGTATCAAAGTTGTCGAGACGTCCAGACCACAAAACGGTCTTGCCGCTGATGTCAACGCCGCAGATGTAATCAGCTATGGAATCCTCCATTCTCTCGCGCATGTCTGAAAACAACAAGCAGAGGACACCGTCCTTGGTCAGGACGGGGCACTTGGGCTCCGTCTCCGGCAAACCCGCCCTCTTGAATCCCTCCAGCTCCCAGAGGCTTCTCACACTGAACGCTGCGTCTTGAGTCCATCGCTTGCGATCGAGCTGCAGAGACCGCACGGCCACCGTCCTGTCACCAATGTCCTCGCCGGTGCGGTCGATGGAGACGAACTTGATGGAGTCCCCGACGGTGCCGATGGTGCGGAGCATCTCCATCTGATGCATCCGCGGCTGGTAGGGA
Source organism: Eragrostis curvula (assembly GCA_007726485.1). Classification (NCBI taxonomy): domain Eukaryota; kingdom Viridiplantae; phylum Streptophyta; class Magnoliopsida; order Poales; family Poaceae; genus Eragrostis; species Eragrostis curvula. The sequence goes on from CM017443.1 coordinate 10,372,454, forward strand.
TCGTCGACACGGCACCCGGGGGGCAAGGCGATGAACTCCAAGCCCACGCGAGAGAAGAAGAGGCCTCTGGTGGCGAGCGGGTTGCAGTGCAGGACGCCTTGCGAGAGGTCCGCCCAGAAGGGGGCGCCGTCGCTTCCGCCCTGTTCAACGGGCAGACGGTCTCCGCCCACCCCCGGCACCCGCGCGCAAAGCTCGCTACCGCGCTGGCGTCCCAGCGAACTATGCCCAATTAAGCCCAAACCGCGGATTCTGTTTTTTTTTTTTTTTTGACTGTTTTCGCGTGCTTGCATCCAGATAATTAGGTAGCAATCCTAATTCGACTGTTTTCTCGCGCGCGAGAAAAGGGTGATTTTTTTTTACTGTTTCCGTGCAAACTTTTTTTTTTTGCGGTGGAAACTGTAAAAATCTCGGAGCTGTTTCCGTGCATTCAGAAATTTTAAAAATACAAACTGCTTTATTGGATATTCAGAGCTAGTATGTATCCATCAAATTCGTTTCAGCAGAAAAAGCTAGTATGTATCCATCAAATTTAAAAATGCAAACTGCTTTATTTTGAAATTTAATGTATATATAAAACAAAAAATTAGCTGACCTAGGTTGGCACATTATTTGACATGACATGGAACTTTATCTGACATGACATGGAATATTTGGTGAGTGGTAATAACTTGAAATAATATTGTAAGAACAGATATTACTATCTGAGAAAAATATATCCATATCAAAATTTTCAAGGTCTTCTTCAAAAGAGAGTAGAAGAAGAAACCATCTTATCCTATTTTATACAATAACAATATACTCTCTTCATTACAAGAAAGGATCTTATCCACTGGAGAACAGAACCAGATTACTGCAGAAGCCTAAACCTGAATGCCTTATCAACAGCTATCTATTCAGTAACGGTCACGGTGATCTAAGTTGCTATCTAATCATCATCTTCATCTGAATCTTGGAGAATGTATGCATCTCGAATGCTTGTAGGATCTTCACTTTCGTTGAATTGACTTGACAACGGTCGATAACATAGGAGCTTCTTGAAGTGATTGGCGATAGTCTGAAAAAGTAAAAAGTAGTTCATTTGAATTCCAGTTTAAAGTAACATGTCAGTCACAAAAAAAAAGAGGTTTTTAAGGAACATGTCATATAAAAGAAAAAAAAAAAGGGAACGAACCGGAGTGTAAACACTTAACAATTGCCCGGTCCAATTCTCCATGAACAACATACAATAGATTCCACTGTAAGATCTTTAATAAATAAAATAGATGTAAAAAAATAATAATTCCATGATTTGGCTGTTATAAAATATAATACCAAAAATAAGGGATTCAGAAATTTACTTTGACTTAGGCTTGATATACTTTGGTGCTACATGCTTGTAGCCTTCCATTCTGTAATCAAATATTTTGGAACACATGCAACTTAACTGGAAATTTGTTACATGAATCATGCAATATATAAACAGCATTAGGTGACAAACAAATGATTCAACTATATTCCAACAGAAAGTAGCAACATTATCTTACATGGAGCTTTAGAATAGATGGATGGATTATGGAACATAAGCTTGATTGCCAAAATAGTGCAACAACCATAACTACTTACATTAGAAAAAAAGGAGTAACACTAGTTCCATTATAATTTTGCATGAAATGGAGGTAAGATACCAAAATCATATCTAAACAAAGGGATCATTTTCCATTAGTGACAATAACAAAAATGTCGAAAAGATAAATAACATAAGCCTTGAAAAAGATAACAAAAAAATGCCCCTATCCTATTAACATTGACTTTACCATCTAACAATAGAATATATATTTTAACTGCTTTAACAGACACTTTAGATGTTTGGAACAATGGTTGCATCTTTCTAGAACAAAATACTATCTGGCAGTTATTTAAACCACCGGAACTATAAGATACTCTAGATGTTTGGAACAATGGTTGGATCTTTCTGGAACAAAATACTATCCGACAGTCATTTAAACTATTGGAAATAATAGAATAAACTAGTGGAACAATCAGGTTTCACTCTTGAAACAAATGGCTATACCCTCTGGAACAAACCAAGATAACTACTGGAACAAGTGAATATAACCTATAGAACAAACTAAGCTGGAACAAATGACTATACCCTCTAGAACAAACCCGGATAACTACCGGAACAAGTGAATATACCCTTTAGAACAAATAAGATAACTACTGGAACAAATGGCTATACTCTCAACAAACTAAGCTGGAACAAATGACTATACCCTCTAGAACAAACCAGGATAACTACCGGAACGAGTGAATATACCGTTTAGAACAAATAAGATAACTACTGGAACAAATTATTACACCCTCCGGAACAAACCAAGATAACTACCGGAACAAGTGAATATACCGTCTGGAACAAACCATGATAACCACTGGAACAAATGAATAGATACTTCGGAACAAACCATATGACTAAAGGAACAAATGAATATACTATCTGGAACAAATCGAGATAACTACTAAAACAAATGAATATAAACTCTTGAACAAATCAAGATAACTACGGGAACAAGTGAATATACCCTCCGCAATAAATCAGGATGACTATTGGAACAAATGCATACCTGATCAAAGAAGAAATTGGCACATGTCCTGACTTAGCTGAAGTGGAAGGCAACATCAATGCAAAGCATAATCTGAAAAATCAGAAACTTTGAATCAAGGCCAATGAGAATCATAAAAAAAATTAAATGCATAATGAAGAAAAATCCTTGCCGTAACTAAAGAACCAGGTTGAGCACGAAATGACACAATATCCAATTCATGTGTGGTATTTGTGGTGTCTGTGGCACGATTTACAACATTTTCAACCTGGAAGACAAAAAATGCTAATCTTCAGGCAGCATAAACAAGATAGTAATAAACAACTAAGCTTACTATCAATTCACAATATTGCTAAAAATTATTCTTTCAATTAAGCAAGAAACAAAAAGCAAGGCATAGGTGCTGCGTATAACCATTCCCTCTGTCCTAGGCACAAAACTGGAACCGAATATTCAGTAAACGGATGCTGAATGGAAAACAACATGAACTGTAAATTACCACTACAAATACAAAATAGTTTATTATTTAGTTCATACAGACCTCCAGTCAACGAAAACGTGATGTCCTTGAATATGCAAGGCCAAACATGAAATATATATACATTTGGTGATTTGCCTTGAAACATACCACCATAATAGTATATGGTACTTCAAATTATATTTTTGACATTTACTAGGACCAAGTTTCCTTATTTAGAGAGTAAAATGGAACCAGTATAAAGGAATCAAGACAACAAAAAGGAAAAGCAATTTGGCTAACCAATATAAAATAGAACCAGTAGGCATACCAATGTTTTTTGTATGAAACAAACAAAATCAGATTGTCAATGCAACGGACATAAAAAGGCAATAGCAGATTGCTTCATCATGCCAACTTACCAAGTGAACAAAACATACAAGATTACAACTAATCAGTGGATCAGCCTAGTAAATGGTTTGGAAGAAGACTAATCTAAGGTTTCGGGCAATAATGGAATTAGGATTGACTGCCTGCATTGCTCGAACTCTAACCAACATCACCGGCTAATTTAAACGAAGCCTTGATAAAACTCTAACAAGATCCAACCCTAACTAACATCAGTGAAACAATTAACCGAAATCAAGGTCTGGAACAAGCTAGCACATGAGGTTGAAATCGACAGGAAGACACGAACGAGATGAAGAACAGACTAACGAAAAAGGAAATGAAGCCTTCACAGGAAAAGCTACCTTCGTCTCGTCACCGGAAAGACCCTCTCACGGGAAAAATACATATACTGAAAACATTCATGCAATGATTGAAGAAGCCAAAAGCATTCTAGTATGTCCAGTTCCTATTATTTGGTCTTGTAACCTGTACATGCAAACAAATATTTAAATATTAATTGGAGTTTTGCTGCAAGAAGTCTGCACAGTTGGATTTAAAAATACTCAGCTGAACAAAAAAATATACCCACTGGAACAAATAAATACACCTAATGGAACATATGAACATACCAAGTGGAACAAATATTTATACCCATTGGAACAAATGAATATTCCTAGCTGAACAAATAAATATACACAGTGGAACGAAAAAAAATATCTAGTGGAACAAATAAGTACACCTACTGGAACAAAGGAAAAAACTTAGCGGAACAAAATATTGCATACCAACCGAAACAAACAAATACACCTATTGGAACAAATGAATATACCAAGAAGAAAAAATATTTGTACCCACTAGAACAAATGAATATACCCAGCAGAACAAATAAATATGCACAATGTGAACAAATAAAAATATTTAGTGGAACAAATAAATACACTCACTAGAACAAATGAATATACCTAGCAAAACAAATAAATATGCACAATGTGAACAAATAAAAATACGTAGTGGAACAAAGAAATACACCCACTGGAACATATAAAAATACTTAGCAGAACAAATTCTATATTTTATCCAGAAAAATAAGTATACTCACCGGAACAAATAAATATACCTATTGGAACAAACAGTTATATCCACTGGAACAAACGAATACACCTGTTGGAGCAAATAAATATACTAAGTGAAAAATAATACTATCAATTACGATCAACATCAAGAACTATAGCAAATGCTATGAAGGCCATAGGAAATGTTTTGGTAATTGCCATCAGGATGTTCCAAATTTAGGAGGTCAATATATGAACAATCTATAAAATAGAACTTGCTCTAGCAGACACCACGTAATAGCTATTTAGCTATACACAACAGATAACTTGGGTATATCAGCTATGATAAAAAAATACAATATGTGAGACAAACAAGCCGCAAGCTTTAGTTACTAACAAGCATCAAAGATACAATCAATAAATGAAAGATTTGTAAATCAAAATATCATTATAGGATGCATCAAAGACAAGATGAAAATGGTGGTGCCAAAGAATAGAGCCGGCTTAGCTTCACTACTTGCCATAAAAATCTTCAGGCTTTCACAGGATGAAGCAAAGGCAAGCTGAGCTGAATCTAATTGTTGCACATCGATCAAGGTCTCCTTTCTGAATGTGCAGATCACCAACATGGCCTTCTCCTCAGATCTGAACAAAGGACACTATGGAGCCAAGACAAGTTGAATCACATAACAGAAATGAAAATCGATTTACACCACGGTAGCAATAATTATGAAATCAAGATGGATGTTGGCACAATTTCCCTGCAATGAATGAAAAATAAGATGAGCAATCTGGTTGCTGACAAGCAACGGAGATGAAGGAGCTTGACATCCGGCAAAACTGCTAGGGAAATCAATGTGAATCGCATCACAAACCCTAGCTAACAAGTGGAAATTAAGAGGAAACTAACAAATTAAAAGAATACAAAAAACATAGCACCGAATCTCACACTAATCTTGAGAAACACCTGCCAGTCGCATCACAGACCCTAGTGAACAAGTGAAAAGTAGAAGGGAGAAATCAGATTGATGGAAATCGCTATGATGTGGCATGCGGGAGGAGAGAAAGGGGAAGAACAAGAGAAAAAGTAGGGAAGAACAAGGCTCGGGCCAGGTGGAGCTGCGGCCTGCGTGGGCGGTGACGGAGCGGTGGGGCAGCCGGAGCCGCGACGGCGGCACAGACGGGGCAGCGGCGGCGCGGGTCAGGCGGAGCATCGGTGGTCGTGATGGGCCGAAACGTTGACTGGGCTGCTACCAGTAGAAAAACAAAAGAGAACGCAGGGGGGTGGGCGGAGGACGCGCGGGCGTTGCCCTGGGCGGAGGCGACGATTCGCCGCCCAGAAGGCCCGGCCTTGGAACGAGAAGACGACGTTCGTCCGGAACTCGTCCGTCTCTTCACTGATGACGCACCGCTGCTTCCTCTTCCACGGAGCCGTGTCGTCGGCCGGGTGCCACATGTAGAGAGCATAGTCGGCGAAAACGCTCGCGACGAGGAGCAGCCCGTACTCGCCGCGCTGGCGCACCGGGACCGGCGTCACGGTGAGACACCGCGCGCTGTACGTATCCTTGTGCGGGACCATGGAGAGCGACTCGCCGACGGCGTCGTAGATGAGGTAGTAGGCGAGGTCGGGGAAGTAACAGAGGCGGAACGTGAGGACGACGAGGTTCTCGTCCGCCAGGTCGACGCTGCCGTACAAGAGGGGTTCGTCGTCGTCCCAGCCGAGCTTCGCTAGAATGATTTGATGCGCTTGGGCGTCGGCGTGGATGCACAGGGCCGTGGTGAGGTCCGGGTTGTGGACGAGGTGAGCCAGGAGGGTGAGGCCGTCGAGCAGATTCTGGCCGTGCTCCCCGCACCCGTAGGCCTTCCTGCTCGCGCACCTGATCTCCGCCCACTGGTGCTCCCCGTCGACGGCGGGGAGCTCGGTGGCTAGAATCACGGTGTTGTCCATCACGACGCAAGGAGGAAAATATGCGGACGGATCCATCGCTGACACGCCGCAGCGGTGGAGGCAAGGGGGGATGGTTCTATAGATTGCGATCACCGAACAGGGATAGCGGAAGACGCATGAGGGAAGGAGACGACGGCGCGCCGATGGTTGGAACTTGGAAGACCCAACTTGATTTGATTTCAACTCGTGCAGCAAACAATTTCGGCAGGCAAGGCGGGCCGAGTCTTGCAGTTACACACGACCTACCAAAGGCCCAACGAATGTAACCAGCTAAAGGCCCAGCAGATCTTGCAGTATCTTTTGATCCATCCATTCCGACAAGGCAATCCCAAATGTGCAAGCACGGACCACGGTTTGCTTAGCGTATCTATTAACATCCCAGCAATAATGCTGATGGCTGCAGCTACCATGTCCCCGTCATCTGCTGCGAGCCCGGTGATAACTCTCCGGACGCGTTTAGGTGTCGCTGGCCGGCTGCAAACACATCACATGGCATCTCCGTGTTCTCGCTCGCAGTCGAAGATCCAAATCATCCGCGTTTGGCCGGCAGCTCCGTCCGACGGGTCACAGACAAACCCACACGCCGATCGTGTCCGGTGACAATGGCAGCCCGTACGTGCTCCTGGCCTCCGAGTTTCCGGAGCACGCTTCTCAACCGCTGGATCGCGTACTCCGAAAGGATACAGCACAGCCCGAGACCCGGCGACAGCAGGGGCCCTTCAAGTCCACACACATCACGTACAGGGGAATGGTATGTTCCACTAGCTGTCCACAGGTTACCAGCAAGGTTTACTTTACCGCGGTAAACCGGACCGGTTTTCGCAAAAACCGGAAAAACCAGTCCGGTCCGGTTTACCCGGTAGTCCGGTTTTTCATTTTAAATTTCAAAAAAAATTGAAAATTTGAAACATTTTGAAACAAAAAATATGTAAAAAACTAGATCGAATTTACAGTCCAATGGTGGAAACCATTCACGTAGATTCGATCGTTTCATGTGTCTAAAAAATCGCGAAAGTTTCTGAGTACAATAAGGAAGAAAAAAAAGAAGAAAAAACCCTTTTTATGAACCAGCAACCTTCCTCGATTTTTTTGAGAGACCAAACGATCGAATATATGTGTTTCGTTTCCACCATTGGTCTTTCAATTGCATCTAGTTTTTTTACATATTTTTTGTTTCATTTTTTGCAACTTTTCAATTTTTTGCATTTTTTCAGCTTTTTTTTGCATTTATTCCGCTTTTTCAATCCGTACCGGTTTCTCATTTTTTGATCCGGTTTACCCGAAATACTGACCGGTTTACCGGTAATCCGGTCCGGTTTCCCGAAGATCTCGGCAATTTTCGGTTCAAATTTCGTCAAATGCGTTTCGGTCCGGTTTTCGTCCGGTTTTTCCGGTTTTCCGAAAAACCGGACCTACCGATGGGCTCCGATTTTAGCGAGACATTCGGTAATTCAAACCTTGGTTACCAGAGAGTGGTACGCTGACACTGGCGTAACTAAGGGGGTGTTCGTTGCATGAGGTTTAAAATTTAGAGGGAACAATCTTGTCATTTAAGAGTATTAAATAAAGTTTAATTACAAAACTAACTGCAGAACCCCTGGTCTAATTCGCGAGACGAATCTAACGAGGGTAAGTAAGCCGTGATTAGACAATGGGTACTGTAGCATCACTGTAGTAAAACATAGATTAATTAGGCTCGTTAGATTCGTCTCGTAAAAATGTACCTACATATAAAAAGATTTTATCATTAAACTTTATTTAATACTTTTAAATAATAAGATTTTCTTTTTTTTAAATTTAGAGAAAGATGCAACAAACGCACCCTAAACGCGCATGTCGGTTAGACGGGTACCTAACCGCTGCTGCAAGGACGACGTAACTACCGTTACCGTTCCCCCCGTACGCGGCGCCCCCTCGACGCTTCGCCTTTTTGAGCGGCTCCTGGCGATCCAAGTAGCATCACCAATCAGGAAGCCTCGAAAGCACCATCACCAGTGACCACACAAAGTGGGAGCACCAAATCCTCTCAAAACAGAGCATCAAGCTAGAAGACAAGGAAGCAAGAAACGAAAATCCAAGGGTAACACACATGGGGAGTCCTTCGCTGGGCGCCGTGCCAGCTGTGGTGATGATTGTTATGCTGTCGCTGAGCTCGTGCTGCGTGCCGGCGGCGGCGAGAGCTGGGGCCGCGGCCGGCCGCGGAGGCGGAGCCGAGCAGCCGCTGCACCCGGTGATACTGATCCCGGGCGCCGGAGGCAACCAACTGGAGGCGCGGCTGACGGATGAGTACAGGCCGTCGAGCCTGGCGTGCCGGGTGTGGCCGCTGGTGCGCGGCCGCGGCGGGTGGTTCCGCCTCTGGTTCGACCCGTCCGTGCTCCTCGCGCCCTTCACCCGCTGCTTCGCCGAGCGGATGATGCTCTACTACGACGCCGCCGTCGACGACTACCGTAACGCGCCCGGCGTCGAGACCAGGGTCTCCGACTTCGGCTCCACCTCCACACTACGATATCTCGACCCAAACCTCAAGTAACGTTACAATACTAGGTGTTTTTTTTCTACCTGCTTATGGTAAATGTGCAAGAGTTGTTCATGACGTGACGAACTGAGGTGTTGTGCAGGCTGCTGACTGGGTACATGAACACTCTGGCGAGCACGCTGGAGAAGGCCGCGGGGTACGAGGAAGGCCGCAACCTGTTCGGCGCGCCGTACGACTTCCGGTACGGGCTGGCCGGGCCGGGCACCCGTCACGGGTGGGCAGCGCGTACCTGCAGCGCCTCCGGCTGCTGGTGGAATCAGCCTGCGCGGCGAACGGCGGGCGTCCCGCGATCCTGGTGGCGCACAGCCTAGGCGGGCTGTTCGCGCTGCAGCTGCTGGCGCGGAGTCCGCCGCCGTGGCGCGCGGCGCACGTGGCGCGGCTGGTGACGCTGTCGGCGCCGTGGGGCGGGTCGGTGCAGGAGATGCTCACCTTCGCGTCGGGCAACACGCTGGGCGTCCCGCTCGTGGACGCCTCCCTCATCCGCGACGAGCAGCGGAGCGCCGAGAGCAACCTGTGGCTGCTCCCTGCGCCCCGGGTGTTCGGCAACGTCACGCTGGTGGCGTCGCGGCGCCACGGCAACTACTCCGCCAAGAACGTGACGCAGTTCCTGCGGGACATCGGGTTCGAGCAAGGGGTGGAGCCGTACCGAACGCGGATACGGCCCCTCGTCGAGGTCCTGCCGGAGCCCGGCGTGCCGGTGACGTGCCTGGTCGGCACCGGCGTCGACACGGTGGAGAGCCTCGTGTACGGGGACGCCGGATTCGAGGAGGGCCCCGAGACGGTGGTGTACGGCGACGGCGACGGGACGGTGAACTTGGCCAGCCTCGTCGGGCCGATCAAGGCGTGGTCCGACTCGCCGACGCAGGTGGTGGAAGTGGTGGAGCTGCCCAAGGTGTCACACTCTGGCATCCTCAATGACAAGAGCGCGCTGGACCAGATCATCAGGGTCGTTGACTCCATCAATCTGAATGCTACGAGCCATCAGCCGTCCTAAGACAAGATCGATGTTTTTCGTAGTCTACTGACTTTAGATATGTTATTGTTGTTGATTTGCTTTAGCATGTAGTTGAGGCCTTCGATCGGGGAGCTAGTGCTTGTTTTTGTGCACGTCGAAAAATCATCCTTTGAATGAGAGGAAGTTATCGAATGATTCTGCAATTCAGCTATTTGAAAGCAGCAGTTTGAATATCATAGCCAAAGGGGGAAGTTTAATTTCAATGCCTCGTCTTAACAAAAAACGTGCCAAACGCGATCTTGAAAAAAATTCAATTCAAGGCAATTTAATTCATCTGCAACTTGGAGTTATACACTAATGCGGTACCAAGTACACTAGAAAGTATCTTCACTTTGAAGAAAGGCCAACTGTTTCCATTCGGTACTTGCTTGTGCGATATGACAGTACGGCACCAAATTGTAAAGTTTACTGCAAAGGCCGAATGTGCAATATAAGAAAGACATATGATTTGTTTACGTCATGGCAAATCTGATCGCCTTGAGTGGATGTAAAGTGCAATGACTTTATAGTTCAAAATTGAACTAATTTTCCGGTCCTAACGACATCAATTTGCAAATGGAGGGAGTAGAATAATTAGACTATAGACCCAAAACTATACACGAGTATGACCGCTCTGCGTTCTTAGTCTTAACATTTTAACATTTACGAGCCAAATCATATATGTGCTAAAAAGTAACTTTTTAATATCACAAACAATTATTTTTTCCCTTCAAAAAGACTTCGTTTCTAGAGTTGGTTAAAGCCCAAATAACTCAAGTTTGACCAAACTTGTAAGAAGATGTACTAATACTTACTCCTTCAATTTTTAAATTGTTGCGTCGTTGACTTTTTGACTTTGTTTGAATGCTCGTCTTATTCAAAATATTAGTTCAAATATGCAAGATTACAAGTTATGTTTCAATTTTCTTTAGTAACAAAACAAATCACAACAAAAATATATGATAATTAGGTTTTAAATTTGTTTGAATAAATTGAATGGTTAAACGTAACTCAAAAAGTCAACAGCAACAACAAATTAAGAACGGAGGGAGTATAACAATAATTTAGTATCATTATACTGATCATGAATTATATATTTCATAGTTTACTTGTTTGCTAACTATCGCATATATATGTTGATATTCTTCTCTATAAATTTGGTCAAATTTGAAATAGTTTTACTTTGACCAACTTAGAAATGAAGTTTTTTTTGGTATGGAGTAAACTATAATAGAAACTGGCAATCAGTGGTAACTATTTTTTCATCACTATACATCGATATGTAAAACTATAGTTCATCTAGGATTTGGAATTATATCTGGGCCTAAGTATTCATGGTTGCCATGTACACTTGTTACTTCATTAATGGTTACGTCAGCCACACAGAGAAAGCTGTTGTAAACTATCTGATACGACAATCATAGTCGCGGGTCGCTGGTGGTCGTCACCTCCGACGTTATGAAAGTTTGGAGCCATGCTCTGTGAGTGGACAGAGCATGGTCATCCAACTCTTAGCCTCTTTGTGACTGCCCAAGCGTTCGCACTGCTATAAATGAAATCTTTTTCGTATGGAGTTGTGTTTTAGGGGTGGGGCATAGGTCCCCTATTGGCCATAAGTTGGAGATTTCCTATAAATACCTTGCTTTTATAGGTTTCTATATGATATTATTAATAATAAAAGTTTCTTGAGGCAAGATATACGATCATGTTGAAATTCAATTGATTTATTTATTGATCATACCTTTGATGCGTTTCGAAATGCAGCTACTTTGTATTTCACGATCCGACGGACATTTAAACACTGATGAACCTGGATCTAGATAATATTAGATTTTACTAGTTAAAACTTCTTTGTTCGATATACTTAGCTCAAACTTTGCTGGGCAATGATTACGAATGGGGATAATTTTCACCGTTGATTTGAAACGAACGACCCAGATCCAACTAATCGCGGGAGCTACCGGCATTGCATCACCAGCAGGTGAGGCCAGTGCGCCACGAGGGATGGGCCCAGTTGCAACTCAGCAAACCATCCATCCCTGTCTCTTCTCCCAATCCCGTCCATTTCAAACACGAACCCGAAAAAGAGCGACCGATTGAGCCAACCCAACCCCAACCCCAACCCACCCGCCCCCCTTCCACCTCACCGTCGGCGGTCAGCGATCGCCGGAGATGTCATGGCTCGCCCGCTCCCTCGCCACCTCCCTCAACATCCCCGACGATTCGGGCGCCGACGATGACCCCGACGCCGCCACCACCCCCTCTCCCTCCGGGCGAATCCCGCGGCCGCCGCCCCCGCCTCCTCACCCCCTGCATTCGGCCGCGGCGGATGGCGTCAAGGAGGACCTCACCGAGCTATCCAAAACCCTCACCCGCCAGTTTTGGGGCGTCGCCAACTTCCTCGCGCCACCGCCGGGGGAGACCTCACCCTCGCCCTCCCCTCAATCGGCGGGGGACCAATCCGGCGATGCGGAAACACCGCCTGAGATTGCCGGGATCCGGAACGACTTCGCCGAAATCGGCGGGAAGTTCAAAAGCGGGATCTCGCGGATCTCGAGTCACAAGGCCGTGTCCGGGTTCTCTAGGTTGGCATCCAATTTCTTCGCTGCTGAAGACGAGGAGGAAGAGCGGAGACGAGGGGCTAGGTGTGAGGTGGGGGAGGAGGGGGTAAGACATGAGGTGGAAGGTGACGAATCGTGGCAGGAGTGGGAGGAGAAGCTGAGACTTGAGGCTGACGACGGCGAGGCCAGGCATGACGCGGTGGATGGCCACGAGTTAGAGGTGGAGCGGTTAAGGGAGGAAGAGGGTAGGAAAGTGGAGGAGCAGAGGGTAGGACGTGAGGAGTATGGCGAGATGGAGGTGCGAGCAAGGCATGAGGAGCATGGCGAATTTGAGCGAATAGCAATGCATGAGGAGGATGTTGAATTCGAGAGAATAGCAATGCATGAGGAGGATGTTGAATTCGAGAGATTAGCAATGCATGAGGAGGATGTCGAATTGGAGGAGAGAATAAGGCATGAGGAGGAGGAGGAGGAGGAGGAGGTGGTGGTAGAGGACTGGGATGTGATTGGGATCACTGAGGAGGTGCTTGCATTTGCCCAAAATATCGCCCGGCACCCAGAGACATGGCTCGACTTCCCGTTGCTTCCCGATGATGAGGAGTCTGATGGACCGTTCTCATGTAATTTCTTCAGCCCTTAATCCAATTTATTTCTTCTGAATTTGATGAGCTATAAAGTTCCAAGTTTATCATATGTGGTTTGTTTTCATGCGCTATCTTGTTAATAAATTGATATCCAGTTACTCTTATGAAATTGTAACATCCGGACAAAATATTTTTTGATGCTGTTTGATGAACAAAATAAGGTAACAGTGTAGGACTTGGGATTGTTAGCTAACTCGGATCACCGGACCTATTGACTTTGAAAATTGTAATGGATTTCTGAAGCACTCTACGTAGCATCAAGGTCGTGATTTGATATAGATAATAGTACCCTTAAAAAGTATTGTAATTTTTTATGTACAGGACCTTGAAGATATTTTCCTACCTCGCTCACAAAGTGTCCTTTTTATTTGATAAAATAGGTTGGGCAGTGTATGTTTGTCTGACGACATCATCTTATCCTGCATCATTGTTTGATTGCAATTGCCACTGTTTCTTAAATGTAGCTCCTACATCTGCCTTAAAATGTTGCACTATCATTTCCCAGTTAGATCATCAGGTCTTCAATCTCCATCAAATTGTAGTGCTCTGTTCAGTGCATGCCTTGAGACGATGCTCACTTTCTTAATTGACTGGTAATATGGAACCCTAACAGGTCTGTAGCAAAATTGTATTTTCCACCTGTAGCAATAGCATGGGGAAACTGTTTTATGAGGTTGAGATCTTGTCATGATGTCAAATTTTATTAAAAAAAATTGTATTCTTGCTCTGATATTCACTTCATTTACGCTATTTCAATAGAATCAATATTCTACTTGCTTGAAATTTTCTTAAAATTTAACTTGAATTAAGTTTTTGAAGGGTCTTTCGCAATGCTTACTATACTTTATAACAAGGATTTAGTGGTGTTTGGTAGGACTATGGATACATTTGTTTACTCAATATACGTCAGCTGCTCTACAGTTTTTAATATTTTCTATGTCAGTTCTGTACATGTGGAAGTTATGTTTCTAACTTCAATAAATCTTTTTACTCCTGCAGACTTTGACATGTCTGATGCTCAACAAGAGCATGCTCTGGCTATTGAGCACCTTTCTCCCAGATTAGCTGCACTTCGGATTGAACTCTGCCCAATCCATATGAGCGAAGAATGCTTTTGGAAAATTTACTTTGTTCTTCTACATCCCAGACTAAACAAGCGCGATGCTGAACTTCTGTCTACACCACAGGTAAAGTGCTTAACACTCTTGACATGATATTCTCTATCTGTGGCATTATTTGTTCCAGACAAGTGAGTTAGATAGCAGTAAGGTTATATTTGGCTGTGTATATGTGTGAGAAAAAAGAAGGAAAACTAGTAATCCCTACCAGGTTGTTGTGCCATAACAAATTAGGTGAGAACATACTGCTTTTAGTTGTCAAGATCAGTGATACTAATTCGGTATGATCCACTCCAGATTTTTATAGAGTATTTGATGGGTTCAGGCTTGATATAACTCTTTAGTGTTCGGTCATTGTTGTGTGACATCTTGTGCTTTATCGATGCCGATGTAAGGAAATTGCCAAGATTCTATATTAGACTATCCTGTTGTATTTGTTCTTTGCAGGTTTCCTCCTTTGGCGTCTAAAACATTCAACTTAAAATTATTTTCTGCTTCATCTGATCCCTAATACTCCCTAGATTTCAAGACATGTCACTTTTGACCATTTAGTTTGTTTTGAAATACTTGACACTTCTTGCTTTTTCAAGAATTACTTTCCAAATTTTCCCATATAAAGTATCCCACTCCTTCAACGTATAGTAAGTTCTAGAACATTTTGTTTAGTTACCAAGGGCATTTTGTCATTTTATATCTCAAAGCTTAAACTACCTTAGTATGCTTGTTTACTCAAAAGTGTCAAATATTGAAGAACGGAGGAAGTATAAGTTCATTAGGACACTTATATGATCTCCAATATGGAATTTTGAATAAACATATCTACGATATATCATTTCAAATGGAAAAGGCTATATTACAGTATCAAAGTACTTTTCATGATGAATGTTATAACACCAACCTCATGTCATGCATTTGTATTGTTTATCAGTTTTTGATGCTCAAAGCTACAAATTTTGACTTGGGACAAAGCTAATTTGACTTAAATCAGGGATCAGGGGCTGTATGTGTCTATTCTAGAATTGCATTTAGGGAAGGCAAAAAAAAAAGAGACCCATTTTACATCAATACTAGCAGTTTGTGCAAACAATTAGAAGAAAGTAGGACTGTATATTAATGTGCACAAACTTGTCATTGGAAGGAATTATGACTGCCTAACACAGCTTTCAGCATGTTCTGATGATTCCTGAACTGTGATGGAACATAATTTGAGCTTTGTAATTTCTATTTACAATCAGTACATCTCAAATTCTGTATGTTTAATTCAATGTATTTGGTAGCATACCAAGTTGTACTGATGTGGTAGGTTTTTCAGTGATTCCTCAGTTGGATAATTATCTCTTTTCTGCTGGTAGTAGGCTTAGAGGAGATTTGTTTTTAGCTTAGCCTACTGAAATATTTTTTGAGCCCATTAGAACCTTTTTTAGAGCAAGCCCAGTGTTCCCATATAGATCCTTCTGCTTAATAGCATATATTACCTGTCCATTCACGTGTATTGTGTGATAATTCATAATTGCCTAAGAATCTCTCTGTGATAGTACTTTGAATGTGAACAAAATGCCAGTGAACCACTTGCTGTATTCACAGAAAGAGGACTATAAGTATGCACTCGCTGATGTTGCCTTTGTTTCAGTTTTTCTTTGCAACCATCTCGTGATGAGAATAGCCAAATTGGGCTTGTTCTGATGATTTAGGGTCGTGGTTGTATTCAATATAAATTATTTAACTACAATAGATTTCCTTTTCTTGTGGATCATATGGAAGCATGGTCCTACACACCCAAGCACCTAGTGTGAATGTCAATGACCTCCATAAGAATTAAAATTATTTTTAGTAAAATCAAAAAATGTTTTTACTGTGCTTAGTTAAATTTTGTCCTTTTACATGTTCCTTTGTGTTATACTGGTCTGATTAAAAGACGTTTGCACGAATTGCATTAAGATATGGTTGCACCAAAACGGTGGAATCTACATTAGAATATAGGTCTTGGTTGGTGCATTCATACACCAAAATTATAATAGTGTTTGTTGTTTGTGCTGGCATCACGTTTTGTTTCAGCATCCATGACTATACATGTCCAGCAGGAAATAAAAGCCAGGTTTTGTTGTTGCAGATTGTGGAAGCTAGAGCAATGCTTATGCAAAGTCTGCAATACCAGTCAAAGCTTGAAACAGAACAACTGTATCATCATAAGGATGACCGTGGAGTTCAGTCCGGAGAGGTCACCTTGAAAGATAGTAGAGAGGCCTTCCTATCAGTGCGACATGAAACTGCTTCTGTTGTACCGATACCAGAATTCGAGACTGAAAAGCACCCTATCCAAGTTACTGAAGTTGCAGTTGTGGACAAATCAGTCATCCAAGAGCAGCTGTCCAAGGACCATACTGAGAAATCAAATGTTTTGCAAGACACATTTGATGACGATGTAGATGATTGGTTTGATGAGGAGGCCAATCTTGCCGGGCACACAACTATCCACATAGGTGATGAGGAAGATGTGTCTTTTAGCGACTTGGAGGATGATGATATGAAATGATGAAGTTCATGGTGAACTTTTACATGTGTACTGAAAACTGGACTTCTCTACTGTACAAGAAAAACGGAGAGGTGACAGTTTTTGTCTAAAGAATAGGTTGTACAATGCAAAGAGAGCGGCTTTATTTTGCTTCCAAGCTGCCGGGGTGAACGCACTATGGGCAAATAGGCCGGGGTGCTACGTTCAACCATCATTACAGTTTGTACTTAATTTTATTCCTTCTCTTGTGTACATAAGCATTTGTGACGGTACAAGTTCACAACAATAAAATTTCATTTGTTGGTTGTTTCACTTTCTCGAAAGAATTGCACACACAAGAGAGCAGAACGATCTTTTATATCTTGAGAATTATATTTGCACTGACAACATGCTATACCTTTTTTTATATACAAAATTGTACTACTTCCTGACATTGAGACACCTCAGATCCTAGGGATTACTGGAACTGAGGTACCAGCGGAAGCGGCTAATGCAGAACAACTGGTGAATTGTTCTGGCTAACGGTTATTTAAGAGCTGATGTAGCCGAAGTTATTTGAGAGCTTCCCTAGGTGTGACCACAGAAGGCTCCCCAGGGAAGGTCTTTGCCCCTCCTGGGCCTGCCCGGCGACCGGCAGAGCCGGCACGGTGGTCTTCCTCACCGGCGGCCAGCCAGGTGCCTCCTTGACCACGTCGAGCGAGATGTCCATCTCCTGCACCCTGTCCTGCACGGCGCGCACGGCCTCAGCTCGCACCTCGCCGCCGGTGTCCGTGACAAGGTAAAAGATCCCAAAGGCGTCGTCCTTGTGCCTCTTGAGCTCGACCCGCAGCAGCGACAGGCCGTGCTCCCGCAGCACCCTGGTGAAGTCCGACAGCAACCCGGACCGGTCGTTGGCGCGCACCTCCACCTTCACGCCCTGCAGGACATTGGCCACGCTATGTCAGCAAATCGCGGCGGCAGAGACAAAGCGCAATGGAGCGGAAAGGCTAGAGCCTGACATGAGTGGCTCTCCGCTCCACCGCGGAGCGCAGGCACCGGGAGACTTTCTGCCGCTCGGCGTGGCTGTCGACCGTGCGCCCGTCCTTGTGCCGGATGTAATATTCCTGCATCCATGATCCCAAGGATGACTGTGTCAGTCTGCGTCGTGCAGTATTCTAGTGTAAATCATGACGACGCATGGTCACATGATCCTACGCTGACGTGGGAGATACCTGAATGGCGAGGGGACCCTGGGACCCGACGGTGGCGTGGAAGACGACGTACTGCATGTCGGTGAGCGCGCACACCGTGTCGAAGAGCAGCCTGGGCCGGTCCCTGCTCGTCATCTTGACGACGGCGTAGCCCCGCTCCTCCCAGCTGTCGATGGACACCCGCGTCTCGGTGCGCCGCGCCGTGCGCGCCGACGTGGCCGCCTTCTCGCCCATGCTGAAGAGCTCCTCGTCGACGGGCGTCGGCGCCGGGCCCGACTCGTAGTCCCGGTCGTCGTGCATGAGCTGGTGCAGCCGCCGCTCCGTGTGCACGCGTCCCTGCACGGGCTCCGACATGCACACCCAGTGCCGCTCCCCCGTCACGTTCTCGCGCGCGTCCACCACGGCGTTCACCAGCCGCTCGATGCGCGCCCACCGGCTCGGCCGCGGCGCCTCGCCGCCGGCCGTGGCCGTCACGTACAGCACGCCGGCGGCGCGGCCGTTGTGCGTCCACGCCTGCCCCGACGCCACGTGGCACCCGTTGTCGGCCAGCACCGAGGTGATGGAGGAGAGGAGGCCCGGCCGGTCGTGCACCGTGAACTCGAGGGCCGCGCAGTCCGACACGTCCGGCCCGCCCGGCCCGACCACGTTGCCCAGGCACGTCGTGAACTTGGGCGACGGGCCGTTGCCGGCGCGGTGGAACGGCACGAGGGCGCGCTGGATGAACTCGGGCAGCGACGGGTCCGTCAGCTTGCGCCCCATCTGGTCCGTCACATGGAACACTGCATTGCGCAACATGACAACCAGTCAGAATCAATTGGGATAATGATTGATTGGTCCATCTTTCCCATGGATAAACCGGAGTCAAAATCCACGGGCGATGGCATGATCAAATGCCGGAGGAGCAGTTCGTACCGTCCATGAGCCAGCCGCCGTCGGAGGAGATGTAGGACTTGGATATGACGAGGTCGAGATCGGTGAGCAGCTGCACCATCTCCAGAAGCACGCCATCACGGTTCACGCTATCAACCTGGAACACACAAAATCAATAAAAAATTAAACATCTTGAGCCAATTTCATCCTTGGTCGACCGCGTTCAGGGAGAACGAACCTTCACGAGCGTGCAATCCTCGCGGGTCTCATTGTCGATGACAACCCTGCAGCCACGCGCAGGTCGTCAGGAACCGAATTCAGAGCGAAGCGACCCAAGAATTGCGCAGTAACGGAACGGAACGGATGCGTACCCCGGGGTGCCGAAGCGGTCCAGGACCGGATCGAAGTCCGGCTCGAAGTACGGCCCGGAGACGTACTTCATCGCCAAGATACGCCGCGAGCGCGCCGCCGGCTTTCGTGGCCGCAATCACCTCAAGAGCAGAGCTTTCCCTCTTATTTGATCTTGTTTATCTCCTTCTGGGCGAAAATCTGCCGGGATTAAGATATATGGTAAGGAAAACAGATCCAATCTGAAACAGAGGACACAAGAACGGAGAGAGAGGGGGAAAAAGAGGAAAGAAACAACACGAGGAACGCGCCCCATGTTCACATGCGACGCAGCGCGTCGTCATCGACGCGGCGGCGGAGCAGAGCAACAACCGCATGCCCGGCACGGAAACACAAGAAAAGATTTGTTCTTCTGTTGTTCCAGGAGATTAATAACAGAGACGAACAGAACAGCCGATTCGATTATGTAGGAGGCGGACGAGGATGAAGAGAGACTACCTTGGATTCCAGAGGAGCCGGGAGAGAGAGGTGGTAGGTCACGTGTGGTGCGAGGGCGCCCGGTTTCGGGCTGCGATTTGCTCTGCGCGCTGTTCGTTTGTTTCTAGCTTTTCTCTCTCTCTGCAACTCTGCGAATCGGCGGCGTTTTAGGATTTGAGCGGGGAAGCTCGAACGGCCGTCGCGCCACGCCAGACGCCCGGGGAGACACGTGGCGGGGGCACCCTGGTTGCTAGCGTAGCCTTTGTCCGGTTCATTTTTGACTTCCCGTTTTGCGGATTTTATTTTCCTTTCGGTTGCAAAGCTGGTGTTGATTCCATCACTGATTCTACTAGTAGATTCAGATCCCTTCGGACGATCGGATTGTCGCCTGCAATTATTGATTTCTTTAATTTTTTTAAGACGAAATATCCTCTTTCCCTAATTAATTGAAACATTTCACGCGCAAATCAGACGCATGCCATAAATAAGCAAACATCCCACGGGAGTCATTCAATAAAGAGTAGATTTCATAAACCCCGTGTTTTGTGGTCTTTGTTGCACAAAACCCCAAATATTTTGGCTCATGTCACTTAACCCAGGTATTATGGTTAAATTGTTTCATAAAACCCCACCCCTATGAATCTAGCAATGGATTCTACTTTATTTTTGGAGATTGCATGGTCATGTATCCAACTAAATGGTTTTGTCAATCAAATTGTTTACATAAATCACATCATAATATAGTTCATATCTCATATATTTACGCCTTTTTTTTAAAAAAAATATGGGGGGTCTGTGAAACAATATGACCATAAAACATGGTCTTAAGTGACACAAACCAAAAGACATGTGGTTTTATGAGAAAAGAGCCATAAAACCTGAGGTTTTACGAAATTTATTCTTCAATAAACGTTGTTTTTTCTTTCTTTTTTTCTATTGCGTGTAGCTGATCAGTTCATATATAAGAAATCACAGAATGTAAAATTATATCATGATTTTACGTGCTGGACTGATCAATTTAGTGCACATACCTATTTCGCTCATTTACTTGCTTGCATTTTCTATAGAAATTAGGAAATTCTCTCAAGAAATATTATGTTAGTTATTCATTTTCGAAGTGAGCATTATACCATTTTCCTGAAAACATTAGTTTCTTATATAAAAATCCATAGAAAATATTTATCAACAAAGTTGCCCCTACCGACAAGTCATAGCCTACAAAGATTTTATGTGATCAAATCGATCTGTTTTGGTTCGGCTCAGCTGGATGTACTTCAATCATTACTTGATAGAAAGAACAAGCAGGACTGATACTGATCTCCTCTCATGATCTAATCAATCACAATAGAAAAACCACAAGTGCTCTGTGTCCGTGGTGCCTAGACGTACTCTCTGCTGGAAGCCATGTCGCTGGCGCCACTTGCACCGTACCGGTCAAGATCTCCCCTAACCTACGAAATTTTATAAATCTCCTCGAGACGATCTTGCTGACGCGGCGCGTGCATACCAAACCTTGCCGAATCCATGGCTTTGTCCGGTGGACGTGATTACAAAAATGCCGTAGCAGCCTCGGCCTGCTCAGCAGCCGGTATCCAGCGTCCGCTTCGTTGCGTCCTGGCGGCGTTGTGGGTGCCGCGGCCGCCGATTGGTAGCGTTGATCTCAATTTGTTTCGAGGGAACGTTTCTTCCGTTTGTCCTTGTATGTTTTGGGCCATATATCCATGGGATGTTGTCGATGAACCTGGCGGCTGACGCGTGGACGCATGAGATCGAATTGCTTGGAAGTTGAAACCATGATTGGGTTGTACGGATACATACAAGCCATATATACTTGGTGCCAAACCGTGGTCTCAAGCCCTGTTTGTTTCCCCCTCAGATTATATAATCTATAAGCTGGGAGAGATCAGCTTATGAGATTATGATAATATGACCTGTGAATTGCTATAATCTGAGATCTGTTTGTTTCAGCTTATAGATTATATGAGCCATATTATATAATCTAGGTGGGAAACAAACAGGGCCTAAGATATACTCCCTCCGTTTTTAAATTGTTGTCGCCATTGACTTTTTTTGTTATCTTTGACCATTCGTCTTATTCAAAAAAGTTTTAAAAATATCATATATTTTGTGATGATTTGTTTTATCTCTAAAGTAAGTTTGAACCTAACTTATAATTTTGCATATTCAAACAACTATTTTGAATAAGACGAACGGTCAAACGTAAATAAAAAAGTCAACGGCGACAGCAATTTAAAAACGGAGGGAGTACATATCAATCCAGGTTTCTTAGATAGTTGACTGTTTATATTTTTGTAGAAAAGGTGAAATTATTCACCACACGTCAATGGCTGGATCTTGCTATGTCATTCCTGCTCCAGTTTATGGCGCGCGCGGGCAGCCTCAAGTCCCCCGCGCGGTTGGACCATCTCAGTGATCACAAAATCACGCGCACCAGAGTCAAGAGTGGACAAAGCGATTCCGCGAGGCAATTTCGGCAAGCCCGTGTCCACGAGACCACCTACGAAGTACCCTATGTACCGGCCCGGCAACCTGAGATGCGCCGCTGACGGCAGCTACGGTTTCAGCTGCCGTATACACAGGCATAACACAGCACACACGACACAACCGTGCTGGCTGCTGGCGTCAACGTGCCGGCGCGGCAACCCCCGGATGGACGTCGGCCGATGCGACGCGGGAGAAAGAAACGACCCTGATGACGCGCTGTGCACATCGACCTGCAGATAGAAAGACACCTGACGCCGCCGTGCGACATCAGCAACCAGGGCTGCGCGCCGGCGCCGCCGCGTACGAGTGGGCGCGCGGTCAGTTGCGATAGATGTGTCTTGTTCAGGACGCGGTCCAGCGGCCAGCAGGCGGCGGGTAGCGAGATGATGTAACGGTCGCACGCGACGGGTATGATTTCCTCTCCGCGCCCATGCTCTCCTCTCGTCGGCGCGCGTCGTGTCGTGTGCTGCTTCTTGTTTCTTTACTGGCTATGGTCATGTGCGTGTCGCCGGAGGCAGAGATCTAGGACGAGAGCGCTGGGCGGTTGAAAAATGGATGTTGGCTTTTGACGAGCACTTGCACTAAACTTGCAACGCGGCCATGCCCATGCCACCACCTGCGTTGAAGCGTTGGGAAGCCCCGCAACGCGTGGCGCGGCCGATGTGTTTCACTACGGCCGTGTGTGCCCGTGTGTGGCGGCTCCCGACCGCGGCGCGCTTGAGCGCTAGATGGTGTACCATTGAGGCGGCTACGTGTGCATGCAGCAAAAATCAGGCTACGTACTCACTCCGCACGCATAGTTCCATGTGGATCTGGTCATACGAATCAGTGAATGGGTGTTAAAATATTGTTCGTTGGTTAAAAGAAAGCCTATAGTCACGAGGTCTAACAAAAAATCCTATCGCCACGAAATATCGAACAAATCCTCGCAAAAAAAAAAAGAAATATCAAACAAAGGCGTATGCTTCATGAAAATCGCTTATAAAATAAAAAATTCACGAGTCACTCAAAAAAAATATATTAAAAGTGCGTATTGATGGATGGATTGTTAAACGAACGTGCTCTTTTCAAAAACTCAAAAGCATGTCAAGAGCGCTGAAGCGACAGCAGGTTCTCCTTATCACGCACCGAATTTCAGTACGCCTAGACGGAGACAGTAGGAAATGAGATCAGCTTTTCAGAAGGAACCCCTTGCTATCAAACAAGTCTTAATCTACTCACAAACAAACACTAGCTTGACGACACGTAAGACCATATAATCAAAGATTAGAAATTTAGCATGACAGAAAATAGTCTGGAGTATTATTTTCATCTTTTGACAGAAATAGCACATTGTTTTTGTGAAAAGAACAAGGAAGTCACTGTTGTTCAGTCGTCGGAGAGTAACACTTCATTCAGGTGATGTTTTGCAGCAGCTACAGTGTTTCAGTTATTTCTTCAGCAGCAGCTACAGTAAAACGGCTGCATCGCAGCGAGACGAACAGGCCTGTTCGACCTTTCACATCCAAAACAAAAACAGTATTGCAGCACCAAATCAGGTCAAATTCGATGCCCCCACATCCCACCCTCCTTCCTCCACCCGCAGCGGCTCTGCTGTCAGGTTCGCCGCCGCTTCCCTCTGCTACGCTAACAACTCGGGACTGGGCTTCAAGCTCACATGCCTGCAAGGCTCCAACCCTGTCCAGTCTGAACCTCCGTTGGAGCCTCGTCACCACCCGCCGTCTATGCAACCGCCTCCTTTGGTTTTCCTCTAAGCCTGAAACTCACATGAAAACCCAAACCTACCCTAAAGCTAACCTCGTCGGAGATCATGTGTCCAGACTTGTTCATACCTGTCACCTGCCGTTTTCAAGGGGCTGAAACGTAGGAGGCGCGAAAGAAAAATGCCGGAAGCTGGTTGCTGCCATTTTATGGCAGAGGCGAGTACGTCCCGTTGTTCAAGCTCTGGTTCGGCCTGTCCAACGGCTAGCCCTTCCACCTGCTTGCGGCTGACCTCTCTACCTAGGCTAGAGGTGGTGCGCTGCGATAGCGAGGCTCCTGCAGGGGAGCTCCGGATGATCAAGCACAAGTCCAAATTTCTTAACTTTGAACATCATAGCATCGAGTGGGTACTCTGAATCAGTTTTAGCGGCTGGGCGCGACGCTGTACCCACTTTGTCCGGTAAAAGGAGGGCACTTCATCTGTTTTGTTATGCATTTTATCCTACGTATAATGTTTCGCGGCATATTTATTGCCACTGCTCAAATCCAGTCTGCTCGTGCTCTTGTTCAAATGATTTTACACGAATCCATTTATGGTGTCCAATGCTTGTAGCGCAATGATGTTACAAAAGAAGAATTCTATGTCTGGCCATGCTAAAAGTCATAAATGTTTGGCATCTGGACTGCACCAGTCCAGACACTTGGATCGGATTAGTAGTGCTTTTTTTTTTTAACAAAGGAGAATGTTGCTAACTCTGTTTTGAACCCATATCCAACCATAACATTATATGTTGGTTGATCATCACAAACACGGGAAAGCACCAAAACTGTTTTGTTCACTTTCTAGCTACGCAAACACTAATGGAAATGAATTGCAGTGGTTTCAGAGCACGAGCACTGGTGTTTGGTTTGGACCTCAGTTATGGGAAAATGATTGAACCTGAATCAGATGGAAGCTACCTCATGCATCATTCAGAATATTTGTAAGCTGACCATCTAACCAAAAATACATTAGAGCAGCAAAGGGATAAATCGCAAAGTTGAAAAAGAAGGGAGGAAATCACAATAGGAATGTAGACCAGGGGTAGAAACGCAAAATTCCCATGAACATTCGCAATTCAGAGGGATTTCACAAGTTTTTAAAACTATTCGACGGTGAGTGTCACAGTAGTATGTTACTCTCTCTGTTTTTAAATATATGACTCCGTTGGCTTTTTTCATTACCTTAACCATTCGTCTTATTCATAAATATTTATGCAAATAGCTAAATGTATAAGTTAATCTTAAAGTTCTTTTGATGATAGATCCAACAATATGCATTTCACGTTAAGCAACTAATTATTTTCATATATATTGTTGGTCAAAGTTCAACGAAAAGACAACGGTGTCATATAATTAAAAACGGAGAGAGTAGTTGTCTTCTAAACAGAGGCTCGATCAGATGCATGGAAGTCAAACATATGTGCAAAAGAACATAATGGAATGACAACCCAAAGTAGTTAATAATCACCAACTTGATGTGTGCCTCCAGCATGCTTCTTTTTAAGTCAAACCAGATACTGAATAACATTTCCAACGAATGATCAGCCATATTTCTTCTTTGGGAAGCATATAGTATAGCCTCATGAAGTTAAGGAACCAATTAGACCACAAAGAAGCACATGACTGTCAATTGTACATTGACTACCCACACTCCTGTGTTTCCTGATGTTTAGCATCTGACCATAGCATGAGGGCAGATAAGAGTGAAATTGTGGCTGTCTCAACTCGTAACCTGCATGGACCAAGACCCACAGGGACTGCACCTGCTGCTTTCAGTGCATCGACCTCCTCTTCTGTGAAGTCTGCAGAATAGGGATGACAAACAAGTGCATAATAGATCCATGAGTATAGTATTGAATTGACATTAATTTCGTTTGTGTTAAAGTAGTTGAATCCTCTAAACATTATGACTTCATAAAACTTAACATGGGCGCACGGCTGAAATTCAGTGAAATCCTGCTATATGTTAAAATCCCTGTTTCTGAAACTACATTACAAATTATTATTTTAATACTGTTGTGTTTGATATTTATTTATATATTCACTTAGTTATGTAACGAAAATAATGAAGCGGAGTAAGAAAGTAATAAGCATATGGGCAACCAAATTGAGTTTATACTGACCAGTGTCGCTCTTATTAAATAATGAATCTAGATTTCAGTTACCTCCTTCGGGTCCAATAATCAAAAGCCCACTTTGTTCAGTGCTGGATTTTGGCAGAACGCTCAAGAGAGGAGGCGCTTCTGCTGATGCTAAGAAAGCAAACCTTGATTGTGAAACCTGATAGAAAAACTGGTTAAAAGCAGATAAAAGGATGCTATAAAACAGATTCAGATGAATTTGACAAGTCACACACACTGGAGAAATCAAAGATGCAACAGCCATGTGGTGTTCTACTTCTAAATGCACATGTAGACAACCAAATTTCTTCAAAGAAAATTTTCATTCCAACCATAATGCACTATGGATTTTTTTCATAGAGCGCCGCTATATGTACGACCCCTGCCTGCGTCCGGTGTCCGACCAGCCAATCACGGTGCTCATATTGCATTCATGCGGGCCCAGGCAAGAAGAAAGTCTTCAGCAAATTAACAAGTCGTACATGGGTCGGTCATTCAGGTTAGACGCATAGTCATTCTCTTTTCCATATCCCAATAAAGATGACTGTTGTATGAAATAATAATACATTCTTTTAAAGTACAATGATATTCAGATATTAAGGTTACTCTGTAAAGAATATTACTTGACCACGGCAGAAAAATAAATCTGAGAAGTGAGTGCATGAACTTGAGGTTACTTGTATTGTGCATATGCATAAACATAGGTGGTACTTACAACAGGAAGAAGTTTGCTTATAGGGATTGGAGGCTTCAGTGACATTTCATGTATTCTCTGACCTAAACAAGAGAAGAGTAATGCAGTTAGTTTATTTTAGCTCTCTAAGAAGACATGAACAATCAAATTTGATTGATTATATCTTTTTGGCGTTTCGCAGTGTAACTTTACTCACAATTGCATTTGGACACCACTCTAAGAACATACCCAATTCATTCTTAAATTGTTGTCGCCGTTGACTTTTTGAGTTACGTTTGACCGTTCGTCTTATTCAAAATATTAGCTCAAATATGCACAGTTATAAGTTATGTTTTGATTTTCTTTGGTGATAAAACAAATCATAACAAAATATATGATTTTTTTTAATAAGATGAATGGTCAAACGTAACTCAAAAAGTCAACAGCGGCAACAATTTAAGAACGGAGGGAGTATATCAATTAAGCATAGACTAATTACTGTATCACAAAACATTCAAATGACATACATTGTTTGACTGCAGCCAACACGAGACGTTGCAACCTGTCCACCCTATTTTCCGCTATCGTATGACATCGTTCCGTTAGAAGAGGGGTAACACTACAAGCTCCAAGTTCCTGGGTAGAAAAGAATCACAGTTTTAGAAGCAATCAGTAAAGAAGCAGAACATCCAAATTGTAGGTAACATACAGTACATTTCTCTATAAGCCAATCCGCACGTCCGCCTTTCAGTGTCCCTGGGGATTAGAAACACAAAATGGTTACAGGATACAGTAAAACAAATCTCTTGGTTCACATTGTAATTTTATTTCATGAGACTCACCAAATGCAGCAAAGACATGCCATTGGATGCCTTGAGGAGCCATGCGCCTAGCATCCTCTAACAACTCAACATCTGAGCCACTCTTGTCAACTTTTTGTATGCAGCCTTCAACTAAACCACCCGCTCCATCAAATAATTCAACCCTTCAAAAGTTGGTGCAAAGTATTATAGGATGCAGACAAATAATTCTCATAAACACAGACGGCAAAGATATAGTGAACAATCCGAAAGAAAAAATTTGCCAAAAAGATAGATTTTGCTCCACTATGCAATATCATATGACAAATAAAGTCGCCTAGAAAATATGATAATATAGAGGTAATCATGTGCCATGTTCTAAGGGGCAAGGGCTGACGAGTTAAATCAGTTCTTTGATTGCCATGAACCCATTTCGTGAGTTAAAATGTTAAATTGAAAGATCAAACAATGGAATAGGCTTGCCAATTGTCATACATTAAATTAAACACGTGAGTACAGAAGGAACCTATGCAGGAAACTAATATGCAAGCTATTGTAGTTTCAGGACTATACAGTACGTAAAGAATGGAACAGGGACAAACATAAATAGGAAAAGGACACACTGGAATTAAAACATTTTCTCTAGTTGAAGCCAGTAACTAATACGTTTTCACAAAGAGTTGAAGAAAACACATAAGCAATGGTACATACCTGTCATTGATGCCAAGGCGCAAAACCCGCGTCATGTGCCAGAACTCGTCTCCTTGGACCCGAACCACCTCACCCTGAAGATTTCGGTTACAGATGCAATGAAGCAACAGAACTGCTAGCGAATAAAGCAACGCACTAGAACTGTTTAAGAAAATGACTGGATGCAAAAATTAAGAAAGAATGCTTCACGCAACGCAAGCTACACTGTCTCCTCCTCAACAATTTAAAACAAGGTCCGAAGCGATATTTGTTTGCAATGCAGAGCACACAAAACACGCCACGTGCTCAGCAGGAGCGAGCACAAGGCGTTCGACGGAATGCCTGTGTGGCGGATGGCTGTCTCTGGGGCGAGCGTGGTCACCTTCGATGAGGGGAGAGTTGGGGTGTGGAACCGCGGCAGTCCACCGCGAGCGCGGCTCTCGCCTGCGGCGGCGCTGTGCGCGCGCGTGGCGGCGGCGACGAGGAGGCGCCGGGTCCGCGGCGGGGGCACGCGGAGCAGGGCCGAGAAGGAGGTGGAAAAGGCGGCAGCAGGCGGCATCACCTCGGCACGGCCTGGTCTCGCACGGCAGAGGCGGCCTCGAGCAAACGCCGGCGGAGGTGCTGGGTGATGCACAGCGGAGGATGGAAGCGGGCAAGCGGCGCCGGCCGGTTTAACCGGTTTTCTCTGGGTATCGGAGCAGGGCCCAGGCGTACGCTGCAAGGCCTGGTGAGACGAGGAGAGACACGGCCCGCCCTGCTTGTTGAAATTATTTGGCGGCCCACCACGATGGGCCAGCCAGAGGCAGCCCCGATCGGATGGGCTTGATAGAGGAACGAAAGAGGTTGCGTCTTTTGCTGCATGAGTTTTGAAATCGAATCGAGGGCTCCCCTGCCATCGCCATCGTTTCCTTCCCGCCGCATGCGTCTTCCGCCATCCTGACCGGTGATCGCAACCTATAGAACCCTGCCCCCTCGACTACCGCGGCGCGTCATCGATGGATCCGTCCGAATTTTTTCCTCCTTGGATCGTGTTGGACAACGCTGTGATTCTAGCCACCGAGCTCCCCGCCGTCGACGGGGAGCACGAGTGGGCGGAGATCAGGTGCGCGAGCACGAAGGCCTACGGGTGCGGGGATCACGGCCAGAATCTTCTCAACGGCCTCACCTTCCTGCCCCGCCTCGTCGACAACCCGGACCTCACCACGGCCCTGTGCGTCCACGTCGACGCCCAAGCGGGTCAAATCATTCGAGCGGATCTCGGCTGGGACGACGACGAACCAATCTTCCAGAGTGAAAAGGCTCATCTCCAGTGAAGAGGCGAGCGGCTTCTGGACGAAAGCCGTCTTCTCGTTCCATGGCCGGGCCTTCTGGGCGGACCCTGCGCAAGGCGTCCTGCACTGCAATCCGCTCGCCACCGGTGGTGGCCACTCTGACCACGTGGACTTGGAGTTCATCGCCTTGCCCCCCGGGTGCCGTGTCGACTGTCGACTACCACCCGCAGATGCTGCCGATCGAGATGCTCCGCACCATCGCCGCCGTTGGGGAGGACGCCATCAAGTTCGTCTCCATCGACGACACTGGCGATGACATTGGTGCCAGGACGGTGGCCGTGTGGTCTCTGCCGCTCGATCGCAAGCGATGGACTAGAGACGTGGCGTTCAGTGTGAGAAGCCTCTGGGAACTGGAGGGGTTCAACAGGGCGGGGTTGCCGGAGACGGAGCCCAAGTGCCCCGCCCTGACCGACGACGGTGCCCTCTGCTTGCTGCTGCCAAACTTGCGCAAGAGAATGGAGGATTCCACTGCTGATTACATCTGCAGCGTTGACATGAACAGCAAGACCGTCCTGTGGTCCGGACGTCTCGACAACTACAATACCACTTGTCCTATCCTGTTGCCGGCCAATTTCCTCAAGGCTCTCCATCCACTTCCTCCATTGAGATCTTCTTGCGAAATCTAGCTGTCGAGCATTATTATCGTGCAAGGCTGACTAGAAGGAAACGCAGTCCTACTTCAGGTTGTTTTACCACTACGCTGCTTCATTTGAACCGCATGGTGTTTTTTTTTTTTTTTTGGCATGGTGTGTATTTTTTGAATCATGAATTACAGCTAATATCGACTTCTTTATAGCACCATACATGCCCAACATTGTTTACTTGTTCGGCAGCAAGGGAAGTCAGGGAGCACGATAGTCACATCTTCTGCTATATGTTACTCTTTGGTCTTGATGCACTTGTGATTCAGATTTTTAACAGCGTTTTTATACCTGGCGTACAGACTAGTTCCTTTGAGATACGAAAGAAAGTTACATCAAGTATTGAAAAAAAAAATTACACCAAGTATGAAAAAAAGGAGCATATAAATTGCTGGTTGTAGTAGTTCTGATATGAAAAATAGTTTGTTCCATGTCATGTGAAATGTTTCATGACGACTCTCTTAATTATATGATTTTTTTTTAAAAAAAATGCTTGTATGACGAACCTCCTTGTTCATATGATCCTCTCCAGATGTATTCCACTTTGCTATGGAGCAAAAGCAGATATAGGAAGCTTCTATGTCCCTCTGCCTCATGTCAATTTATGGGTTTTCATTTTCTACTGTTACCATGAGGGATGCA
The DNA here is from genome assembly GCA_007726485.1 of Eragrostis curvula. NCBI lineage: Eukaryota > Viridiplantae > Streptophyta > Magnoliopsida > Poales > Poaceae > Eragrostis > Eragrostis curvula. The sequence goes on from CM017443.1 coordinate 10,403,275, forward strand.
TGTTGTAATGCCTACAACCCCGTTCACCTTAATTAGGTAGTATACTTGCCTACAAATGCTATTTGATTGTTGGTGAATGAAAGCATTTAAGCAGAAATTTTGAAAGTGTGAAAAGAATTGAACACGACAGTCAACGGTGGGATCACAATGGCATCACCTTATTTTGATTATATGTGAGTTTACGCTAGACAGCCTAGACTCAAGTCTCAACGGTATGTTTCATTTGTTGTTTACAAGTGTGTCCCACAAGAACAAGACATTTATTAATTGATGGTTTCATTTTTTTATGTCTCCTAAACAATGCGTGCAAGACACAAGCTATGTTGAAAACAGTATAGACAATGATTCATCTAGATGAGATGAAAGCATTTTTATTTTTTTCTCCTTGATTCCTTCCAACATCATAAAAATGAGGCAGCTCTTTATTTGCTTGATGAAATAAAATTTCTCATAATCTAAAAGAAGATGATTGTCCGTCAATAATAATATAGGAAACAAAAAAAATGTCACTAAAAAAAGACTTTGTTGTGAATAAAACTAATAAATATTGTACTTGTTTTACATGACAACGTGTGGATGTGAATTCGCAAAAAAAAAGGCCAACGTGTGGATGCGATGAATTTATAAGACACATCTAAAAAATGATCAAATGTAAGTGCAATTTGGATCGTGCGCGGCCCGGGCTAGTCGTGTGACATCAGGAGAGCGAGTTGGGCACGGCCTGGCCCGATCAGATGCACTTGAGTTGGAAGTGAATCGCCGGTGCCCTCGCCGTCCTCCTCCTCCTTCCCGGGTTCATCTTCCACCGTGCGTCAAGTCCATGGCTGCCGCTAGTCCTCCTCCCCCCTGGGTCGTGCTGAGCCGAAGCGTGGACATCGCGCGTCTCTCCGTCGACATGGAGGACCAGGACGCGGTGGCGATCAGGTGCGCGAGCAGGAAAGCCTACGGGTGCGGTGAGCACGGCCAGGATCTGGTGAACGGCATCACGCTCCTCGCGCGCACCGTCGACTACCCGAACCTCACCTCGTCCCTATCCATCCTCATCACTGACGCGGCGATTGGGATCGTTCAAGCGGAGCTCGGCAAGGGCGACGAGCCCCTCGTCCAGATCGGGGGCCTCCACGGGATGGACGTCCGCGGCGCCGTCCACTACGCCGCCGAGAGCCTCCTCGTCGTCGTGATGTACTTCAGCCGCACCTAAATCGGCGGCCGCGAAGGATACTACTACCTCGTCCACGACGCCGTCGCCGGCTCGCTCTCCATGATCGTGCACCCGCCGTCGCAAGCCGTGTGCACCTTCACGCCGAGGGCCCTCGCCGTGCGCCGCGGCGACGACGACGGCGTCGACCTGCTCCTGGTGGGGCGTCTGGGGCAGGTCGAGTTCCCGGAACACGGACACCTCCGCAACGACGTGGTCCTCTGCGCGTGCCCGCTGGCCGGACAACCGCAGACGCCGTCTTCCGGTGGTTGCTGCAGCAGCGTCGGCCCGTGGCAGCTGAAGAAGCGGCGGTACGGCCGGGACCGGGCGGCGCCGGAGCCGTTCCGCGTGAACGCGGCCTTCTCGTCCGACGGCCAGGCCTTCTGGGCCGACCTCTCGCGGGGCGTCGTGCGCTGCGACATGCGCACCGCCGGAGACCTCGCCCACCACGTCGACTTCGACTTCATCTGCTTGCCGCCCGGATTCGAGCTCGACTCCGATGTCGTCACGGTGTCCACCGAGTCTGGCCCCGGGCCCTTGGCCTTGGACATGGAGATCCCGGTGATCACGTTCCGAGCACTGGGCCACGACGGGGACTCCGTCGTGTTCGTCTCCCTCAGCCACCCGGCCCACCCCATGTGCAGGGACAACGACGGCAAGAGGATGGTGACGGCGTGGACGCTGCAGCAGGATCGCAGGCGGCGACGCCGGTGGTGGCGTCGCGACGCGGCGTTCAGCGTGAGAAGCCTCTGGGATCTGGAGGGGTTCAAGTCCGCGGGGCTGCCGGAGACGGAGCCCTATTGCCCCGTCCTGATGCCTGACGGTGCGCTCTGCTTTCTGCTACCCAACAAGTGCAGGAGACTTGAGGACGCCTTGGATGTGTACGTCTGCGTCCTTGACTTGCGTAGCATGAGCATCCTCTGGTCGGCGCGTTTCCGCAATCACTTTACTAGCGCTGGGCCAACACTATTATCGTCCGATTTCTTCAGCCATGACCATCCTCTTGTTCCAAGCGAGAGAAAACTGCCCAGCATCGTCGTCACGCAAGATTGAGTAGCCAGAAGAAGTAGGCTGCTTCCCTTGAAACAAACTCGGGCAAATGATGCGGCAACTCCACACACAGTACACACTTACTCGTCATGATCAAGTATTCTCATCGTCGCGCCGAATTAGTCACTAAACGTGTAAAACTTCAGCTAAATTTCATATTCACTGCATAATTTTGCATCCAGCACGTATACATCCCATAACCTAGTCCTACTGCACATATCAACCAACATGTACTGCACAACACTGCAAACGACACAAAACATGGCCGCCGGCCTGCAAGCTTTTGCGTCTTCAGCTAGTAGCGCTGCTCCCTCCTCCGCTCCATGGCCCTCGCCGAGAGCACCACCGGCGCCCACGACAGGTCCAGCGTGGGTCCTTCCTCCGCCTCCTCCTCCTTTCCTGCCTTCGCAGGCGCGTCCCTGGCGTGCACGCTGGCGTCGACGGCGCAGACGTTCTTGCACGACATCACGGCCCCGGCGTACCTGGCGCTCGCCGCCCACCCGTTCCAGACGCCACCACACCCCGGGACGACGACCTCACCCTTCTCGCCTTTCGTAGCCGTCGTATTCTTTTTCGTCGTCCTCTTCTCTTGCTGCCTCTTCGCTTTGCCGCCGTTCTCGACGCCGGACATCTTGCTGCACGCCACGTAGGCGGCCAGGAACGGGTCCTGGTGTTGCCCCCGCCTCAGGACCCTGACACGCGGGCCGCCCACCACGAACTGCGCGGCTGACCCCGCGCGGTGAGCCCTGCACGGAGGCAGGGGCAGCGGCTTGCCGTTGCCAATGCCACTCCCCGCCGCCGTTGCCGCGGCAGTGCCCGCCGGGTCGTGCACGAGCGCGCGAACCGCGCCCGAGCCGTAGGCGCACCGCAGCTGGTCGCTTGGTGGCGCTGGTTTCGACTGGCTCGCGCCGGTTCCGCAGTAGAAGATGGGGTTCGACACGACTTTCTGGGTCTCGGCGAAGGCAAACGCCTGCGGCTGCTCGGCGCGCCTGGTCCGGCGGCTCGCCGCCGGCTGCTGCTTGGTTCTCCGGCTCATCTCTCCTTGCTCAGTCCAAATCACACGACGATGCGCTTATATAGGATGTGTTTTTGTGCGCTCGTGATCGATGGGATCATGGTTAAACGGTGCAAGTAATCTGTACCTTGGCACGTGAACAAGCAAGTAGGCGTGCGGGAATCGTTGGTGTTCCTTTGGGGTCTCGCGCAACGCACCACGCACGGTTCGTATCTAAGCTCGTACGTTCCGCCTGTGGCCTTGCTTGCGTACGTGTTGCCCCAGCCGGAACTGACGTCGATCACGCCACCTGTGCATCTACGTCGCACTCCAGGGTGCACGGGTCTTCCCCAACACTGATGAGGTCAGGAGAGGAGAGCCACGCAAACTCGTCGGTTCCTGCGGCTACGACGACGGACTTGGAACACAGCGTACTTCAGTCGAGTTATTAAGTACTGGGGGGAGAGTGGAGTCACGTACACATGGACGTACGATTTTTATGCACGCAGCCTCTCGCAAGCTGAACGGCGTAGCGTGATCAACCGGGCCATTCTGGCTGGCGGCGTCGGTGAATATATTCACCGACGTATCCAGCCAGAGTGCACGGCGCGCACCTGTACTAGTCCAGTGGGAGGACGGAGAAAAGGCGAAACAAAACCTCAACTGTGCCTTGCTGTTAAAGTTACAAGTACGTATATCCCACTACTAACCCGGGTACTGCCAGGAATCAGGGGAGCTTTACCAGTACAGCAGCAGTACACGAGCGCCTTTACTTTCCAGTATATTTATACACACAACCTTATCCGCCAAAACTGCTCCGTTACACCAGGACACGTGAACGGTGGCGTTCACACGCTTCGATCCATCCAAAACTTCCCTTTCCGTGCCTCCAAAGTCCAAACAAAACGGGCACTCACGATCACGAAGCTTTCCTCCAAAAACAGTTTCACGTCCATCATCATAATCCAATCCATAACAACAACATGAAAAACGAAACAGGAATGAGCACATCGGCCCATCGACATCTCTAGCCGTTCTCCAATCTCGGAGGAAGGAAGGACATCTCGTTCCAATCTCATCGGCGGCACGCACTTTTCGGTGCCGGGGAGCACAGACAGATTTCTTCAGCCGTGGTTCGCGCTAGTGCGCATCACTCATTCAGCAGATACAGTGTTCCTGTGCAACAAATGATCAAAAGTAGGAGGCACACAGCGATCGATGCGTTCTTGTAGGCTGGTCATGGGTGCGTGCGATGAGGATTGGAGTAGCTGTTGCTCGCTGTTGCTGCTGCATGCACAGAGCCGTGGTGAGGGAATAGGGAGTTGCCCTTTTGCAGGTTTGGCAGCAGCGGCGAAAAGGCGGGTGAGTGGTGGTGGCTGGTCCTGGAATCGTATCATTGTATTGCTGCCGATGCAATGAACACTGGAATACAGCGCCGAGAGTAGAAAACGACCAATGATTCTTGGAGCCGCAGGGTAGAATGAAGTTTTTCCTTGGGTAATGATTCGTGGAAAATGTATCATTGTATGCTGCTGCTGCTGTTGTCGCCGAAATGAACACTGGAATGCTGCACCGAATGTGTAAAACGCTCAATGGTTCTTGAAGCAGGCTTCAATGAACGTCGTGGCTGCAGCGTCACAGCTAGAATGGTTCGGCTTTAGTTGTGGTTAAAACTTGGTCAGCTCAAGCCCATTCGAAGACAATTCACTTTCTGTAAAAAAATAAAGAGTAAAGCTTCATCGGATCCAAAACTGGGGAACAAGTGAACGCACCGAATATGAACGCCCAATTATTGCCAGACAGGAAACAGCATTCACTACAGTCTTCAGTAAGAAAGTGCAGCAAAACTTTGAAATCAAAACATGCGGTCTCACAACCTGGTGGTTCATACAACCGAGCGAGACAATAATCAGCATACAAGCAATATAACAGTTTCAACAAATCAATACGAGAATTGCATTAATCCACCACTGACGACCATGATAGCATACTGGGTATTATATCAGATTCAGATGTTATGCCAACAACGGTGCACCAAACCCATCCACACCACACATCACAGAATTCCTCACAATCCAAGCAAGGTGAAAGTTACAAAGCCCAGTTAACAGGGAAAAGGAAAAGAAAATAGAACTGAAATGGCAAAAACTGGGGAGCGGTCTCAAAGGACAAACTACTAGGTAATGCTCGCTCTTATGGAACATGATATCAATATGTAACAAGCTCAAGTCGGCTGAATTGATCCTTACGCCATCTTGTAGCATATTTCTCGGTCAGAAGCTCACAGAAGGCGGATGCTCGGATGACTTACTACAATTGATCCGAGATCATCCCGCAGGTTGCTGATGCCATCATAGGCACTGTGATTCTCCATCCTAGGGCTGCTCCCGGTGCTACTGGAGACTGATCCGAAGGCGGTCTTCTGCAGAACTCCTACAGGGGATGACTCCAACCCTGGGTTTGAATCCCAGCAATCAGTTAGAAGGTTCAGAGGAGCCGACATGCAGTTCATTGCTTCTGCATTGCCATTCTTGGTTAAAACCTCACCTAATGGCCCGCCCATCGATGAATTACGGAACATCCAGTTTCCTTCTACCTGGCCAGCTTCATCTCTGTTTGCTGAAATGCTGAGCCCAACAGGACTATACTCGCGGCTCAGCTTAAGAGGTGATAACATTAGCTTCTCGTGGATAGGGGATGTGGATGCTGATGATAGCTCCGATGACGCCATTGGAGCAGATACAGAGAGCTGTGTTCTCTGAGCTTGCATGTCTTCCGCGTCGGGCCATGCGAGACCTCCCTGAGCAGGTGTCCTAGGCCAGTCCACAAAGTGTTGCAGGGAAGCTGAACTCTGATGTTCATTCAGACTCTGCGAGCTGAGCATATTGACATTCTCCAAAGAGCTATGAGGAGAACCCATCAGTGAATCTGATGAAACAAGGCCAAAATCTGGCCTTGAGTTGGTCACCTCAAAAGGATTATTTTGTTTTGAGAATGGGAACATGCTGCCGGTGTTTCTCGTATTCATGGAAGTCAGCATCGAGAGGTTGTCAGATTCCTGCATGTTTTCACTCTCATTCTGTTTCGTCATCAGTTCCCTGAAGAAATTGTTCCCAAAGGAATTTAGTTAGCATATACTAGTATCACAGCATCACTGAACTTTCAGTGTTACTGATTAATCCGTATGCAGAAAACTTGTGTGGTAAGAGTAAAATGGTACAGTGGTGCAAATCTCACTAAAACACTACTTGTAACCCAACAATATCACAAAACTGGGACTTTGGCCCTAATAATAAGGGAGAAGAAATTGGGAGTCTAAATAACGAAATAGTTGATTAACCACAACACGTTCATGCATAAGTAACTGTCAGAATAGAACAAAGAAAATGGTGAAGTGCCGTAGGCTCCTAACAGGTCCTATTAGCAAAACTGAAGTCATATTCAATTTCTATTTAGTTTTCTAAATGCAGAAGAAAATTCTTAGCAAACTAGCAAGAGAGCAAGAAAATCCTTAACTAACAGGTCCTATTAGCTAAACATATTTGATGCATGTTAAAAGCATTATCAGCGAACTAAGGTTCTACCTGCTGTACTGCAGAGAGCAAGGATCGCTCGCACCCGCGGCATAGTTCTTCACCGACTGCTGGTGCTGCTGATTTACAGTGAGACCACCAGCAGTAGCTCCGGCGCCTGAGGCCGCCAGAGCACCAGGCTGGGTAGCAGAGGCAGCGGCAGCCGCCACCGCCGCGGACATCGCTTTCGCGGCATGGCCAGGCTGGCCTTCCACATGCTTTCTTGAACGATGGCGTCCCCGGTTCATGTGTCGCTCGCAGTACTTCTGGTCGGCGACCGCGTCCCTGGAGCACCGCCATTTCTTGCCGTCCGTCCGGCGGCATCGCCCGGGCTCTAGATCCGCGTTGCCGGAGTAGCCCAGCTGGAAAGACCCCCATCCCACTGCAAACACGCAACAACGCCAATCAAGATTCAGAAAAGAAGGTATCAACACAACTTTTATCATATCAATGTGCATGATGAAACTGAAGCTAGCCCAAAAAGCATTTGGTTGCTTTGCTCCTTTTTCTCTTTCTTGGCTTACATGCGCTTGTGCCGAAGTAGGCAGGTGAGTAGGAGGATGCAAGGCTCCTCCTGATGGGGATGAGGAGGTTGGGAGGTATGGGGCTATTGGCAGCCAGGTACTTGTAGATCAGGGCCTGGTGCTCCAGCTCGATCCACTGCGACGGAGTGAAGGGGCCCCTCATCCTGGCCATTGCCCCCTGTATGCTGGAGCTCAAGCTCACGGAACTCAGTCCTGGATGAAACAGGCAGGCAGAGTTAGACCACGGAGATGAGCATATAGAGCAGTGAAAGCCAAGAAGGCACAGCCAAAAGCATGCACTTGGCAGAGATGACCAACAAGATGCATGAGTTTCCTAAACACAATCAAGGGCAGGATAAAACCAAGCAACATATCCAAAAATCTGGAACAGAGTGTTAGCTGCAAGGATCAGAAACCTGAATCGAAATCACAGATTCACAGCTGATGTTCATAACAAGCAGCCAGAAAATCACACTATTGACAATCTACTGTAAGCCTGATTCGAGATAGGAGTACTCTATTGTTTTCATGCACACTTGTTGCATGCATATATGCATTTAACTGTTCTTTTTCGTATTTGTTTCAGTACGCAAGAAGTGCAAATGGTGCAGTATTGCCGGAGATCACACCTTTTGTGTGTGTGTGTGTGTGTGTGTGTGTGTGTGTTTGTATTAACCAAAAGGCATGCCAAAGGGAATCCACACGATCACGCCGTGATGAACAAGGGAGTGTGGGTGGATGTCAGCAAAAAGAGCTGGAAACTTATCTGGATCAATATCAGGAACGACTGAACCATCCAACAAAGCTTGTTAAAAATAATGATAAAATGGATATCTTTTTTCGGGGCAACACCCTTTTTACAGTCACTGATCTAATCAAGGCAAAGCCAGCTAACAGAAAGAGAGCGAAACCAAGAAAAATCATTGTCAACTTAAAAGTGGGCACCGAATCTAAACCAAAATACAGTACTAAATAACTGAAGACAGAAAAAAGAAGAGTCCGTAAAGAAACAGCACAAATCACCTCCATTTCCAGTACGAGCAAAGGACAAAGCAAGGAGAAACGTAGCGTAATAGACAGCTACCATAAATCTATAACTACCATTCCAAAGCGCAAAGAGAGAAAGCACGCCGCCGGATCGAAAAGCAGTAATACTCGAAAAAGGAGCAAATCCAATCCAACAAGCAACAGGAAAGAAGCTTTGCACCGGCGCCACCACCGTCACGTCTTCACCGTGTGCTCACCTGAGCAAGAAGCCGGGGTGCCGTAGTAGAGCGGCATCGCGGCGTCAGCAGCCGCCGCCGCCGCCGCGGCAGCTGCACCGGCGGCGGCAACGGAGGGGCACGACGACGCGTTGGACGAGAAGCTGAGCATCTGCTCCCCGCCATGGCCGGGGCTGCACGACCCGAGCAGGTACGGCGCCGCCGCCTTGACCGCCGCCTCCGTCACGTCCCCGGCGGCCGCCACCCTGGCCTGCTTCGCCCTGCCGCCGCCCCACCCGTGGTCGTCGCCGCCCGCCGCATTGCCCCGCCCGTGCTTGAGCAGCCTAGATCCGCCGAGCAGGCCCAGCTCCGAGCCCCCGCCCGCGTCCACGGCCGCCATCACCACCCCGCCCAGGTCCATGGCACCGCACTGCCGCCGCCCGACGCTCGCCGTGCTGCTGCTGCGCTCGCGCTAATGCTGGCGTTCATGGGGGAGGGAGCGGAGTGGAAGAGGCGAATGCATTTCTTCTTCTTCTTCTCGCTGCGGTGGTAGCTGCAGCTGGTGTGCGTGTGCGTGGGCTCTGCAGCTCGGTTGGTGCTTGGCTTGGGTTTTACGGGGGTGGTTGCGGCTCGCGCTCGGGAAACCAGGCTGGTTTTTCTTTTGGAGGCAGGCACGAGAGAGAGAGAACAGAGAGGAGAGTAAAGACAGGAGATGGGGAGGATAAATAGGGGGAAAAGTTTAGGTTTCACCCAACCAGCAAAATTGATGGCATGCAGAGGAGACGCAACCGTAGTGATAGCGCTGAGATTACTGTGCAGTGTAGGCTCACTGTACACGTATTTGGTGTCTGGATATTTTCCGTTTCGGCAAGGGGCGGTATCTTTTCGGTGTAAAGTTGTGCGAAATGTTACCACAAGATTTAGCGAAGCAGATACCTGAACGAGGGCAATAGTGACAGAGGCTTGTGGAGGCACGAGTTGATAGGAGTTATTGCTGTTTCCATCTTGGGACAGTGGACCGGAAGGAGCACCAGCAAGTAAAATCACTGTTTTTCCTTTTATGATGTCTTGGGGTTCACTTATCCATTTTGTTTAAGTTTTTGAGCTACATGTATCAGAAGCTCAGAACTGTAGAAGAGAATGGAGAAGGGGAAAAAATGCAGGATAACTCTCCACAGTAGCCACCCTCTCGTTACACTTCAGTGACGCTGCCTACATAGTGATCACCAAGTAGGACTAGGAGTAGCAGCTGTTAGGCAGTGACATGCTCTATGGCTAATTATTGGTGTTAGGACTTTAGATTGAGGTTCTGATAGGTGTGTGAGTCCGGACCCAGCTGCTTATTTGCGCGTGGAAATCAAATCGAGTCGTAGGCCCTGGGATCGCAACCTATCGGTACTGTGCAACACGCGCTTTAAAATCATAGCTCAAAAGTATGGTGTAGTATAGTACTGGAGTGCTACGCAATTCACGTGTCCTTGAGATCAACTGGAAACAAAGGTAAAGTGAACGTGTCCAAAATACCAGTATGTATACACAAATGAGCCGGCAGGAACAATCTGATCAAAGCGTGAAGATGTGAACTCACGCGCCCGAGCACACACGAACACGTGACAAAAACCGGCGTACGTCCAACCAAACTCGTTAACACGATCAAGGCGTCGCGGGTTCACATTTTGCTCCGTGGTAGTACAGCCAAGCCGGGCACGTGGGTCGCACGTGGCAACAATGAAGTACGCGTACTACTCGTGTACCAGCCTACCGAGCTCGAAAGGCTGGAGCGACCGAGTTGTGGAATTAGCTTTGCCTTGCCTTCGTCGGCTATGCCAGTAGCTTCGCTTCCTTTCGTGACGAAGGCCCGCACGGAACAGTGATGCAAAGCCACGACGCCGGACGCTTTCCACCGCCGGATGCGTGTGGCCTTTCGGTGCGTGCCCGTATGTGCGTTTGTTTGAGGTACTAGTGACCTTTCGGTTTTTACTTGGAGTAAGTAACTGGCTACGGTAACTTTCCATTTGCCGGGAGGGAATGTCTCTGCCCAGCCAATAAGTGATGTTCTTTGCGGGGTCAACTCTGGATCAGCTGCAGTAATCCGGTAACTCTCACAAAGGCCATGGATAAACTTCTTTCAACTCCCAGACAGTTTGGCTCCCGTATCTTGAGAGTGCGACAGTCGACACACCTTCAAATCATTGCCATTTTTCAACTTCCGGATCATCAATCAGGCACCAACAGTTGGCTGCCTTTGGCCCAGCTAATTTTCTCGAGGGCTCCAGTGTCGTTTTAACTGATGCTGCATGCATGCTTACCTACCTATAGTTACCGTGGGTTAACATAAACAAACAAAACCCTTAAAATCTCACCACATGACATAATCATATCACTTGGCATAAACAACACCGCAGATGGCACAAACATCCAAAAGAAATACTCGTGCACACATATGCCAGTTGTTCCGAGTGCTCCCTCCTCCAACCATTCCACGCTTTGTTTACGCTGCCTCCACGTACTTGCGCTTGAGAAAAATACCGTCAAGTGGCCGCGCCCCACGGTCCAAGGGCACGGGCGCCTCACGTGACCATCACGAGCGCCAGGGCTTTGTTAATGTGCAATTAGGGAGTTGATTATGCTTTGCCTAATCGAGCCGTGTCTCGGAGGCCCTTTTCCGGGCGGTCGTGATCTCGGTCAAAGGGGAGAGCTGAGATTCTACTAGCGAGAGGGAGAGGGGCCGGGGCTAATACTCATAGCGATCAGATGGGTGGGATATTTTACAGATAACTTTAAGGTTACGCATGATAAAAATAAATGTGGCAAGGTTTGTGGAGAGAGTGCACTGGTCCCTGATTATTTTGGGCGGAATCTTTATAGGTTCTTTCTTATTGTGGATTTGATGCTATGAAGAGAGTTAGTAGTAGCAAAGAAGGTTTAGCCTGAATTTTTTTTTCCAACATAATTTTGATCAGGATCTTGGGTGCCGTTGAACCAAGATCTAGACATTGATAGACAAGATTTTTAAGTTTGCTGTTTGCAGGGGAAATGGGTGTTGAAAGCTAAATTGCTAGGCAAAACATGAATGTTTCATTTCCTCAGATTTAAAGTTTTATTGAATTTGTGACCGCTGCGATCAACGGTTTTAAAATTTAAATGATGTTTTTGTTTGGCTAAATTTTGAAATAGTTTTTCCCACACAATAGTGAACGATGCTATTGCCATTGATTTTGCCTCATACTAGACTGAGTACGACCATGCACAATTTTGCTGTTCTTTATAGCAATTAGTCCTGGGTCAAACCTTTTTCAGTGCCAGCATCTTCCTCTCCCGAGATCTCGATTGCTTGACGCAACACGTTTCAAAAAGCGGCATCTCAGACGATCGATGGGAGCGAGCGAGAGATCCATCTTGGCCGGGAGAATAAGATCAGTGTGCCGTTCTCACGCGCGGCATGAGCGATCGAGGTCCTGCCCTGCACGAGGATACGTGTGTATGTGTGTGTGTGTGTGTGCATGGACCCCTACATCACCCTTTGCCCCCCGTCCCCTTTGCGTCAAGACGATCCGTAGATCTCACTAGTCTTCTTGGGGCCGCCGGCCGGCCAGCCAATTATGCGCTCTTTGTCCATCCAAAACCCTTTCCGATGCGGTCCCTCTGATGAACTTTTTTCACCGGACAAAACATCTCTTATCACTTTTCTATCGTTGAACAAAACAGTACAGTTCTTTGGGGGCGTAATCGCACGGAGTGCTAATAAGCAGCCAAAGAGCCAAACATTGTGTTTGTGTCACGCTTCACACACATTCTGGGTGGCAGCGGAGAAAAGCAGGCGGCCGTTCTTGGCAAAACTGGTGCTCAGAAGGGATAGAGCAGAGCTGCTACTGGTAAATGTAAAAAGGATCGACTCCCATACGTAAATGAAGCATGGTGTGGCTATGATGACGCTGAGTAAAGGCACGGGAGAGGGACAGGGACTTCGAGTTCATGGCAAGGGGGTGTGAGAGTGACCTTCAAATCGCTCTCACGCCACGCGCGAGCGCGACGGCACGGACGACCCGGACTCCAGCCGTGTCACTTTCACCTGCTCCGATTCCGCACCCTTTTTCGCGGTGAAAACGTTGGGAATGTCGCGCCGATCGAGCGGCACGGTGTGGGCTTGCTGCGTCGTGCACTCGTGCACGTGAGGAGAGATGCTCCGTCCAAGGCTCAAGCCACAAGGCCCCCCGACCGTGCTCGAGCATGTAAAAGCGCAGAGTGACACAAGGGTGCTAGTAATAGTAGTCGTCGTACTACCCGGTTACCACATTTTCAACCGTGGTGACCGAGGGATCGAGTAGCAACCACAGTAACCATGCTTATTCTTTTCGAAAGGCCATGTATTTGTGGGCAACTGGGCATGTGGTGATGGTCCTGACCTGGCCGCGACCCGCCGGTTTACTATGCCGTACGTCACGCGGGGATGAACCCAGCTGGTGCCTACTGTAAGTAACTGCCGGCCAAGACGAGGCACGCAGTGGAGCACTAGAGCGCGGGTCCGTCCTTCCCTCTCGAACGCTTTAATAAGGGTCGAAGTTTTGGGTCAGGTTATGGGAGTAGCTCGTCGTCAAATCATCGGTTGCTGGTAATTACTCCCACGTTCGTCGTCCACCTTCTCCTCGGCTGTTTGTACGTTCGGGGTCACCAGCGCCGGCTGCCTCGCCTGCCTGCACGGCGCATATGCGGCTCATGTACCGTGCGGAAGGGGCAAAGGGCGCGAGTTGCCGCTGGTACATTCATGCGCGTGTCCCCGATCCGGCAACAAGCATGTTAACTCGCCGCAACGACCTGGTAGACCACCCACCCCTTCTGAGAGTGAGAGAGATTAGGCCCCCAACGAACGGTCACGTAGTTCGTGCCAACCGGTTATGGGTAATAGTCGTAGCAACAGTTTCAGTAACCCATTGATCAGGCGTCATGGTGAAGGGATCGGGGACAAAATTCGTAGGATACTGTACGAGGCGAGAGGGAATCGTACAAGCAGTCCAGGCACCGAACTCCGGTCACCAACCAGCTCGGCTGCCGTCCGCGCTCCGCTTCCTCCGGCCGTGCAGAAGCGTCGTGGAGTTCCTCGTCTCCGGGATCATATGTGGGTTCTTGGGTGCCATCCCCGAACTGCGCCTCCACCGATTTCGCCGTGCCGAAGCTGGCGTTGTTGGCGCGCGGCCCGGATCACAATGCAGCGCTGTGCCCAGGAGCCAGGACGGCATTGGCTTTGGGAGGCTTTGGCTGCTGCAGGTTTTTTGCAGGTCGTCGTCAAGTCACACGTCGTCGCCTGCGCGGGACGTGTCGGCACGGTAGGCGCTTCCTGCCGGACGCATCCCGCTCTCGGAAGCTTTTTTTTTGGTAATCCGGACGCTAAAAACTTTTTCAACGGAAGAGTACGTACAACACAGTAGTGGAGTACGTTTTTATTCCTTGACAGTATTTTTATAACCGTTTCTCTGTAGCTCCATATAGTCTGCTATCCAATGTACTAGGAGGGTACCTATATATCCGTCTACGAGTTAGGGGGTGTTCGTTTTATAGGGTCTAAAATTTATAGGGGTCTAAAAAAAGAATCTTATCATTTAAGAGTATTAAATAAAGTTTAATTACAAAACTAACTGCAGAACCCCTGGTCTAATTCGCGAGACGAATCTAATGAGGGTAAGCAATCCGTGATTAGACGATGGTTACTGTAGCATTAATGTAGCATGACTGTAGCAAAACATAGCTTACTTAGGCTCGTTAGATTCGTCTCGTAAAGATATACCCATCTGTAAAAAGTTTTGTCATTAGACTTTATTTAGTACTAGATTCTCTTTATTTAGAGGCCTCTAAAATTTAGCGCTAAAAGAAACGAACAGGGCCTACATAATCCAGCCTACAGTATTTGCTGGTGCTATTCTGATGATGATGTAGAGTATCTGCTGTGATCCATAATAACTGCACGTACGTCGCGGTCGTGTATGTCTTGTCATGTTCGTAGCATCTGGTCCTAGGTGGCCGCATGTTAGAGTAGGCCAGCTTGGCGAGCGCTATGCACGGGCCACGCCTCCTTTAGCTTCCCGTGTACTCGATGGAAGTCGTCGTTACGGTAGTGAGCTCAGGCCATCATCAAACCATTGCCCATGCATGGACCCTGGAGTAGTACAAGCATTCATGAACTGCTAAGCTTTTAATTTGTTATACTATATTTTTGCGAAGTTTTTTTGTTCGATGTCTTTAGGACATGATACTCCATAGTACCGTGAACACAAACGACTTGATAGTTTATTTTAGATCCACAGATGCAGTGTTCTTCAGAAACATACTCCTATTATAGTGGTTAAAATAATGTGTGTTGGCAATCATCGACGTGATTCTACGCAATGTCACGTCAATAGTAGGAAGTTAACTGGAGTAAGATACTCCAGGTAGCATTATTTTGTCACTACTTCCTGCTAGACTCGAATCATCGAGACATTCCGCGCGCGAGAATCGCATACAAACACATCCATATCATTGCAAGCTTTTGACGGCCGGATAATGGACTCATGACAGTTTCCCGAGTAAAATACGTGCCCACAAGCATGCATGGACATGACACGGAAAACTAATGTATTCTCAGAAAAAGGGAGTTGATTAGTCAATCAAACGTGCGTTTCCATTTCTTTCTTTTTTGACAGCATGCTGTTCTCTCACAGAAAAATTCTTCAAACGGGATAAACATTTCGTCGGCGCGGCGGTACGATCTCGGCAATTCCAAGAAAAATACCTGCGAAACCCCTATCGGCGCGACGGGACGGGAGACGTGACGGCGACGGACGGGGCCGGCTTCCTCGTGGCCGACATGAATAAAGCGGGTCCACTGCCAGCCGTCGCGTCCGCCCCTCCGCTGGCCTGGCCTGGCCTAGCTCGCCACTGCGCCGCGCCGCAACGTCAAGTCCCATCCGCGGACACGTTTCCACGCCGCACCGCGCCGCTCACCGGCGGGTCGCGATCCATCCCCCCTGATTGGCCATCTGTTCTCCTCGAACCGGAGCAAACGCAATGACGGTTTTGGCCTCGCCCCGCCGGCCGGGGGCCTTGCCGGCTGTGATCCAGCTGGGTAAATGCCGATGGCGATGCCGTGCATCGTTCTCCATTGATATAGGGAACAGAGGTCCCGGTACTCCTGGGCTTGCAAAAATGTAATAAACCCTCTGCAGATTAGCCGTGAGAAGAACCAATAGCTGCCTACTAACAGTGTACGGTACGCTTAGCTAGGCTACGTAGACCGTAGCTAAGCTGGTCTCTCCACCGTGGACCATGACCTATGCTATGCCATGCATGGCCCGTTGCAGCATACGTACAGACGACACTTTAAAATTCCTTCCTCGTCGATCTACTATACGCGCCAGTGTGACGCGCGGCGCGGCCCTGGCTCAGCTGATCTCACACGACCTGCCGGCCGCGCGGCAAACAGTGACGACGAACACACGCCACGCCCCCTCCGCGCGCGCCAGAGGCAACCGCCGCTCCGACCAAACAGCAAGCGCAAGGTAGCAAACACAGCACACATATATCCGAAGCGGAAGCACATGGCGCGGGGAGCAGGTAAGCGACGCGGGCGCGGACGCGCGCCACGCCATGCCATGCCAGCCCGCGCGTACGTACGTGTGTCGTGGTGACGCACGCTGTCCGGTCCGATCTCTCGTTCGTTCGTTTGCGTGCGTCGGCGGGCGCACGCGCCCCGGCTGGCTCGCTGCTATTCGCGGCGCCGCGACGCGTGCGCGCGCTTGCATGCGCGGACGCACACGGCCGGGGTGGGTGGGTTAAGGCGGGCGAGTCCCGATGCGATAGCGAGCGCGCGGGTAGGAGAAAACCGGTGGCTGGCCTCGCCCTAACCCTGTTGTGTCCTTTTCCCCGGTGTTCATTTCAATGCGTGTCGTATATGGTACGGTTGGTTGGTTGCCAACTTGGGCGCCGGCGCGGGACGGGGCGGGGGGCCCGCCGCGCGCCGGAAAGGAGCGACGCCGATGGCCGGGGCTAGTTACTGCTACGACGATGACCTCGACGTCAAACTTTCGCCGGTGGAGTAACCCGCAAGCGAGAGGCGTGGAGGGTTGGTACAGTGCCCTACGTGGACGGTAGCGAGACAGTGTTGCTTGCAAGTGGCAATAATGCCGTGATCATTCATTCATCCGCTCGATCGTTCGTCCCGTCGTCGGCCGCCCGGCCGGGAAATTCCCGGCGCGCGCGTGGCCCATCCCGTGACTTGATGTTTCCTATTCAAACCGCATCTCGCCGTCGTCCTGAAGCGACCGTTTCACATCTCGACGTGGTCAAATCTACCTCGCCATTCGCCGATAAAAAAATATTCCTATACCATGAGATGGGACTACGGGAGAACAGTAGATGGCCACGGGCCAAGGCACCGTCCAGCTCTGCCATATCGCGTATACATCTCCTTTGGATACCCAAGACGCCGGTCGAGACGTACGGCTCCGCGTCTCGACCGATTGCCGCACACGCACGCACGCTCATGCACTCGGGCGACAACATTCTGCTGGGCGTGAGTAGTTTACACGCGAGAGCCGCGCGCCGTTAGCTCGTAACCGGAGCTACTCCTATAGTACTCCACTTATATCTAGGTCGCCTGTGGGAGGCCGTGCAGCTAGCCAGCTACCGCGCGCCTTGGATTACATTACCGGCGACCTCGGGCTTCCGTCTACGACGTCGTGGCTTGCAAACCACGCCGTCCGGGGCTCGGCGCCCGGCCCCTGCCGGGCAGCGGCAGCCGCAGCGCCTCCGTCTTTGCATTGGGCTGGGCGTGCCGTTTGGATGGATCGGCGCTTAACTTAATCCGACGCCAAAATCTGCGTCCGGGCTCCATCATTCCGATGGCGCTGGCGCACGCGCGGCCCCATGCACATGTTCGTGCCTTTTGTCCCGCGCACGCATGGGAACCCGAGTTCTCCTCTCCAGACTCCAGCTGGGACCGGCCTAGCCAACTCGTGTATTCGTACTCGTATCGTACAGCGCCTCCCCCCTGCTCCGGAGCCCATGCATTGTCTCTACACAGAATGATGCATGGACGGTTCGATCTGGCTAAGCTTTCAAGAAAAGTTTTGGGAAGCTCTACTCATTTTCTTCAGACAAGCGGTCACCAGATTATCCGAGGCATGGCAAGGAACGGACCAACATTTGTCCGTTGCAATCAATGAATGCATAAGGCACCAAAATGGCCGAGTTGTTTGTACGTACGTCCTTCAACTACAATGCCAGAGAGCAGTTGCATGCGTCGCAGGGGCGGTGCATGGTGGCAAACAATGGTCTGGGAAGATGACGGGAGAAGCTTTGCACGCAGACAATGGCTTGGAACTTGGAAGCTGGAAGCGGCAGCACCACCACAATTTTAAATGCCACTAGCGTGTCTTTTCTGCGTGTTAACCAATGTGCTAGCTACGCCGAAGACATGTGTCTCTTCGATCTAGTAGTAGCTTGTTCGGTGATATTGTCATTACTGTTGTTAACTGTGCTGTCTCTGGCACTGAAATTCCCTGGTGGAGTACTGTAGGTACGTACAGTGTCGCGGTGCCTCGCTTAACATATTACGGCGGGTTAAGCAACTAATAAGAACTGTAGTAATGATGCACTATTGGAAAGTGAACTTAACTGTAAAATGTCGTCCTCGCATCAGGTTAAGTGTTTTTCTTTGTGTTAGAACGAGAGCAGCACTGCAGCTATCTTCCCAATAGCATTATTCCCATGCATGCAACTAATCAACAAAAGCACTCCACATAATCTGTCGCGAGACATAACCTACATGTATGCAATGCGAGTTGCAGATCTCGAGCTGACGGCTTACTTAACACACACTTCGATCCTTATGTTCACATAGTTTAGCGATAGTTGAGAGCTTTCACGCGAGACATACTTTACACCAAACATCGAGCTTTAGATAGTAGTACCGCGGTAGCATAGGGGCACTTAACAACAGCAAATGAGGATGCACAACATGACTGGAGAAGAAAACAACAAAAGAGAAGTCTTGCTTGCAAGATTTTGGGTGGAACCCAACGGATGCCACGGGGTTAGTTTAATTATTGCACACTCCGAGGAAGACATCAGGATGCGCACAACTAGTCCGTTGTTCTTAATTTATCGGTAGGGATAACATTTTTATTTTTTTAGCGACGACGGTAGGGATAACATTGATCACAACCCTTGGAGAAAGAATTAGGGAAACGAACTAATGGGTAGGCCAGCGCAAATGCTCGGTATCAACAATACAATTATTTTATTGTGCTATATGCAATATCTTTTTATATCTATTATTGTTCCTTCTAAAATGAATTGGATCGAAGAACACCTGCCACTATTCCCTTCAAAAAAATTATATCAATTATTGTGTCATCATCATTATGCTTCTATCACTATTATTTCCAGGGTAATCGTTTAAAGTAATGCACTATGGCAACTGTGTGTTATTTATAACGCGTGCACGCGTGTGTGGCTATTTTTCACAATGGTTATTTCAATGGGTAATTTTTGAAACATGCAAAGGTACTTTGAAATATTTTTTTCATAATTATAGTGGTGGGTAATTTTTATATAATTTTCCGCTGATTAATAAGGTAATTTCGGTCTTAGAGGGCGAACATTGTGACACTTCTTCTTAGCCAAATATTACGTTTAGTGTTTATATTAGGATCAAACCAAGCGTGAATATGTTATCTAGTGTCAATAATGTGCCCCCAATAGTTAGGGGCAATGGTGAGAATGTCATATTATAGAAGTGCTAAATTGAGCAGTATAAGTCTACAAAGAGAAAACTTTTTGATTTGAATCATTTTTACTAGGTATCTTAACTTTAAATTACTTTTGGTTGGAAGCAAACCAAACTTGAAAATAAAATGCAAAGACTATCACATCATATGTGCATGGTTTCCCTTCCTTGCAAAATCTACTTATGAAGTAATTGGCGACAAGTGAATCCGAAACATGTCTCACAATGAATAGGGCACACCCATGGTTTCAAACCCTTCTGAAATAAACGATTGTCCGTGGTTTCAAACTCTTGCCAAAACAAAGTTTCAACAAATGAGCTGGGGCATATGCCCTCACAAAACATAGCATTGGTTTTCTTATACATGCTTCTCATCACAACAATCGACCCGGTTAATAGCATATTTGTAAAAGTTGTTATTTTACTGAGGGCATTTAACGGTTACAACCGGAGAATGATCCGATACCAACGACATCCTGAAAAAACACATTAAAACGGTGATTGATTCCAACATATTACTAATGTGAAATTCATCAGTTTGCAACACTAAGAGTAGTTTTGTATGGCCCGTCATATGTTGTAAATAATTTTTTGCCTATTGCTTATGAAATTAAATTGTTTCTCATTATATTTCACCAATAATGAAAAAAAGTTAACTTGTTGTACGCTATAGCCGTGCATAAAATCTCGAGGGCTTCAACAACATACTTAGGCGACCCGACCGTCCGGAGCTCCTCCGACGCAAGCCCTAGATTAAGACATGATTATAGGCACCCAGTTTGCGCCAACTAACCCCTTTTTAACCCTACTTTGGGCGCCCGTTTTCTCGTTAGCCGAGGAATGATGCGTGCCTTCGGTCACATGGGGAGGGGATGGGAATCTTGGTTTGTTTACACGGGGGCGCGTGCAACACAACACCTCCTCGCCTCTTCTTCCTACATGGTCCCCGCGGCCTTGGGATTTGTGCCCGCCCGGCCAAAGCGAAAATTGACTGCACCGCTCCATGAGTGCGTGGCCGAGATTTTATAATTCCTGTCGCCGATATGTGCTGCGTGTGCCTGTGTAGTACCGTAGACCTTCTTGTAGCTTTACCGCTCCGGCTTGTATCTTTGTGGACCCACGCATGAACTCTTCCCTTGCGGTAGACCGTAGACTTCTACTCGTACATCCAGTTTTGTACTTGTATTTCTATATAGCAATCCTTTTACACATTGACATGGCAGATTTTGTGCGTGTTTGTGAGTTAAATCATCTTATGCGCCTTTTCAGTGACGAAGGCTGTGGGGCATGCACGCCGACGACGACGCGCCTTTCTCCGCATCCGATCCGTAGGATCCAAGGGAGCGGCACGTGCAGCGACGCCATCCGTTTGGCGCACCAAAGCAAGCAAAGGATCCGAATCCTCGCTCGTGCTCACATATATAGTGTGAATAAAAGTGCTTTTCACGAGCTAGTCTCGACTACTAGGGGGTAACGTAACGTAGCGTAGAGCTTAATCCCAGCTCATACATAGACAGACCGCACGGTTACCATGGTTTTAGCTCTAGCATCAGAGACCGAGAGCCGTAGGGAGACATCTTCCTAGGTACTTGTATTACGGAAAACATCTCTCAATGTGCCTTCGTGCTTCTCCATGCGTGCAATAGTCTATCGGTTGCCTTGAGAACACAACACTAAAATACTCTCAAGTCCGACTAGTAGCTAAGCTAACAAGGATAGCTAACCACCTCGCAGAAACAAAACAAAGATAAGTAGCAACAGGAGCTTAAGGGAGCAAAGAGGGGGCCGCCTATCTATAGATCGTCCGACGGAATTCTTCCAATCGAACAGCCCACGGCCCATGCAAAATCGGCCCAAAGCACGCGGCCTGCTTCTTCTTCCTCGCGCCATCGACGCGCTGCCGCCCTCGACCGCCGCTCCGGTGCTCGCCCCCGCCGCCTCCGCCTCCCGCCCGGCTCCGGCGGCGCCCCCGCCGCCTCCGCCGCCGCCCTCAACCGCCGCCACGCTAAATCCTCCGACACGCGACGCCCCCGCCCCTACACCGCCCACCGCCGGCGGCCACCACCGCGGCCGGCGGCGTCCCCGCCGCCTCGCCGCCCCGCCCGCATCGCGCCGCCCGCCGCCGGTCCGGCCTGCTGCCGCTTTTCTATATCCGGAGGAGGAGGAGGAGAGCTTGGGGGTACAAATCCCGCGCACTAAGGGATTCTCCGGCGAGACGCCCCCGCCCCGCCTTCCTCCATCGTCTCCGGCGGCTCCCGCCGCCGGATCCGCGGCCGCCGCCCTCCGCCGCGCTAACCCGGCTTCGCCGGGCTCGTCGACGGCGACGGAAACGGTCCATGGCGTCACAGAGGTCGGAGGTAGAAGAAGACTGCACAGCCGTCGGATGAGTGAGACGCACGAATCTTGAAGTGTCCGATCGAATCGATCTTATCGAGCGCCCTACGTATAGGATCGGCGAGCAAAGAGGGGATGCAAAAATGGCCGCAAGAGAAGGAAGAAAGGCTGAGCAGCCTCGTGGGCCAGAAGTGGCCCATACGTTGGGCGTCGCCAAACCAGCCCATAAATAGACGCTTGCCGGACGGCCCAGGTAAAATTCACTGGTGGTTCCGTAGCCACTCGAAAAACCGCGCGCCCAGGTCCCGCCACGCCACACGCCCCAACGGCCACTCGATCCGTCGTCGGCCGTCGCTCGCTCGCTCCCCGTCCGTTGTGCCAGTGGCTCACCGCCCACGCACGCGCGCGCTACGCAGGCAGCTCAGCACCTCGCGCACGCCTCACGCGCTCCCGGTCCTGGCCTCGACTGGCACGTGCGCCCGCCGCGTCCGTACGTCCCCATGGCGACGGCCGTCCAGTTCCCTCGCGCGGCGCTGATCACTTCCCGCGCGTCCAGCTATGGACAGCGCGTGCCTGCCCCGACCGCGCACGCCTCTTTCCCGCGCGGAAGGCGCGTCCTCCGCGGCCGGCGTTCCCTGACCGTCGTCTCGGCTGCGGCGGGGGCTTCCTCCGGCTCGGCTCCAGACGCCGGCGGCACGACAGCGTGGGACGCCCTCGGCGGCGTCTCCGTCCTCGCCTCAAGCACCGGCGACGCCGTGCCGCTCAGGGACCTGTGGGACCCCACCGAGGTACTCGCTTCCGTCAAAACCCAATCTCCTCCCGCCCGACACGACGCGTAGTCGTGGTGTCCTCGTTTGCTGAATCCGTGCTGTGTTCACGCGCGCAGGGTGTGGCCGTGGTCGCGCTGCTGAGGCATTTCGGCTGCTTCTGCTGGTGAGGATCGGAGATCGACACGACTCATGACCTTACGATTTCTTGTTTCTTCGTTGGTTCCCACTGCTGAACATTATTGGTTGCGCCCGTATCTGCAGCTGGGAGCTGGCCTCTGTTCTGAAGGACTCCATGGGGAAGTTCGATTCGGCCGGGGCTAAACTGATCGCCGTTGGAGTCGGAACTCCTGACAAAGCTCGCATTCTCGCCGATCGGGTAAACGAGTTCGTGCTGAATTATATATGTCGGGTCACGGATGTGGACGTGCTGAATTCTCTGAAACGTATTTGTGAAATTGCAGCTGCCGTTTCCTTCGGAGTACTTGTACGCGGACCCTGAACGCAAGGTGACGATTCTCCCTGTCCATTGATCTGTACTACTGTTAGGCATGGACTCTGGATTATTTACCTACAACATGCGTATGGCTGACTGCCTACACATCATTTCAGGCTTACAATGTGCTCGGACTCTACCATGGTTTAGGCCGGACCGGACCCTCTTCAGCCCAGCTAGTGTAAGCATCACCTGACCGACCTTTATGCAAGTATCTATTTATCTGACCGGCGAAACTCTTCCACTGAATGTGAATGGTTGTGTTTGTCAAGGCAAAAATATATTCGAGGCTCGACTCGATCAAGAAGGCGACGAAGAACTACACACTGGAAGGCGCTCCGGCCGACCTCACCGGTGTCCTGCAGCAGGTTGATGTCGTCTTCTTTACACACCTCTGGGCTCTGAGCTCTGACCTTGTACATCTATAACCTGTAATAATCCGAAGAATCTCATATGCTGCATGTTTCTCACTTCTGTCCAGGGTGGAATGTTCGTGTTCAGAGGGAAAGAGCTGGCGTACGCATGGAAAGACGAAGGCACTGGCGACCATGCCCCCATGGACGACGTTCTCAGCGCCTGTGGCAAAGTTTCAGTGGCTTGACGTTTTCTTACCAGTTGGATTTGTAAAGCTCTGTAGTATCTGTGCCAAATAAACTGTAAACCATCTCTGTTTATCCATCGGATGCAGTATTGCAGGTCCCGCGAATTAAGACAGAGAGATCCACAAACATTTTCTTAGCTTAATGAAATCCTACTGGAAAGATCCGGACTCCAATTTTGACAAGAGGCTTCTACAACTGCAAAATAACGGGATATAAAAGTTGCCACATCTTTTGCCGTCTAACACCACGGGTTCCCGACTACGATGTGCTGCTACTTCTATGTGCAATCATCTTGCCGTTCATCCTGGAACCTGGATTCAGGGCTGCCTTGGGTTGGTCATAGTTTGGTGTGGAGACGGGCTTCAGACGGCTAATCAGCAGATCAACACCCTTGGGTCGCGTTATGATTCCCTGTCAGTAGCTAAGTGGCTACTCCGCTCTAATTTGGGCAGAAGTTCCACAAACTTGTACTCTATTTTTCCCTAAAAAAAAGCCCTTGTATTCTGTTTTGCTTGAGCAATATATACGAGTCCTTATAAAAAAATGCAACATTTCTTCCAGTAAAAAAGCCACGTCCTCTGCTGAGTTCTTGCGCTCTGAACGTGTAAAGTCCAGTTTTTTTTTTTTTTAGGAGAAAAATTAAGCGCCAAGACGTGTAAAGTCCAGTTAGCTAACACGTGCAGAAGGAGATCCCTTGCTTGTTATTTTTTTCTTTTTGAAGGGCCGAATTTTTTTTTATTTTTTTTAGGAACTTTTGAAGGGCCGAATGTGCCTCCCAATTTGTGGCTAGCCTTTATTTCACGCGTTGGCCCGAACGTGATCCTATGCTTTAGGCCTGTGTATGGCTTGTGTATTACAACATGAAACACTTATTTGACACCGTTTCAGGCTAAAGATATGCTTGAATTGTCCTATGGTTTAGGCCGGACCACCTCTTAAGTCCGACTAGCAAGCATCACCCGACCTATCTTTGTACATTTTTTTTTTCCGAGCGATTGGGTGGGGGTGGGACTGGGGCTGGGGGATTCTCCACCTACTTTTTATCGCGAGAAGTGCAGAAGATACATCATTACAACGTACATTTATCATCTGATCATGCAACTTTGAAACTCCTTGCATAAATACATCATCTGATCATGCAACTTTGAAACTCCTTGCATAAATACATCGAACGTGAATGGCGGGGTCTGTGAGGGCAAAACTATATTCGAGACTGGACACGATAAAAAATGGAACGCTGCTACACACACGACTGATTTGTCCGACCGGGTCGTCCGACTGTAACGGCAGCAGCAAATTCATGACGTCGTGACGTAGCAAGACTTCTTTCATAAAAACAAGGAACGTGCGTTGAATCACGGGAGGGATGGTTGCCGTAGTCGGAACACGGAGTCGCACAAATTAGTCGTGTGTATATCAATTTCGTAAAAAATGCGACCAAGAACTACACGCTAGAATTCGTTTGCAACACGCTAGAAAGTTTTGGGCTGGCCTCTCAAAGATCATGTTCCCTCTGCCGGCGACTTCACTGCTCACCCGTGTCTTTCAACAGGTTGAAGTCGTTTGCACACACAACACGCCTGTGTTTTTTCTCGAACGCGCAGGAGAGCTGCGTGTCATTTCATTAAGGAGAAAAAGTTTTTACAAGTGCCATCCTCTGGCCGAGGTTAGTGTTTAGATTACATTCGCGCCCGTGATAAATTGACAACTCAGACAACCGTCTCACTGAACACTACGGCATGAGCTCCCGTAAGTGCTTGGCTCCCGCCAACATCCACTCAACGGACTCCTCGCTGATGGCGCGGATGATCGCATTCGGGTGGGGTTGGGCACCATCAAAGATGCAACGGTTCCTCTGCTTCCAGATTGCCCAGCAAACTAAGATCACCAACGTGTTGAAACCCTTTTGCTTATCTTTGGGCACTCGTCGAAGAGCTTTTCGCCACCAGTTCTTGAAGTTGGTGTCATCCACGGATGGTGTTGTGTGCTGCAGCCCAACAACAGTCAGCGTGCGGAACCATACCTCCCGAGATGTGACGCATGAAGTTAGCAGGTGTTGAATGGTCTCCCCCTCCTGGTCACAAAATGGGCATTGTTCATGGTGCTGCATACCATGGCGTGCGAGCCGGTCCGCTGTCCAACAGCGGTTAAGGATGGCCAACCACAGAAAAAACTTTGCTTTCAATGGCGCCCATGACTTCCACAATCTTTTATGGGGGGCCGAAGCGAATAGCACCTGTGAAGAAACGGTGGTAGGCTGATTTGGTTGAGAAGACGCCTGTGTTGTGCCGCATCCATGACCTTCAACTCATCTGCTGCTTGTTTGTCACTTCTTTAGTGTGGAATGTTCATGTTCAGAGGGAAAGAGCTGGCGTCCATCGGCTGCAGTATGGCAGACCTCACAGAGTCACAGAACATTTTTTTTCCGAATCAAGGGAGCTATTCATTATCAAATAACAGCATTACAATTACTACGAACAACTCTCTCCAGAGCTACTAACGAAGACACACAATTACAATTACAGAACATTGTCTTTGTCAAGGATTCAGACCCCAATTTTAACAAGGCTTTTGTATTTACAAGAACACAACATAAAGTTGCTAAGTTGACACATCTGCCGGACTCGAGGTAGCCAACACAAGCAAAAGAAAATTTTGGCCTGACTTCCCAAAGATTCTGTTCCCTCTGCTCTTGTGGGTGGCCAGTGGCCGCACCCCTCTCTCGGCTCCCGCCACATCCTCAGCCATCTCCACCGCAACGGTCACTTCCTCTCCTCCGCGGTTAGGGTCTCGCCGCGTCTCCATCTCCCGCCATGGCCGCGCCCGCGACCGTCGCGCTAGCCGCACGCGTCGTCCTCCCGCCGTCCCGTCGTCTTACCGCTGTCTCTCCACGCGGCCTCTCGCTCCCCGGCCGCCGCAACAAGCGCTTGAGTCTCCGCCGCTCACCGGCGGGACCTTCGCCGGTGTGGATTTCCGCGGCGAGCTCCTCGTCCGTTCCGTCCACTTCTCCGGATGCCGGATCGAGCATCGGCGATGCCCTCGGTGGTGTGGAAATCTACTCCGCCGCCACCGGCGAGCCCGTGCTGTTCCGGGACCTGTGGGACCAGAACGAGGTAGATATTCTCACTGTGTTCCACAAATAAGCAATAAGTTTGGTCTATCACTCTATTGATCCCGAAATTCCGAGAGTGCTTGAATTAGGAGATTTTCCTTTTGCCTTTATATTTCCCGTCTTAACCAATCAGGACATGCAACTGAGAAGTGATAAGTTGAGATGACACTATGTGAATTTTGTACAATTTTGACACGGCGAGTGCCTGAATTGGCTAGTATTTTCCTGTCGGTGCAGGGAATGGCTGTGGTTGCGCTGCTGAGGCATTTTGGGTGCCCATGCTGGTGAGTGAGGCAGCTTGTTCTGTAGAGACATTCTTCCATAAAGCTTGCTCATTAGCCAGTACGACTTTGTAATTTTCTCTTCAATTTTGTTCGGTCGGCTAATAGTTAACTCTGCATATGTTCGTTGTAGCTGGGAATTGGCTTCTGTTCTGAGGGATACAAAGGAGAAATTTGATTCAGCCGGAGTCAAACTAATTGCTGTTGGTGTTGGCAGTCCAGCTAAAGCTCGTATCCTTGGAGAGCGTGTATGTACTATGCTTCATTTTGTAACCTAGCTCTATGTTTCAACACACATGAATGAAATTTTTTTTTTCACCATGTATAGGCTTACAGCATGTGTCTGATCTGAGGCTCTAATTTTGACCGTTTAGGCCCCATCTTGTTTTCCCCTAATACTAGTACAAGTATTTGATCTTCAATGCTGCAGTAGATCACTATCATCCTCAAGTTCTAATCTAATTAGTTCCTTGTTTGTCGACTTTTTACAAAACGGATTTCTGAACAAAGAGAGACAAACCTGCATGTCGTTTTACTTTATCTACTGACATCCTGCAAAAAATTTACATTCCAGAGCAAGTGACTAAAATTTAATTTAATGCAGCTGCCCTTTCCGTTGGAATACCTCTATGCAGATCCTGAACGAAAGGTACTAGTAATCCTGTGCTCACCTATTGGATATTGTCATAATGTATACTGATTGCAGAAGCCTAAATAGAAATGCAATTGTCTGTCACCTTGCCACTAATTTACGAGGGCATCACATTTATTGTCTAGATTGTGTCAATAGGATCTGTCTACAAAAAATATAATTAGGATGTTTTGAAGTGAATATAATTTTTTTGTCTTGTCCAATCAGATGATGTGAACGAAAAGGTGCATGCATTTTTGTTGCCTTAATAAGCAGAGGTCCTATTGGGTGTTTATTCACATACTTGACTGCCTTCTATAGAGTGCAGAACATGATTTCTGTTAGCTAGTTGTAATGTTATGATTTCTATTATCTAGTTGTAATATATACAATAATAAATGCACTCGTAATTGTATTATTATAAGTGACACATGCTGTTTGTGATTTTCTCAATAAGCATAAGAACCGATCTCGTTCGAGAAGCATAAGAACTGATCTCAGTCGAGAATCATAACAACTGATCTTTCATTCTTCTGTGGCACTCCTTAATAAGCATAGATAACATGTCCTTTCTTCCACTTGTAACAGATATTTTTTGACATGTTATGTAGAATAGATAGCATGTCCTTTCTTCCCAACTTACATGCATAGACCTACCATATTTGGTACCTAAGAATTAATTTCGTGTGGGTTGATAAATTGTTGTCCGTCAAAAGCTTTTAGACTATTATTTTCCTTCATGTGTAACTCCTACTGAACCATTTCAGGCATATGATCTCTTGGGTCTATATTTCGGTATTGGTCGCACATTCTTCAACCCGGCCAGTGTAAGCATCAATTCTGAACAAGTGTCTTTCAACTTTCTGCTGTTTATTTTTTTGTTTATAAATATACAAAGACATTGCTTAAACAGTTCAACATATTATTTTCAAGGTGAAAGTTTTTTCACGGTTTGATTCCCTTAAGGAGGCAGTGAAAAACTATACAATCGAAGCAACCCCAGATGATAGGGCAGGTGTTCTACAACAGGTTAGATTATTTTCCATGACTTAAACTGCTTCTGCCACCATTTTCCGCTTTTTTTCTTCTCTTTTCTTTTTCACCTCAAAATCTTAATGCATGGAACTACTTGTTTCTTATGTGTGCTAGGGTGGAATGTTTGTGTTCAAAGGGAAGGAACTGATATATGCAAGGAAAGATGAGGGAACAGGTGACCATGCACCGTTGGATGATGTCCTCAACATCTGCTGCAAAGTTCCAGTCTCGTGATGGCAATCCTAATACAGATACTCAATAGGAGTAGTACAGAACAATTTGACCTTTCTTTATCAGGAATTTCTTTATTTCAAACTGGCTACAAAAGAGAAAGTTAAAGTATACTTCTAACATGCAAAGTGGCTTCATCCTCACTCTATTTTGGCATCAACAGATCCTTTTCTTTGCTCACAAGATGCACATGGTTCTACTTGTGATTCCATCGATGTCAACTGTCTCAACCTCATTCTAAGATACTTCTGTACAGTTGACGATAACTTTGGGCGTCTCATAATTTGCAAATCTTGAGGACTGGCTGCAGCAAGGGTAGCTTGCCCACACTGTATATCGGATATACGTATGAGGCAAATTATATATATAGATGCTTGGTTATCTTTGTGACATCTTGGGAGAGATGGAAGCCTGTTAACTAAGATTGGCATGTGGTAGTACACCGGTACATATGTAGTGATTGTGAGTTGTGCATCGTAAGTACATACTACAAGTTGCTGTTACAGTTGTCGAGGAGAATGCTGCACCATCTGGACAGAATTTGCACTCTGTAAAATTTAGAAACGAAGTTCAAAGCTTAATTGAACGAAATTCTATGCTCCCTGGCTCTTTCTTCCGAATGGAAGTTTGCTGCTTCCGAAACCTAGGAAACATACAGGCCATGTGATGGTCTGCGCGATTTAAAATTGGGATCTTTTTGTCCAGAAGATTACCGAGTTCAGAAATTTATTACCTCATAGATGCCTAACAAAACATGAGGGCATCTTGAATGTCAAAGCGTTTGTTTGCAATGAAGAAATTCAAAGGTACTCTACTTTAGTTGAAAGTATTTCATCACGTGTCGAGAAGTACATAAACAAGTAAAAAAAAATTAAGCATTTTGACCGGAGGCAGATTTTGCAAACTCGTCAAAGAATGATGCAACCACCCCCAAAGTTTTCCACGCGACGAGGCGCCCGAAGCGCAGCGGAAGCACGAGCACATGTTTCGTTTCCTCATTTCCCAGTGAGACCTCCGCCCACACCCGACGATTTTGCGCCGGGCCCGCCGCCCGCGCCTCGTCCACACCTCGCCGCCTCCAATTTTTAGACCACCGGAAAACAAAACAAAATTCAGGCCACCCAATCGCCCAAACCCAAACGCGAATCCCACCTCGCCCCCCGCCCGCGCCACCACCACCGGCGAGAGAGAGAGAGAGAGAGGCCGCGACGATGCTGCTCGTGAGCCAGGCCGCGAACGGCTCCCTCTCCGCGCGGCGGCTGCCGTCCAAGCCGCCGGGCCCGGCCGCCGGACCCAACCCCTACCCTCTCTTCGCCAACAACAACAACAACCCCCGCCTCCTGCGCCGCCGCCTCGCGCTCTCCGACGCCCCGCGCCGGGCCGCGCAGGCCCCGGCCGCCGCTGGCGAGGGCCCCTCCGGCTCCGCCCCCGCCGCCGCGACCGAGGAACCCGTCGTCGTCCGCCGCGTTACCAACGACGGGGTGCCCCTCGAGGGCGTCATCCAGATAGAGAAACCCGGGGACGGCAGCGTCGAGTCCAAGCTCGTCTCCTACGCGTACGTTTCGCGTTCCCCCTAGCGCGCCATTTCCCCTGACTCCATTCCTCCTTGTCTCCATTCGGTTTCGCTGATTCGTGCCATTTGCGTTCGCAGGAAGCTGGGCCTTCTGGCCGGCGGGGATGTGCTCTGCCTTTTGGTCTTCTCAGCTATAGGGAGGTTCAGCCACGGGCTGCCCGTCTTTGACGCCGAGACCTTCAAGACGGCCGACCCGTTCATTGCTGGTTAGGGAAATGGTGTTTGCCCTTTTCGTGGTTGTTGTTCATCTGCTGTGCGAGTAGATTTCTCACTCACAGGTCGGGTCTTCTGCAGGCTGGTTGCTCAGTGCCTATTTCCTTGGTGCATTTGGAGATGATGCCAAAGGGTGTAATGGTGTCGGCAATGCTGTTGTTGCGGCGGCGAAATCCTGGGTTGTCGGGATACCGGTAATGTCCTGCAGGACCTGCACTAGTGTTTCAAACTTGAAATGCGGTCTCAATCTGTTGTTATCGCTTATCATCAGTAATTGTTGTTGAGAGTGATGTTTATTGTTCTCTGTTGCTTGCATGTGTATTGGTATATTCTGTCCATTTGGCAGTTGTTTTTCAACAGTGTATCAGTATCCATGTCTTCTTGCATCAGATACATTACAAACTTCATTATTTACACATCTATTATATATTCATGCAATCATCGCTGTGGCGGTATTAAAGGGATATATGTTGGTATTAGGTTATAAGGTGGAGGGTGCCACTAAATTTTCACCGCTTTTCATTACGTCATACGGGATAGCCAAATAAGCTTTTCACATGCTGGTTGTCTTGCTAGATACTAATGTCTTAATTATACTTTTCGTGATACAGTTTTCAACCTTGCTAAGTAAATTTAGTAATTCATTAATTCTCTTTCTTAGTTTGGCAAGTCATCCTTATAAACCACGACTTTTTTCTAGGATTCTTGGATACACAATAAGCTAATTGACTCTGTTGTTAGAGTAGGTTACAATTCTGAATTTCTGATGATTAAGCTGAAGTGCCAATCCGTTTCTCGACATTTAACCAGAGGTTGTTTCATTGTTTGACTTGTGTTTTTTAAACCATACATAGTGCTGTTAGATTATGGACCTAGTTTCACTGAGTGATTTTTTATTTTATTTAAAAAAAAGGCAAACTAAACTTTCTAGAAGACATTACAGAAGTGTAAGGTGATTAACTGTGTGTATTCTTCTTAAAACTGGTGCCATTGTTATTAACTTTATACCTACCTTTACATTTTTGTCAAGGCAAATTATACCAATGCATTTACTTTTATGTTCTGAAATCTGAGTTATAAAAGGTTTTCATGTCTCACGTGTCATTATATGAATGTTCCTTTTTGCTACTTGCGTGTTTAGCATTATATGAATGCTTCTTTTTGCTGCTTGCGTGATTAGCGTACACTCATCTAGGGATGCTACATTTTCTGATATTTATTACCTTATGCTGACTCTGATCTCTCTTTTCTGTTAGTTGGGGCTTGCTATCCGAGCAGTGACATCTGGTCACATTCCACCAACTCCTTTTATCTTGGTAACCATGGGAAGTACTGGGGTCTTGTTAACTGCATGGCGTGCCCTTGCTTCCCAACTCCTTTCCGCTGGACAGAAGCAGCAGGATGATGTCTACCGGCGTGGAAGTCCGTTCGAGCTCTTTGAGGTCAGAAATTCAGGATCTTTCCTCTTTTCTGTTCAATTTAATAGATACAACTATCGCCCATGTCTTTTTGAATGTTTTCGCCTCCATATGATAGAAACAATACAGACATAGAACGAAATACTTTTTGTTCATTACTCAACTTCACAGCGTTCCTTATGATAGAAACAATACAAACATAGAACGAAATACCTTTTGTTCATTACTCAACTTCACAGCGTGGCAATCTATATTATCAGTATTCAGTTCCACCACATTTGGGTCATTGTAGTTTTCTTTAATGGGTAACTAACAGAACATTTGTAGTTGCATTGTGGCTACCAGATTGTTAGTTGCTTCCCAATTTAACTTCTTGGTCCTCAGGTCACTGCTATATTTACGACCCAAATTTTTGGTGTCAGGTTGAGATAACGTTAGGACCATGAACTAGCTCTTAAACTAATAAGATGATGAAACTGAATTATTGCCATCTCTTTATACAATATTTCATGTTAGATGCTAAAATGAAATAACTGTTACATGAGGATCTTAACTAAGGAACTATTTCATGTTCGCAGCAAGGAAAGAATGGGATTAGAAAGAGCTGTTTAACTATATAAATGGTGAAAACTGAATTATTTCTTACTATTCGCTAAATAAGTTAACACAACATGTACAGGCTTAATTTCCTCATTCTTATGATTGCTTCATTTCACCAGTAGTTGTGATTTACTACTTCAAAATTGTTGCAAGAAACACTGATTATCTTTTTCTTCTGGCAGTTGCTCACATCACTTGTGCGGAGGTGGTGAATATCTAAAGGCTGAAGCCAGAAAATGCCATTATCACCGCACAACGTGATACCGCCAGGTTCGAGTGCCTGTTGTGTAAGTACAATTTTGAAGATGAAGATCAGCAGACTAAACGTAGTTTGGAGCATATGGGAGATCAAAAATTCTTTGACAATATCACACGCTTAAGGCAGTGCTAAGTATCTAATTCATAAGATGTACCTGATCAACCACATATACAATTATAAATGTAGCTTGATTTATTCCAGATCAATAACTTTGCGTCCTGTCTTGGCATACCGAATTCCATAGTGAACTATTGAATCATCACTTACTAGGATTACGGCACCATGGAAAGCAATACCGTAATGTTAATCCGCAGCACTGTGCCGGATTGTTCCTACGTTTTCGTATGGTGTACAGGACTACAGGAGCAGAACTCCTGGAACATACTCTTGGCAGCTTCAGAGGAAGAGTGGCCTCAAAAAATTGGGAAAGAGGGTGAAAATTTCAATTCCGAGGAGTTTGATCGCAAGAAACACGAGGAAGCCGTGGCAGGGCCCACACACTGAACTCCAGCCCAGCTGCCGCCAAGTGTACGTCTCCGCCGGCCAGTTGGATAAGCCCGGGGGCCTCACCATGGTCTCAACTCCGTCGTCGCCACTCGCCGCTGCTCACAGCCCAGTCACCTCCGACCGTCGCATTCTTCACGACTCCTCCGAACCCGCGCCTTCTCAAACCTTCTAGAACGCCCGGCTTCCTTCTTCCGTCTCTCCATTCCAAACCTTTTTAAGCTCTCACACGGGACCAAGGCTGCTCAGATTTCTCAGCGAAACAGTAGAGTTAGCAAAGCCAACCACGTAGTACGTACATCAAGATCAGCAGCTCGTCGAAAATGGCATCTGCTTCCATGGTCTCTTCTATCTT
The DNA here is from genome assembly GCA_007726485.1 of Eragrostis curvula. Taxonomy (NCBI): domain Eukaryota; kingdom Viridiplantae; phylum Streptophyta; class Magnoliopsida; order Poales; family Poaceae; genus Eragrostis; species Eragrostis curvula. The sequence continues at coordinate 10,436,988 of CM017443.1, forward strand.
GTGCAGCAGCAGCAGCGCTTCTACCAGCAAAAGTGCAGCCGCCGTGCCAAGAACGATCCGGATCCCTCTCTTCTCCAAGAACCAGTACATGCCGTCACTTCGGCCTCTGAGGAGCAGTTCGGTAGTCAGGCGATCGGTGCAGCAGGAGCAGGAGAAGAGGGCAGACACCGCATCCTCTGTCGCCGTAGCCTCCGACGAGCAGCACCAGGATGCGGCGACGTCGTCGCGCCGTGTCGGCGGTGAGGACGACGAAACCAAGGCGTCGGGTCATGTAGGAGGAGAGGGTGGCATAGACGGTGACGGTGAGGAGCAGAGGAGGAAGGAGGAGCAGCAGGAGGTGGACTGGAAGTCGGACGAGGAGTTCAAGAAGTTCATGGGCAACCCGTCCATCGAGGCCGCCATCAAGCTGGAGAAGAAGCGCGCCGACAGGAAGCTCCGCGAGCTGGACCGCGAGCCCGACGCCAACCCGGTCGCCGGCCTGTTCCGGGGCCTGGCCAAGGATCAGATCGCCCGCGAGAAAAAGAGGCTAGAGCTGGCTGAGCAGACCTTCAAGGCGCTCGACCTCAACAAGGTGAGTAATGGAATAGCCTCTTGCCTGATGTACGATTTGATCCTTTTTCTTGATTGGATTGGTAAGAGGGAAAGTTTGGTCTTTGGGGATGCAGCTCAAGAGCTGTTTCGGGTACGACACGTTCTTCGCGGTGGACGTCCGGCGGTTCGGCGACGGCGGCATCTTCATCGGGAACCTGAGGAAGCCTGTGGAAGAGGTGCGGCCGAAGCTGGAGAAGAAGATCGCCGAGGCGGCCGGGACAGAGGTCACCCTGTGGTTCATGGAAGAGCAGAACGACGACATCACCAAGCAGGTAATTTTACTGTCTTGTGGCCGTTGAAATGAAGGATGTCATTGGTTTCGTTGTACATGCTCGTGACTATCGGATGGAAGTGGCACCGTTTTTTGGGTTCAGGTGTGCATGGTTCAGCCCAAGGCGGAGATCGACCTCCAGCTGGAGATCACCAAGCTGAGCACGCCGTGGGGCTACCTGAGCGCCGTGGCGCTGGCCGTCACGACGTTCGGGACGATCGCCCTCATGAGCGGCTTCTTCCTCAAGCCCGGCGCCACGTTCGACGACTACGTCTCCGACGTGCTTCCTCTGTTCGGCGGCTTCCTCTCCATCCTCGGCGTCTCTGAGGTACGTGCACAAGACATAAATCTCCGGCCTTCTGTGCTCATGATGGTCGTGCGTGCGTGTTCATGACCTTGGTGCGGTTCATGATGCCATGGCAGATCGCGACGAGGCTGACGGCCGCGAGGTACGGCGTGAAGCTGAGCCCGTCGTTCCTGGTGCCGTCGAACTGGACGGGTTGCCTCGGCGTGATGAACAACTACGAGTCGCTGCTGCCCAACAAGAAGGCCCTGTTCGACATCCCGGCCGCGAGAACGGCCAGCGCGTACCTCACGTCGATCGCGCTGGCCGTCTCGGCGTTCGTCGCCGACGGCAGCTTCAACGGCGGCGAGAACGCCCTGTTCGTGCGCCCCGAGTTCTTCTACAACAACCCGCTGCTGTCGTTCGTGCAGCTGGTGATCGGTCCCTACGCCGACGAGCTCGGGAACGTGCTGCCCAACGCGGTGGAGGGCGTGGGCGTGCCCGTGGACCCGCTCGCGTTCGCGGGGCTCCTGGGCATCGTGGTCACGTCGCTCAACCTGCTCCCGATCGGGCGGCTCGAGGGCGGCCGCATCGCGCAGGCGCTGTTCGGCCGCGGCACGGCGGCGCTTCTGTCGTTCGCCACGTCGCTGCTCCTGGGCGTCGGCGCCGTCAGCGGCAGCGTGCTGTGCCTGGCTTGGGGCCTCTTCGCCACGTTCATCCGCGGCGGCGAGGAGATCCCGGCGCAGGACGAGATCACGCCGCTCGGGAACGACCGCGTCGCGTGGGGGTTCGTGCTCGCCGTCGTCTGCCTGCTCACGCTCTTCCCCAACGGCGGCGGCACGTACTCCAGCTCATTCCTCAGCGAGCCATTCTTCAGAGGCGGCATCTAGACGCAACTCGGAGAAGTTGGAGTTGGAGGAGAGGATCGAGCTGCTTGCTCTCCTTGGATTCATGTGCAGTGTTGGTGTATATATAAAGGTGTAGTATAGTCTAGTACCATAGTCACGCTTACTAACCACTATGCAACCTCGACGTTTATTAAGAAGGAAACTTATTAAAGCAGTTCGTGGCGATTACATTGCACAAAAACGATTCATCAAACGACGAAATGCATTCGGGAGCGTGGCGTGGGAATAAATCAGCAGAGGACGCTTCCCGTCCTTTCTTACACTAATGACCATTGGTTGCCGTGACCGCTGCCATGGTAGGGGTAAGCCGTCGGCGGATACGGGGCGTACTGAGGCGGCGGCGGCGCCAAATGCAAGTAAGGCGGGTAGCCCTGCATCGGCGGCGGTGGCGGGGCGTGCCGAGACGACGCCAAGTGCGTCGTCCACCACTGGTCCGGCGCGTCCTGCGGCGTGGCGCGCCGAGACGACGGCAGGTGCGTCGTCGGCTGCGGGGCGTGTCGAGAAGACGGCAGGTGTTGCGTCGTCCACCAGCCGTCCGGCGGCGGGGCGTGCCGAGGCGACGCCAAGCGCGTCATCCTCCAGCCGTCCGGCGCCTGGTCCTCAGCAGCAGCGCCGCCGCTCACGACGGTGACGTGCCTTCCCGTCTTGTGCTCGATCAGCGACCTGAGCGCCTCCGCGTCGGCGTTCCCGGTGACGACCACCACCCCCGTCTCCGGCGACGCCCACACGTTCTCCACCCCTGACACGCACGTCAAAACACACAAAGACTTGTCAGTCCGAGGCGCGGATTCCAACATCTGGGCATGTGCTCCGGGAGCCACTCACCGTTCACGTCCCTAGCGGTCTTGCGGATCTTCCTCGCGCAGCCGTTGCAGTGCACGTTCATCTGGAGGATGACCGGCGTCGCCATTGGCCCGAGTACGTGCTCCTGCTCTCCTAGGTAGGAGTAGATGATGATTCGTGTGGAATGGTTCGGTTTTTATAGAAGAAGGGAGGAGCAAATCAAGGGCAAACGGGGGTCATGTCAGGATTGAAACGGGTAATTACTCGCTTTGATTTGGCTTGTCGGCCTGCGTTGTCATACAAAACTCTGTAACTCTTTCACCGTTCATGCCTGATATGGATTCTCCCGAGTATCCTCTGGATTATGGTATGTATGCGATACACTGGTATCGACGTATCGATCGAGATCAAGATCCCCCCTCTTTCTGATGGCAAAAGAACACGGCGAGGATTTCGTGTTGATGATTAAAATTTCCTGCTGAAACGCGAGGCCACACGAGTTTACGTCCCGGTTTCAAAGTTCAAGTCACAGGAAATAGGAAAATATATGTTCTTGAAATACAAAAATGACAAATGAAATTCCTTTGTATGCCACCTAAAAAACTTCTAATACCTCATATGTCATCGTTGTCTCAATGACATGGGATGGGACCGACTGTGTCAATGACATGTAGGCCAGAATGGCATACAAAGAGTTTTAGTTTAAACCAGTAACATACAAGGTATTTTCACACGTTTTTTGTTCTCAAGAGATGAATGGTGTCTTTGGAGTTTCACTTGTCGCGAGAATTTGAATTGGAAAGAAGCATAGGCAAAACTACAAAAAAAAAATTTGTAACATCTATGATCATAAATGTTTTCTCGTATATAGCAAAATTATTGTATTGTACAAAAACACTTGAACGCCTGCCTTTTCATATTCCTATTATTACAATGCTTGTGATCATGGACAAAGGTAGAACAAATTTGCCACTTTACTCAAACAACAAGATGCACCAGAGGAGAAGTTCCAATCGTCTAATGATTGCATAAAGAAGAATGATTTCACCGTGGAGAATTGGTCATGAGATTTCACCGTTTTTATTAGAAGCATGTAGTCGGCTATGATTAGGGACAGTGGCGGAACTGAGACTGCATGGAGGCAAGTGAGCATAGGGGGGCCATGCCCCCCACCCCCACCCCCTGGTTCAGTGAGGGAGGGAGGTAAGGAAGCAAACTGTGCTCATGCACCTTTTATGAAATCTTCTGGTGTAGGAAGTAAAAGCAGCACATTGTCCAGTTCCAAAACGGGCAGCGACAACCCCAAGCATCCGTTCTTCCCCTGAGCCAGGGAAGAAGAGTGAAAGACAACGGTTCAATAATATTGTAAAACGTTTCAATAGTGTTAAACATTAGCCTGTTCGTTTGGAGGTTTTGTAGCAGACAGCAGCAGCAGCTATAGTGTTCACAGTTATTTCTTCAGCAGCAGCTACAATGTTCGCAGTTATTTTTCTGCAGCCGTAACCGCAGCTGCAGCCTGCCGAACAGGGGAGGAGGACTCCCCACTCCATTAATTAGCTATGCATTATTTCAAATGAGCTCTGAAGATATTTTTTTTTAAGGTCAAGGGGGGAGGAGGACTCCCCACTCCATTAATTGAAAAAGAAGTGGCCCCTTGATGGCCCATTAGCTCATAATACATTTTGAAAGCCGAGGATACAAGAGATGACTATATGAGTTAAACAGATTGCACCAGGAACTAGCAATTTCCTCGTCGTCTTGTGGTAGACGACAGCGTCATAGCCTTGCTATTTCACTGCATGTGTGTAGCAGACGGGGAGCGACGGGTCGGCCGATCTAAAAACCACCTCGTTTCTGTGTTTACAGAGCTGCCAATAACATTACAGTGTTAGAGCATCTCCAAGAACCTTTCATCTTATTCTCTAAATCATTATTTAGAGAGTTATTTAGTTAAAAATCGTTGTCTATATTCTTTTACTCTCCAACAACATTTCTATACCCAGTGCGCAGTCTAGAGAGCCATCCTCGCTGTCTATCTTTGGTTAGCTAGAAATCCGGAATAGAGGATATCTATATTTGAATATCTACTTAAAGAGGATGTTGAATGGTGTTTCTTTAACAAAATCTCTATTCATGTAAATAGGAGAGATATAGAAAGTCTCTTGGAGATGCTCTTAAGTAATTGTTTGCACGCTTGTTGCTCTGAAGATTTAGACCTTGTTTGGATCCTTTAGCCTGCTAATTTTAGCCAACTAAAATATCAGCCAGCTAATTTTTTAGAATATCTCCAAGAGAGCTCCATAAACCTCCCTTAAATAAAAATATTGGGATTCAATAAAAAATTTTATCTCCAATAGATCCCCAAAACTACCTCAAATTTTTCATAACCCATAAACTCCCTTCATTTATAGCTACAAAAGAAAGGAAATTAGGACCCTTCTCCCACCCGACATCCTCGCACGCCTTCCAAAATGACCGTGCGGGCGTCCTCGCCGCCAACGCCAAGCGTTCACCGTGACATGACCGTGCGTGCGCGCGCGGCTGTCATGGCGTGGTTCCTCGTGTCCGGGCTGATGCACGAGCACCTGGTGTGTTACCTCACCATGCGCTCCATGGGAGAGACGGCGGCATTCTTCCTCCTCCACGACGCAGTGCAGTAGGAAGGCGGTAGACTCGGCTGAGACGAACGCGGTGGTCGCGTGACTCCCAGCGAGAAGCGCCAGCAATGTGACGCCGAGACGATCCGTGCTGAAATATCTCCGCCTGATTTGGACTCAAACGTAGTTAGACTGGATTGAAATCGAGGCTACATGTTTTGTAGGAGTTCAATATTGGATTGAGGCGTTCCATTAGTTGACTTCAATTGGATTTGGATGTCAATTCACTCCTAGGGCAACCTCTGTCGCAATTCACCATGAATGGTGGTACTTAGGCAGGCCATGAGAGTGATGGGCACCACCAGTAATGACGTCGACGTGCTTGTGGCCACGACGCACACCGTCGACGTGGTGGAAAATCAATGGCGTCGTGCTACTTGCCTCCGTGTCTCTCTGCGGGTGCTTTTGTTCTCAGGGAGAGGAAGAAAGAAGATGCGAAGAAGAAGATGCGAAGAAAGCCGTCAGATGCAGGGAATGGTGGATTCGGATCAGTTTTTGATTAACTTACAGGGGAGCTGTTGGAGAAGAGGAAGAAAATTGATCCCAATATTTTTTAGGCTGCCTCCAAAAGAGGTTTTAAGGAGATATTTTTAAGAGCTCTCTTGGAGATGCTCTTAGCCAACTAATTTTAGGAGGTGTTTGTTTGGATCCTTGACTAATGTCTCTGATTTTTGTATTTTTTTTCCTTTTTACATGTTTCTTACCTTTTTTTATATGTATAGTCGAAGTAGCTTTGAGGTGATTATGGGCTAAAAATTTAAGAGGGGGTAGGCTAAAAATTTAGGAGATTTTAGGAGGTTATGTTTGGATGTAAAGTGACTAAAATTAGCCAGCTAAAAGTTTAGAAGATGGATCCAAACAGAATCTTAGGCCCTGTTTGGATCCTTTAGACGGCTAATTTTAACCAACTAAAACATTAACCAGCTAATTTTTTAGCTAACTAATTTTAGAATATGCTTGTTTGGATCACTCACTAATGTCTTTGGCTTTTGTACTTTTCTTTCCTTTTTTATGTGTTTTTTGCCTTTTTTTTATACTAGAAATTTGCCCGTGCGTTGCAACGAGAAGATAAATTTGCACGAAATAATGAACATATTAAAAGCATGTATTGCTTTGCAATGTAATATTTATTAAGACAAATTTGATCTGAGTACTAAAAAATTATGAAATCAATTTGACCAAAACAGAGAAGAATGAATGTCGCTTTGTCGAATTTCTTCTTGCCGCGGGAGTCAAGGACCAGAGAGCCTTCTTTCCAGCCCAGAGCAGAGTATTATTTTAGTCGCTTCTAGTTGTTCTTCACGCAAATACTACTGCTGCTTCATGTGAAGGCGAGTTCAAAGCCAGCACCTCTTTAGATCTGCATGCACCCATGATCACGCAATCAAAGGTCAGGGGGGCAAACCTTAATGGAATTCGGTTTTATGCTAAGATTAACCTACTCCTGCCAGTAGTTCACGATATAATAATTTCATGCACAGGATCAGTTGGTAATCATGTGCATCCACCATCATGAAAGATCGATCGTTACTGGCATTGAACTATTTTTACGTGCAAAATGGCAACCATCACAAAGCGGAAAGGCAAGGAGCGTGATTGCAACAGGCAAGCGGTGGAGAAGTTTAACAAAAGGCCCGAGGCAGCGATGGAGGTCACGGCAGAAGAACCGCTAGGGCAGGCTTCTCCGATGTTCTCAGGCCTCTTATATCCAGCGGCGTATGTCAGTCAAAGGCCCAAAGCGAGCTAGCAAGGTGCCGTGCGCAGGCTCAGGCATTCGTGTGTATCAGAGAAGCGCGCATGACCATCCAAAAGTAACAAAATTTAACCCGTCGATTGTGCTGATTGATTAGGCTAAAACTGTTACTCGCACACATGGAGATAGAGCAAGAAACCACATCAAGCAATACGTGCATGTAGCAATACAGATCAGGCTTGTGAAATGCGAGCTTCTCACTGGAAATAACATTGGCGGCGAAGCGGGTTGCAACATTGATTCTGCGTGCCTCTCGAATCCTCTTGACCTTGCAACACTCTCGTCTCCAAGATCACGCGGCGTAGGTTTCCACCAGAGCGGTGTGGATGAAGATGAGGTGGCGGAGAACACTCAAGACACGGCCGGTTCGGCGTGTCTCTGGTGAGGGTGTGGTCGACAAACGGCATCGAGCGGCGGTTGATGGTGATCGTCTAGGAGGTTGCTTGTTTTTGTCCACCCTTCGACGTCTGACAATCCGACGTTGATGCTAGATTATCTTGGTGCGACGACAACAAGCTAGCGGCATGGTGCCAACGATGTTCTTCTCGGAGACCCGACGACCTGATCGGCGGGAGATTTCCGGTGCAGTACCATGAATGGCGAGGGCACGGTGAAACAGCTCCAGCTTGTAAAGGAATTGTTCCATTGCAAAAGTGCAGTTATTGTTGCTTTATTAATTGGGTTTGATAGTTCTGCCGTCGATGTTGCAGATTGTTCACTGCCTGTTTGGAGGAAAACTATTGCAGATTACGGCATTCCGGGCATCGTAACGGTGGATGGCTGCGCGTAGGGCCGACTCCGCTCGCTCTGGGGGCGTGCCGGTGGATGGTCGCCGGGGCAGGGCCGCGCGGCGGCGGCGGCGTCAGGGTAGGAGGGTCGTGCGGTAGGCAGACCGATTGATGAATACACGACGCAAACTGAACGACGAAAATCGGGGTATGACGACTCTGATCACACTCCAGCCCTCAGGTATGGACTATGGTCATCCTCCTCGGCGAATATGACGGCATCAGACTCCAGTACCATATTAGACGAGGACCTCTGCTTCCGTGCATTCACAGTGGTGATGCGTAACTTTGTCTAGGTGGCAATTGCGGCGCCGGCGTCAGGAGACGGGGACTTTGGAGGAGTTCAGCGTGGCCCATGAGGCAGACGAGAACACAGAGGGAAGGAGAGAGGCGGACGACCGTACGTACGCTAAGAAACCAAAATGATTACGGAGGCAGGCTGGGCATGCGATTACGGGAAGGAAACGGGAAGAGGACTTTTATGGTCCCTTATACTAGCTAGTATTATTAAAAAATAATAGCTAGTATTCTCTGGGGTAGTTTGGGACATGAGGTATTTTTAGATTAAATTACAGAAATTATTTTTTTTAGAAACAATTACATAAAGTATTTAAGTCAACAGAATCGTTTTATCGATGGCCCAGTTTATGATGATCATCTGCAGCCCAATCAGGCCCAGTAGCTTAGCGTTGGCCTAGGTCTATTATCTTTTTCCCCAGGACGAGTCTTCTTCTTCCTCTGTAAACACACAAGCGCCTGACGCCATTGACGCCGGGGTGAACTCAAGTATCAATGAGCTTACAGCGCATCGGTGCCATTGTATATGCAAATGGGTCAGCAACGGTCTTCTCCTCCTTTTCGAGCAAAAAATTTCAAGAAAATCGAACTAATAGATTCAATTTTTTTTGCTCACCCAGGAAACTTTTCTTTAGAACAGATTTTTTTTTTCTTTCGATGGAACAATTGTTCCTTAGATCCGATGAGGAATCCTTTAATTTTTTGTGAACCGAACAACTAGTTTTGATTACTTTATTGTGGCATGGACCTACAAAACTCTCTTCCTGTCACGCACAACCTACAATAATCAAATCACTCGACGCGAGGAGAGAGAAACACACAGAACTCGAACTAAACAAATCAACAGTCAACAACATGGAACTAGCCGGCTAAATCATCATCTCGATGGGTCATTTGTACTTGCAACGTGCACGCGCGGCCAGTGCCCGACGCCGGGGCTCGGCACTGACCCCAACACATGCCGGCCTTCTCAAGTCAAGCCTCCTTTTGATGGCCCGATCGGCTAGCGGCACTCGTAGTGTTGGGAAGACAGCTGCGATCCAAGTCAAGGGACAAACCAACCAGAAGACACACGCGAAGGGAATGCAACGTTGGGGACCACACCGAAGCCAACCGGAACCACTCGAAGGATGAGTAATGCAGGTCAGAAAGAACGGGTAGCGAAGGAACCCAAAGCTATCAAGCTGAAGGCTATGATAAAGCAACCAATGACATACATGTAAATATCGTCATCTCACCCCTTATAAATATGGAGGGAGATGATCATGTAACGACATCTGTTTTTCGGGCCACGAGCCAAAGGAGGAATCATTCGCACCGTATTCTGATCTCTTAAATCACTCGACCCCTTCGCCCGGCATCGCGGGTGAAGGAGGGCTTCGCGCAACTGAACTGCAGGGAACCTGAGCAAGAACCTCTTCGTCCGGCATCGCGGACCAGAAAAGAGGGCTTCGCTCCAACCAGAAGACAACGACGACGAGCGAAGAGGGCTTCGCGAGGTGATTCGAAGGCATCAACAACCTTCGAGGGCTTCGCCAGAACCAGAACGCTTCTATCAACCATTGGAGGGCTTCGATTCGTCCCATCAAGACCTTCGATCCCCCAACATTTGGCGCCGTCCGTGGGCCGAACCCACGACAAACCCAACACCGCACAACGCGAAGCGAAGCTTTCTGCAAAAACAAAATCTCATAGACGAAGCCTTTCATACATATATTATGTCTGCTGTATTTTATATATGCCGAATATTAATCTTCGTTCCCTCTTTGACTCTTTCACAGAGAAGCACCTCTCAAGACTATAAAGCCTTCACCAAGATGACGAAGCCTTCTCCAAGATTATAAGACCGAAGAGTTACAAACAAAAAGAAAAATCGAAGCAAAAAACAAGGGATTTACAGCAAGTTAAAGAGACAAGAGGAATCTTACAAAAGAGAAGGATAACAAGACACACAAAGCGAAAGACATTCTTTATTATTCAACACGAAGTTACAAAAATACGAAGACACAAACACCTACTTTTTCGACTTACTACGAGTCCGACTGGCTACCCCAACCGGCGGCGAAGGCCTAACTTGACGACCTTCGGAGCTTTCGTCATCACTAATGATGATAACATCAGGAGGAACAATAGCAAGAGGAACCGGTTGTGGAGGAACTTCGACAATAGCATTCCTCACACTCAATCGATCAAGCTCGTCGAAGTGATCCACAAGATCTTGTGGAAGAGCATCTCCACGCTTGTAGCCATGACGTGTCAGATCCTTCACTATGCCTCGAGGAAGTCGATCCCACAAAGCCTCCATGAAGCAAAGAAGACTGAAGAAATTGAATAAAAAGACAGAGACACCTCGTGTATATATACACCAAGGAAGAACATTCCAGACGCCTACAAAAATATCTCTCCTTTTTTCTATAAAAGAAATAGAACCTTGTCGCATTCCAAGACATGATGACGAATACCTGCTCTAAAAGCAGACGCTTCGAATTCGCCGATAAAAGGCAGAAAAAAACGTTCACCTTCGAAAGAATATCATTGAAGCAAAGCTTCTAATAATAAAAAAAAGAGAGAAACCCCCTAGTCGAATTACAAAACAAGGTGGTAAGTACCCGCCTTACAGATAGACGGCTCAGATTCGCTACTTTCGAAGGTAGACAAAATCGCATCTACCTTCGAAAAGAGAATCAGGAGAGTCAAATCCTTAAGATGACAGAGCCTCGTCGTAACACAGGACAGAAAGGAAGGAATTCAATTTAAAAACAGAAATTCGCCAAAAAGGCAGAAAAAATGTCCCTATCTTCGCAAAGGCTGCGAAGCAGAAATCAAAGGCATAAGAGCCGAAACGGTAATTTTTCGTCAGAAGCAAAATTACCATCTAAGGGCTATGAGAAAGCCAACCAAAAGGTCTTCGCTCAGAAAAGCGAAGCCAACATCATAAAAAGGGACTCAAAAGAGTCATCACAAAAATTCAAAAAGGAACCCGCAAAAAATAACGAAGCAATCACCCTCCAAAAAGGCAAAGTAAGCCAAAAAAGGAGAGCATGACGAACAAAAGTATACCTTCGCATACAGCGAAGACGGAAATAGGAAAACAAGACGTATTCGGGTCTCCTTCGTCAAAAGCAGACGAAGGCCGATGAAGTTACGAAGCAACCCATTACATCTGAACATCGAAGCTATGAAAATGACAATGAAGTTAATTACCGAAGAGCAAAGATGGATAAATAATCACAAGGTGCCCTTACACAAGGCTACGAAAATTCAAAGACTCAATACAGAGCTCGAAGTCATTGCAGAACATGAAGTACATGAGTAAGGTATTTGATGCAATAAAGCTTCAGAGTTTTGATAAAGCAAATATTACATCAAAAAAGTGTATCCAAAATAAATACAGATCCAAGGACATCCAAAAAGGCTATCTACAACCATTCGAAGGAGTTCAAGAAGAACCTTCGGGAAAGTCAGGGACAAGACACTTGACCCTGTTCCACCAGAAGTCATTGATCAGGCACATACACTTGCTTTCGACAGCTCCGAAATCAAGAGAAGGATCCGAATGCTTCATTAAAAAATCAGAACGACTGACCAAGTTAACAGCATCGCTACCTTCGCAAGAGAAGCTGTGGAGAAGATCTCGAATTATAAGTACCACAGCATCATAAGAAAAGCTCCTGCATATTTCGGCAAGACCAGCCAAGTTCAAGCGAAGCCACTCGCCCAAAACTTCCAAAGAGGCATCCGCCGGTACCTCATCATATTTCGCACCAAGTGCCTGAAACAGCTCCTTGACAAGATCACAAAGGGCAAGGGATTTAGCGAAGGAGTTATCAACAGAAGAGATCTTTAGCTGAGACGCCTTCGACAGACGAGACAAAAGATACTCATTAAATAACTTCTCCTTCTCCAGTGAAGCCTTCCTTTCGCGAATCTTTTCTTCAAGGACAGACAGATCAGAGATAACGTTAGATTTATAGCTTCGAAGAACCTCAACCTCAGCTAGCAAGTCAGACGCGGCAGCAGAAGAAGCTTTCAGGGAATCATCCTTCGCAGAAAGAGAGGCCTGGAGAGACGACGCGAGTAGCAAATCACCAGAAGAATCTTGGAACTCACGAGCGCAAGCTCGAGTAAGAATAATAGACTGCAAGAAGGAAGAAGCGAACCTGTTAGAAGAAACACGAAGTACACAAAAAAAAAAGAGAGGGGGAAGTGAGATACTAACCTTGACTTGGTGAGCAACCAAGGAACGGAAGAGGACGTCACCCGAAAGGTTTGACAGGCCAAGCTCAACCTTCGGAAACCGGACCTTACGGGCAGCAGATTCAAGAGCACCCGAAGCCTGAATGTCGTCATTGATAGACGATAGCATGGTTTCAACATCCAGTTCAAGAGACCCTAAGCTCGAAGCATCTAAAGAAAAAGGAAGAGAAGCGAAGGATCATGAGAATAATAACAACAAAAAAAAAAGAAGAAGAGAAAGAAAGAAGGAGGAAAAGCAATCCTTTGAAAATGAATACCAGGATTTGAAGATTGCGAAGGCGGAACAGCGACGCTAATCGAAGGCAAAGCAGTACCCGAAGAAGAAGTAATATCCTGACTTGGACCCGAAACCTCTGAAAGTTTCCGCTTGCCAAGTAAACCGAAAAACGAAGACTTCTTCGGAAGACCAAAAGTACCTTTTGAACACTCAGGGACCAGTGGACAAGAATTGACTAATTCAGACCTTTTTGCAACCCCATCTGTACAAACAACATCCGAAGCAACAGCTGGAGACCCTTGCAAACCCTCCGAAGGTATCAACGAAGAACTCCCGCAAGCAATATCAAGCACAGCAGGAGGAATAGCTGAATTCGAAGAAGCGTCAGGAGACGGTTCTTCAAAGATAAGAGAATAAGTCGACACAAGAAGAGAACCTGGCGAAGATGGAATTTCAGTATTCCTAGGAATGGACTTAACATCGGGAGTAACAACTGCCAGCGAAGGATCCATCTCAACGGTCGAAGAGCCTGAAATACTGAAGTATGGAAAAATATCTCTTTCACACGAATTGTCCCCAGGGAAAGGACGATTGTGAAGGCACAAGTCGAAGCTCAGATAAAACCGATTGATCCGAACACTGATGCCCCTTCGAGTGCTTTCAACCCACTCCTTCCGAGAAAACTTCCCAAGAAAAGAAGTAACTCGGTCTTGAGGTGACCAGAGATTGAAGCCTGCAAAAGGGACAAAGTGTAAGCTGAAAGAATAAAAAAAAAAAGGGGGGAAAGAAGAGGAAGCTATCAAAGGCAACGAAGCACAAGGAAGAGTCATACAGGGTCCCGATATCGAAGGAAAAACTGGCATTCTTAAGCCAAACTTATTTCTACCAAAAGAAGAGGGCCTCCAACTGCGACGAGCGAGGGGAAGAACACCAGCAGCAAAGCAATCCTCCAGGATATCACGAAGGGTCATCCTCTGACTAACCCTTGGGAAAGCATCAACACATTGAGAAATTAAGCCATTCTGCAGAGGCTCTAAGTCATTGGTAATCCATATGCCAGCAGCTTTCCCAGTATAAAAATCGATAGCAAGATATTTATAGTAGAACCAATCTTTCACCCATTCATCAAAGGGTGGAGGATCGAAGCTACTAAGAGGCGTCAAAAACCCCTCCCTAGCCTCAAAACCAACAACTCCGAAGCAAGGGCTGAGATGTTGCTCATGATCATAAGTAGGAGTGTGCCGGGCTTGGTATACTCGATAAAAAGCATGAGGTTCAGGATTTAAACCTTCGCTGATGCAAGCCCAAGCGAAGGCTGACATGGTTGCGACGGCAACAGGAGTAAGGTGATGAAGCTGGAGATGGTATAAAGAAAGAACACGAAGGACAAAGCTCGAAGGAGAAAAGGATAGACCAGCATCTAGAAATGACGAAAAACAACAAACTCATCGCTTCGAGGTCTCAGGCGGATCTCCGGAATTTGCTTCGGACGATGCAAAGGAAGACGAATTGAATCTATATCAACAAGACCAGACTCCGAATAGCACTGCGAAAAGATACCCTTATAACGGGAGGCGGAGATAGACTTTGTGAAATAGTAACCAGCTCGAAGAGAATGGAAACCCCTAGAAAACGCTGGCGATTTCTGCCTAGCCATCGAAGGAAGAAAAGAAGTACCTTCGAAAGAGGAGATGCCAACAAAGCAGCCACGACGGTAAAAAGATACGAACCGGAAAAGGTGAAAGCGACACATATTTAAAGACCTGCCGAAAGCTGAGGACATTGAGGTGAAAAACCGTACAACCAAGGGTTTAAGTAAGAATAGGGAAATATACTAAAATATGAACAATAAGAAATAAAATAAGGAAAAAATCGCAGCTAAAGAGATAACTGCTTCAAGGAAACGGCTTCGCTCACCTCCTTTCAACAGTTGAGGGCTAATGTTAGGAAGACAGCTGCGATCCAAGTCAAGGGACAAACCAACCCGAAGACACACGCGAAGGGGAATGCAACGTTGGGGACCACACCGAAGCCAACCGGAACCACTCGAAGGACGAGTAAAGCAGGTCAGAAAGAACGGGTAGCGAAGGAACCCAAAGCTATCAAGCTGAAGGCTATGATAAAGCAACCAATGGCATACATGTAAATATCGTCATCTCACCCCTTATAAATATGGAGGGAGATGATCATGTAACGACATCTGTTTTTCGGGCCACGAGCCAAAGGAGGAATCATTCGCACCGTATTCTGATCTCTTAAATCACTCGACCCCTTCGCCCGGCATCGCGGGTGAAGGAGGGCTTCGCGCAACTGAACTGCAGGGAACCTGAGCAAGAACCTCTTCGTCCGGCATCGCGGACTAGAAAAGAGGGCTTCGCTCCAACCAGAAGACAACGACGACGAGCGAAGAGGGCTTCGCGAGGTGATTCGAAGGCATCAACAACCTTCGAGGGCTTCGCCAGAACCAGAACGCTTCTATCAACCGTTGGAGGGCTTCGATTCGTCCCATCAAGACCTTCGATCCCCCAACACGTAGGAACCGAAGGAGGCGACAGGGTGGGAGTTCGACCAGATCACGATTTGCGGCGACGGCGGCGGTTTATTAGTGATGAACCCTAACTCGTATACGGATAAAAGCCACAAATGAAGAACCCTAAAGTTGATTAGTTACTACAATGTTACAAAACTGATTAATGTTAAAACAATAATTACTAGTTTATCAGGTTTTTCTTCTTCTGATTTTAATCGATCTGAAACATTGGATCGTAATACTAGCCAGTATCATCAAATAATACTATCTAGTATGGGGGACAGTAAAAGTCCTCAACGGAAAACGCGGTGGCAGGACGATTAACGAAAACTAAAGTTGATGATCCTCTTCAGCTTTTTTAGATAGTAGAGATGTTTAGTCGATTTTAATAGCTTTGAGGTGATTATGGGCTAAAAATTTAGGAGGGGATAGGCTAAAAGTTTAGGAGATTTTAAGAGGTCATGTTTGGATGCAAAATAGTCTGCTAAAAATTTAGGAGGTGGATCCAAACAAAACCTAAGGTTGTAATATATTGCAAAGTTGTAGTTGATATGCTTCGATATGGCTTGCCGGACGGCATTACCAGCGCCCTTTGGTGATCTCTTTCCGTACAAGACTGTATGTAACTATGTTCATCTTTCATGCCAGATATCGATTCTTCCGAGTATCCTCTGGATTATGGTATGCGATACATTGGTATCGTTTGAGATCAAGATCCCCCTGTTTCTGATGGGAAAAGAATATGGCAAGGATTTCCGGTTGGAGGTTAAAAAATTTCCTCCTGAAACATGAGGCCACACGAGTTTACGTCCCAATTTCAAAGTTCAGGTCGTAGGAAATAGGAGAAAATACGTTCTCGAAAAATGAAATACTTCTACGTTACAACTGGGCCCTTAGTCGCGGTTGCTTGTACATAGCGGGCCGGCCTTTACGCTAGCAGCCAGTCTTTGTTGGATCACTCGCAATGCAACATAGTTCACTGTACGGCCCACACGCTAACTTCTTTTGAAAAGACAGGCGATTCCAGGTGGAGCTACCGATTATTGACGATTATTGTCAAATGACGTGGATGATTTCATCCTAAAAACCGGACTCATTTTCTAAAACTGCTAGTTGCTTCATTTTTGTTTTGGTTAAACAACCTCTCACTGAAAGCACAACGCCGATAAATCTTAAAAAATTTGCTCCTATGAGGAGTCGAACCCAGGACCTGAGGTGCTACTGAGGATCTTGTAACCACTAACCTATATGCCCTTTCATTGTTTCATATTTTTTTTTACATAAGCATCTTAGCTTTTGTTGGCACAGCTCCAATCCATAGATTATATTTTTAATCCCAAACAAAGTTAAAATAACTCAGCTATATACTCCCTCCTGTGTCAAAAAACTTATCGTTTTGAGGTTGTCCTAAGTCAAACGTTTAAACTTTGACTTCAAATATATTTTTTATGCATTAAGTTTAGAAATGTGAAAATAATATGAGTAGATTCGTATTGAAATATGATTTCATAAAAGTACACTTTAGCTATATTTTATAAATATTTTACAGCAAAAAGTATTGGTCAAAGTTTGTTTTGAGGACCGTGTCAATATCCTAAACGACAAATTTTTTAACATAAGAGGGAGTACACTTAAACCATCCACAACTCTTGAGCTGCATATCTTTTAAGCTAGCGACGACATCTTGAATGTTGTATCCTTCTTGGAGGTGATGCTTTGGAGATTTCTCCTGCTTGTTGATCCGATTTGGTCACGATCTCCTGCAGTTAATGAAATGTCCTTCGTCAATGGCGGTTCGAGTGGTTTTTCTTTAATCAAGAGATGTTTTTCATCGTTGGATTGGCATATAGTTTTGTCAGATGCCTGATGTAGTGGAAGAACATATACAGGAAGTCAACCATCCTCGTCAAGGAACAAACACGGAAGACAATAAAAGCTGCGAATTGGAGTTATTTTCTTATTTTATTTGTTTTGTTTCATCAGTGTAGCGTTTGTACACTTCTGATGATGGTCAACATTTTTGTTAGTGATTGTATTGAGTTGTAACTGTTTTGGAAGTCAAGACCATTATGGTTGTAGCTTCCCTGAGAGTCAAATCCGGGATTAATACAATCTTTCTATTATCTATTTTTTTTTTCAATTGCAACTGTCATGTACAATAACATTTTTGTTGTGGCATTGTTTACCTGGCGAAGCTTGGATGGCTTGAGAAGGGAGGTCAATCTCTAAGTGTGAGGTTGAGTGTATGAGTTTTGGCTTGGATATGCACGGGCACGGCCTTGTCCGGGGCTTCTTCGACCTCGGCTCGTAGCCCGGATCAGTTTGGCCCCTTTGGAGCATTGGTCAAGGTTCGGGGGTTTCTTGACCGGGAGTTGAGGCCATGTACAGAAAGCGCTTAAAGACAGAGAATAATAAAGTTGTGGCATAAGAGCCTCATCCTACAATGAGACCGGCTGATTTTCTATGCTAATCATCCGCTATCTTGATTAGAACCTTCAGTTTGCTGACTGAAAAAACTTGGAGCGCGGACCGCTTTAGCAAGTCTCCACTCCACGTGGCACGAAAATTTGGCAACCACCCGCAAGCGCCCACCCAAGCTCGGCGTTGCACGTGACCTTATGGTTAAGACGTGGTGGGGGGCGGTTTTTTGCTCGCGGATAGAGTGTTTTTTAATCTCTAAGTGGCAAAATTAAGCAATTACTAAGCATTTTTACACAATAAAAACAAAATCATCGGGAGAACGATCGGGCGCTTCGTTCGTTTTTAAACGGATAACATTATTAGAAACTTTTAGTTTAGAAGAGTTATCATCCTAACATTTTTTAGTACCGATGCAAATCGGAAAAAGCCGCCGCCCACGGGGATGATCCTCAACGGCTCAACCTGACTCGCCGGCCCCGGCGCTACCCGGAGCGAGGACCGCCATCACCCAACCCGGTTTTATCATGTGCTCGCTAAACCCGACCAGATGATTGCCACGCTAACCTAACGCGAACAAGATCTCTGTCCAGGCATCAGCACTCTCTTCAATTTCTCTCACACGGCAAAGGCCTCTCCATCATGGGCCGCATGCATGCACGCATCAAGGAGTTTGAGCCACACCACACTTATCATCAACAAGAGCCGGGAGATCGATTTCATCTCGATCGATCGGTCTCGGAGAGGCGGCGATGATTACGCTCCCCGCCATGTACGTTCGCGTGCCGCGTGCCGTATCATACACGCTTCGTCGCCCACCGTACAGGAAGGTAATCTAATTACCCCTCCGAGCTGAGCGTACTTAATTATCCGTGTGAACAATCACTAATGTCGCGCCCCGTCCTCTGGAAAGAGGGACAGCTTGCTTTGCCCCAGATATGGTCAATGAGTTTGCTGTTTGCACTTCATGGCAAATTGGCAAGGTCATGCTACCTAAACAGTATATTAATCTGGGAGCTTCTTGTGCTGGGAGAGGAAACCTAAACAGGTTTTGAGAGCGTCAAACTTTTCATGGTTGGACCTTGCATTGGTGATCTCAATCTCAAGGGAGCAACAAATTGTACATGCCCGTGACGCACAAAATCTTGCAGGTACAGTAGTAGCTCGGCCTAGTGTGCAGGAGCACCATAAAATCCGTTGGACTCGTAGGTACACCGGTGCATGAACCGAAGAGGAGGAGACTGCCTTGTACGAGCATGATGTCACAAAGGCTACTCCTGCACTAGCGCACTTGATCCGCGTGAACTAGACCATAGACTGCTTTCCTCTAGCCCTAATACTTTTGCTCGTCCACAAAGACAGTGCCATATCTGCACATGCACATTTGGACTAATCTATTCAGATTGGTAGTACAGAAATTTCTTCTTGTTTGCGTCATCCGATTTGGTTCTGACTAATATATCAATTCAAAGAAAGTATTTCTCCGAAGAGAAAACGTAGATGGATACCGGATTGAGATCTTGGGAGGCTCCTCAATGCACAGCACACTCGAAGTCCGGTGCAAGAAGGAACAGAGGAACAGGGAGAACAGTAACAGCTAATGTTCCCAATATTAAAACAGCCAATTTGGACTGGACTGTTGAATTAAGTATGGCTGCTTAGATTACTGCAAGCATGTAAACAGCCAATCACACCGACATTAGGTGCCTGCCTAGATGAGGGTAATATATGTAACCGGTTCATTACTCTCTCTCATCTATCTGACTGGTCGATTAAAATCTTCTTTTCGTTTGCGATTTAACTTTGATAGAGCTGTGTCGATTTGATTGATGCCCAAGTCATTCCATCACCATGTATGTAAGTTATTTTTTCTTTTGGGTTCTACTAGTATAAAGAAACAAAAAGGAAGAGAGATATTGTGGAGATGGAGACACCTAAGCAAGGCAGCAGCAGGATGCCTTACAGTGCATGCTTTGACCATATCCCCCAAATCCAGCTAGTCCTGCATTTCTTCAGGCTGTAGAGGACAAGAAGGTGAAAAGATTACAAGATTCCTTATGTTTTTGCTTACCTTCTCCCCCAGCTCTCTCTCTCTCTCTCTACCCTTCTTTCTTTTCCCTCCCTGGGTTTAGAGAGAGAGAGAGGGTGATGGCTGTAGGTAGGCTGGCAGGGTGAGGAGGAAAAAGCTCAAGTGTACAAATAGATGGCAGCATGTCAGTTAGAAAGAGATACTGTGCCAGGCTCATTCAAAGCTTGGTGTGGAAGAGAAGCACCCCTAACCTTATAAACAAAGCCATCATAATTTACTCTTGAAAGTAGTACTAGCAACAGTGTTGCCACACCAACAAATACAAGCATGCCATAAAGCCCCAAAATGAACTTCATGAGTCGTGAGAATAATCTGACATTTTGTGTAAATTCCTTTCAAATGTTGGTGGAAGGTTGAAGTTTGGCTGCTGTTGTTCTAGATAAGCACCTTTCCTTGCTACTTGGTCCAAAAAATAATTCAACTTCAGACTTG
Source organism: Eragrostis curvula (assembly GCA_007726485.1). Lineage (NCBI taxonomy): Eukaryota > Viridiplantae > Streptophyta > Magnoliopsida > Poales > Poaceae > Eragrostis > Eragrostis curvula. The sequence goes on from CM017443.1 coordinate 10,457,262, forward strand.
CAGCTGTGCCCATCTATTGCAGAATCAATAAAATAACAAGAAATTACAATATTCAGTAACAGTCTTCAGGCCAGTTGGGGCCCACTGGACATTGAGGGTATGCAAAGGCTGGGCAGGTGAGAACTATACACTATTTTTTACTCCCTACTTTATTTTCTCCTTGCTACAGCTAATCTTTGTGTACTAAAGTAAAGTAAGCAGCAGTAAACTACTCTCAATAGTACACTACTCTGTTGTTACCTTTGATTAGGTGTTAGCTTACGCTAAGGTTTTGGAAATATTAGAGAGAAGGGGAGAGAGTGCGAGAAGAGAGAGAAGGGGGGCAGTTGCAGTGGTTAATAACAACCCTCTGCCAGAGTGCAAGAAGGAATCATTTCACCTCAGGGGCAGGTAACAAACACCACTTAGCAGCAGCACCCTTCTTGCCCTTCTGCTTCCGCCTCCTGCCCTTAAAAATCTTTCACCACCCCCTCACCTCGCGGTCAAATTTGTGATCCCATACTTGGGGTGGGGAGGGGCTAGAAGCGGAGCTCTCCAGTGCCCAGCGACGGCAGGTAATTCCGCAAACAAGAAAAAAGAAAGATCATCTAGCCGCTCTCGAGTTCTTGAACTTTCCAACGCATTTGTCTCCTTTTGCAGGCGAAATCGTTTTCCTGTTTGGAGCGTCCATGTGATTTCGCGGTCAGGTAATTTTCAGGCAGTTATTGTTTCGAACATTTCAGCATCTGTTCCTTTCAAGATCTTTATGCCGCCTCGTTACACGATGGAGTAGTCAAAGGTTGTTGCTTTCGTTCCTCCTGCTCTTGGAAAGCTTCAACCTTGCCTTAGTTACTTCTTGCAGATCCTACTCCTGCTATCTGTGCATTCAAGTAGCCTCACGCTCACACCAGTTCAGTTTGAACTTTTAGGTTGCCCCTTCCTTCCTTTTGTTTATGTACGTTGTTGCTGTGAACGTTTTCTCTTAGTTCGCATTTACTCTTTTCAAGATTATAGAGTTCATGTTCTTTCCAAGATTATGAAGGCTTTATAGGATGATCAAATTCTTTGTGGAGGCACCTCCGTCTTTTCTGTGTGCCCCTGAATGTGCTAGTCCTGTGATTTTACTCATCCAAATAGGTCACTCAGTTCAAATTCCAGCGTTATTTGGAAGTCTCTTAGCTTCTTGGAGGTAGCTGCCTAGCCATGTCCTAAAGGAGCCCCCTTTGATTGGTTAGTTCCTAACTTGTTCGGAAGTTCTCATCTAGTGAAACATCACTCTTTTCTTTAAAGTTCCATGGTGCGGTACATGCCTGGTTCTTGAAGATTTGGTAGGCTTTTGGTGTTTCCAATTAGCTTTGCTGTTTTGAGTCTTTTAGGAAGAGCAGGCTCCTCCCATCTCTTCACTTTGCTCCAAAAGACTAAGTTAGTGAATGCTGTTTGCTTAATGATGGGGTTATTTCTCCTGTGTCTCCTCTACCTTTATGCTCTGGGTTTAAAGTTTCACTTTCTAGACTCTGTGTGCTTCTTTACCTGTGGCAGATTTTGATTTGTTCCCTAAGGCTATGAATGAAGCATATCTCCAGCTGTAACACAGTTACAGCAGGCCTTTGCCTGGACGGTGGATCGTTCTTTTGTCCGTCTTTATATCTGTAGATAGAGATTGTATGGTTGTTCTTGAAGGGACTAGTTGCTTTTCACCTCTCTTAGGATTACCATTTAAGGTGATATTGTTTTCTCTCAAACAAACCACTTGAGGTATCTATGTTAAACAAAGGGTGTTGCATACTCGATCAAATTTCATTCAGTCGGTTGAGGTGTTAGTTACGTTTGTGTTCTTATGGGACAATGTAATGGTAATTTTGAATTAGCTTGGTCACCTTCTCTCTTTTATATTCTACAGGGAATTAAGGACGGTGGTATTTTCCGACAATTCGAGATGTACTCTGGCCAGCAATCTGATCAAGGTCCTGGTGCAAACAGTGGCAAAGAATTCTTGGAGGCAAATTGGAACTCTGTCACAATGCACCAGAAGATGGGTTTTAACAGTGGACCATATGGAATTGGATCTTACAGCATGGAGTTAGAAGACCGAGCTGGATTGTGCAGATCGTCAACTGGTTAGTACTTATACCGCCAGCTAGCTCTTCTGGAGGTGATGATCCTGTAGTTAATTGCAATAGGTAAAATACCTGCAGGTACATTCAGTCAAAACGTCCAACTGAGTGATGAGCATAGTGGAGGTGTGAAGAAAAGAAAAGGAATTGATGACCGAGTTACCTTGTTGCAGGTAAGATTTATTTTGTCCTCTCTTCCTCTAATCCAAAGTTGTGAGTATAATTGTTGTTGGATGGTTTCTTATGATAGTGACTAATTGCCTTGTAATTGTTGGGTACAGAACGTGGGTGATCAACAAACAGAGGGTTCATCTCAGCCAGAAAGGAATTCCATGGAGGAGGTAAACAAAAAGATTTCGCCCAAAATGCAAAGCAAAGAAGATTCTTCTGATGGTGATGGTACTAAAGAGGACTATGTTCATATCCGGGCAAAGCGAGGCCAAGCCACTAATAGCCACAGCCTAGCAGAAAGAGTAAGCTTCTCACTGCTAGATAAGGATCTACCAGTACAGCTTGCTTTGTGTTCCTTACTCATGCTTGAAGTTGATGGAACTCTTTGCAGCTGAGAAGGAAAAAGATAAGTGAGAGGATGAAGCTTCTTCAAGATCTTGTTCCAGGATGCAATAAGGTGGCTTCTTATTTTTTTTTTATTTGGTACGAACAGCTTTTCATGGACTCCTGTTTCCCGGACATTACCTTATTCCTTCTCACAGATCACTGGCAAGGCAGTCATGCTTGACGAGATCATCAACTATGTGCAGTCATTACAACGACAAGTTGAGGTACTGTTAGTGCATCTGTACTTGGATTGTTTGAGGATTTGTTGTGTTGGAATATCACCAGTACTCTAATGCAATTGGAGTCTTGCAGTTCTTGTCAATGAAACTTGCAACTGTCAACCCTGAGCTTGGATTTGACATTGAGCAGATTCTATCAAAACAAGTAAATCCCCTGCCCTGACGATTGTTATATCTGTCTCCATATGATGTTTTAGGAAAGCTTTGTCAATGTATATTCTTTTATGCAGATGATGCTTTCACAAGACAGGCATATTGCTTTCTATGGAGCCGACCCAGGATCAACCAGCCTTGTCGCTCAGTATAACCAAGGAATCGTGCAGCAAGAAATGATGTGCAGCGTTTCAAATCCTGTTGATGTTTTGCATGGAACAACCCATGATGTCTCCACAATGAACCAGGTAACTATAGCCCATTTCACGACATGCTGATCTTATATATCATCTGATGTTAAGGTGATTGAATTCTTTGAACCTTGGAATCCAGATGACTGCAATGTGGGAAGGACTTCAGAACATACCTCATATGAACTTCAACCCTGGTGTGGCAGCAGACAGTGGTGGCACCAACGACACTGGTATGCGTGCTTTCTCTTGGAACTTAGATATGGTCATGGTTATGCATCCAACTTACAGAAATGTTCCTTTGTGCTCTACAGGTTCCATGAAGATAGAACAATGAGCTGCTGGTTAGCTCCGGCATTGTTCTGTGGATCCCTGAATCTTCGTAAAGCTCTTGCGGAATGAAGTTTTTGTATAGCTGGAGGCCTAACCATTCATTGCCGGTTCCCTTCTGTTGCTCCCCATAGTGTACAATGTATCGTTTATGGTATGGCATATGAAGATCGTGTACAGCTGGAGCTGAGAAATTGATTCCATTGTAAATTTCAACTGCTCTTTAGCCTGTGGAAAGTGGGAACCCAGATTATTCATGAACTCCTAAGGATAGAAACCTGGGACCATGTGCTGATAATCGTCCTAAATGACTAGTCAAACGAAAATGCCTGTAAGGAATTCTGTGAATCACGTACAGCAAGTTTCGCCATGCACTGCAATGAAACTAGTAGTAGTCCTGATACCGAGGTCGCTGGCCATGGCCAGGAGCAACTTGCGCATCTCTGACTTCTTATCTTTTTTTTTTTTTTTGAAACATCTGACTTCTTATATCAAATATACGCATCGAAGGGAACCTTGTTTTGCAAGACCACTGGCATGGTTTCTTGCGAAACTACCCAGTCTTCTGTTTGCCTTTTTTTTTCCAGTCCAGAATTCTAAGTTTGATAATCGGACTGACTTCTATTTAAGATTGAAAAATAGAGTATGTTGTAGACAATATCACATGTTCCTCATCAGGATGGCAGCACTCCATCAGGGCAATAAATATCGAACAGATATTACACTCCTTTGCCGCTTGTGTTAAACAACTCCGGACATTAAAGCAATATGGCGCAAAACAAAGAATGCTACAAAATTGTACGAGCTTAGTAGTAAACTCCTTGCAAGAAATTAGCTTTCGACCTTCTTCCTTTTTCTTCTATCTGGTTCTCCCTCCCTATCTTTCCTCCCTCGTCTCCGTGATTTGCCCTGCCAAGAAATAAGAAAAATTAGAACAAAGAAGGGGCTGCAGGAGCTCATCAGAGGGACTAACAACAAAACTCCGACTGTATCTAGTAGCTGACATTCTAATGATCAAACAAGAACAAGCTAAGAAGCGGTATGTCCAGAATGACCATGGTAAGTTAAATAGTGTCAGGAATTGTAAATAAAGTTTGGTCATATGACAGTGAAAGCTGCAATATTGTTTTAACCTTGAGTTTTCAATTCATTGAATGGATAAACATACCTCAGCAGAGAAAGTCTTAAGGGGATCTCTACTTTTGCCAGATCCTCCCTTGAATCCCTGTCTTTTCCGCCTTTGGGGTTTGTCAATACCCATAGCAGCCCGGGTAAGTTTGACAACATTGCTGGCTTCTTTTGTTTTTGGATCAATTAGGTACTCAGGGACATCACGAAGGTGTGCGGGAATTTCTTTGTTGCTTAGCAACTTGTCGTGTTTGAGCAAATCTGATAACAGGAAAAAGATTCAGCGTCATTTGGCTAGTCAGGTTAGTCACTAATAATACAAGTTTTCTGCACAAAAGTTATAAATCTAACCAAGGTCTCTTGGATTCTCTTCAAAATGAGACTTCAACCTACAAGAGGAAGAGGTATCACTGTTAAAAAAAAAGTATGGGCACACATGACTTTACGAAGACTGAGATTTCATGGATAGCATATGGTACACAATATTCATTTTGGACGTATTCATTTTATATCAACAATGATAGTGCAGTTAAGTAGCAACATACCAGCAATATTCCTTCAAAAAAAAAAAAACATACCAGCAATATTTTTACATCTAAGGATAATCAGGAAGTTCATTTCTAAAGATTTCAACAATCAACCTTCCATGAGGAATCTACTAATATTTAATTCTTCAATGTGCAATCAAAAGCAAATTCTTACTTCTCTGAATTCAGAATTTCATTCTTTATGTCCTGACGACGTGCTTCCTGTATATCACGGCTTGTCACACTTCTTGCAACATCCTGCATGAGAGGTGCCCATTATCACACATGGTTTAAAAGTTTTGGGATAATGAAAATAAGTGCTATCAGCGACCATGCTAGCACTAGTAGCTAGGAGTAAGATATATATTCCAAAGCCTACGCCCCCAACCATTAGTTTTGTGTTTACCAACCAGTATGTTCCATTACTAAACAAGTGTGTGAAGTTTGCTGGTAAACTAATGATCAGGATTTCACTTAAAGGGGAGCTCAAGGTAATCATTGCTGCCGCCAACAGGATAGGGCACCACGAGATTAGCTTTCAGAGTTGTCAGTAATCACAATACACGAGATCACAACCGGACAATCTATGCCTCACTCATGCAGCGCAACCTTGCAAAACAGATGTTCAATACCTCAATGTCTATTCTAACATCATGCTGCATAGCTGGTCAGAATAGCAATATATAATATGCTCGAAGAAAATTCAATATATGTCATCAACATTAGAAATGCTGCATACCTGAGCCCTGTATCGTAAAGCCTCAACGGCCTCTGTCGTAAGTAATGGGAAAGGTGAAATGCAGCTCACATCTTTCTTTTCAACTTCATGCAACATACTCTCAATCTCTTCAAAAGTATCATTCTCCTCAGGTGAAACCTAAAAATCCCGATTACCGAAACATGACACAAATAATAGAACAAATAGGTTCTGAACATGATTCTCGTCTGTTTGAACAATATTAAAAATGAAACTTACAAGGGATATGGATGCACCAATTTTATTTGCTCTCCCTGTTCGTCCTACTCGATGAACATACCCAGCAGGATCTGGAGGCATGTCAAAATTAACTACCTAAAGTTAAATAAAAAAGGTCAATCCTGCATCCTGATCCAAAATCACAAGGACTATATAAGTAAGAACACCCCTTTTTACAACAAATTTGTAAATATAAATCAAAGAATCTAATCATGAACTCAAAGATGTTTAATCACGATTAAATTTCATTTAATAATCAGAAAAAATAAGATAAATCTCTAATATACATCTTACCAAAAAATGAAACATTGGTGAAATGTGACTCTGAGCTGCAAAGCTCCTTAGTTCCTTTATTTTATGATTACATTGGTTGACAAATTCTCCTTTACATATGCTAATGATGAATACAATTTCATGTTATTGAGCTTCAACATCAAGGTAACAATAAAACTGCTGTAAACAAAGCAAGTATGGATGCAGATCCATCAGTTCTCCTTATATACACACACTCTCAACTAGTGTTTAAGTGAACATAAGCCGTGTAAAAGCCAGCAATGTAGTGCTTTCAAATTTCTGGTGAAACAAGATCCAGTGATCCGCTGATTAGTTAAGGATATTAACTTACCGTGAATACATTTTTGAAGTCAATTCCTCTTACAACTCCGAACTCAGCATCTAATGTCTGTTGCAAATGTTTGCGGGACACCTTTGACTCTTTCTTGTTTTCCTTTTTCGTTTGGTTCACCTCCTTTGGTTTATTGTCATCTGTTGCTATCAGATAATCAAATAGCCTAGCATTGAATGCCTGAAAGCAAAATGATAATGCATTATACAATTTTCAGATCCACTGTGTCAGCACAAAAATAACAAATAGATTCACATTAATGTTTTAAATATCTGGAGCACTATTTTAATAGTACCCTGTAATGTTTTGCTTCACTGCCCACTGCAGATGCATGGCAGCACTTTATGTTATCATACGTTACTACTTAAATGGTTTTTTTTTTCCCCAGGCAGTTAAGTAGTTTGTGGCACATATAAATAGCAGAGTTCTAGAGTCGAGTGCCTTACAATCATTATAGGTACACAACCTATGTACAATCAAAGCGGCTACAAGGAACTATGCCATGACAGAGTTATGCACTTCATTTAACCATTTAATAACTTCTTATAAATACAAATAATCATTTACCTCAATAATATGCAATCGAGAGTTTTGTGGCAACTCAGCATTCAACACTGCAGATCTTATTCCAAACTGTAAAAGATGTCATCAAGCATAATAAGATAGTTATGGTGAAAAATGAAGTGTATATGAGACAGAAAACAGAAAGAGGCAAGCAGAATTCACAAAGTACTATGCTAAAAGAGAAAAAAAGTGAAGCAACGATGCACTCATGGAAGTGCAACGTGACACACCAGTCTGTTAATCACTCCTTCGATTAGTTTTAACTTGGTATTTTAGGACTGGACAAGTGCTCCTTCTTAGATATCATAAGTAGGGTGTGTTACGTTTAAAAGGACTTACCTAGCATCGTAACCTGGTGGCTGGCAATGTTAAAACAGATTTTATAAGGTAGCATGAGACCACTTCAATACAAATGTATGTTCATCTTATGATTTTTCTAGATTAGTATGCTGCGGAAGTGTATTGTTATTCCTGCACCTAAGTACCCCCGTTTGTTTATTGTTGAGTGTTGACGCAACTAAGCAGCATCAACAACAAACAAGCAGAGGGAATAATTAAGTATCCCAAGTATGAACTCCAAGGCTTCAATCAGGAACTTGTGACATTAGCATTTGATTCATGTTACAAACTCGAAAGAACTTCTCCTGACTTATTCTCTGCATCATCTGAGAGTGCAATAGCACCTTGGTCAAATAGTGCTTCTAGATTGGGGCCATTAAGTAATCTAGGCAATAATTATCCCAAACATGCAGCTAAAAAAACTAGATAAAGATTTGTCCGATCACATTTAGTTCCCGAGTAGCGTAACAAAACAATGGCTCAGTTTACCTTTTCCAGGAATAGTCGTAATCTGAATGCCATGTCAATTGAGTTGACAAATATAAGAACTTTCTTCTGAATAAGCTCCAACTTCAAGAGTGCAACAATATATAACATTTTATCCTTAGCACTACATGAGATCTGCGGGAGAAAATGAGATGTAATCAGCGTGATGGAAAACTGCTGCAAATAAAAAAAAAATCAGCAGAACAGATACTAATAAACAAATTATAGCTTTCTCATTTAAGAATGGACCCAGGTAAGGGCTAAACAGATGAATGTCCAGAAGTTTATAGAATCTCCGAGCAGCAATGATATTGATATGGCAATGGATATCTACACTTTGTAGAAGTTACAACAAAATGAAGCAGAAGATACTTGCCCAAAACTGTTGAACATTTTTAGGGATTACATCATCCTTCGCACGACCAACCTCCGTAAGAGTTAGTATAAACGGGTTGTGCAGAAGTAGCTTTGTCAATTTCTCAACATCAGAGCTGCGATAATGTCAACTTCAATATTTTAGACAAAATAAAACGAAATGAAATGGAAGCAGAGGCATAGAATAAATCAAACTACTAAATATGTTCTTCCATACAAAGGAACAATGATAGAACAAGATCCAACCTCCAGGATGGAGATGTTAAGAAAATTAAAACTACT